>VDFB02109042.1:36388820-36454152 GCA_007258455.2 Sequoia sempervirens
AATAGTACTAAATTTTTAGGAAAAAAATAAAAAGGTGTACATTTGACCAACCAATGTACAAGTTTTTTTTTTCAACTTTCAATATAAGTAGAGGACACGTGTTTGGATGTGCTACATTTTATTTTTTAATTTGTTTTCAAGTAAATAATTAGTTATGATCTTTTTATTAGAACTTTTAAAAAATATTAGAACTTGTTTTTTCAACTACCATAACTTGGTCAAAAATTTATGAAATCCATTTTTTTATCTTATAGTATGGGAAGAATAGAATGTGATGCATCTTTCAAATTCAAAAAATGTAATTTTTTTGAGAATTATAGATGTTTTTCAATCAGCCTGTCAATCAAGACATAACTCATAATGCATGTAGAAAATCAATAATAAATATATATTAAATTCAAAATAAGGCATATATTATATTTGTGGAAAGCTAAAAATTTGCTCAATAAACCCTTTTCATTTCATCAAATTCAGATAAAAAAAGTTGTCAGCCATAACGGCAAACTCTAGAATACTAAGGAAAATTTTTAAACATGTTTTTGTAGTTGACTTTCCAGGTATGACACCTGAAGCCAAATCCCAAATCAATCCTGAGGGAAATCCCAAGGCTACAATTTTTTTTAGACAAAACGAATATCTATTCCAAATGTCCACCCATTCAAAATGGATATTTGTTAACTTTACTTTTTCAAAAAATGTTTTGTATTATTAATACATAAGAAATATATATAATATATTATATATTATATATTATATATTATATATTACATACTATATATTATATATATTATATATTACATACTATATATTATATATGATATATATATTATATAGTACATTATAACATATATAGAGTGAGAGAGACAAGGAGTGATCTTAGGTAAGGTGGGGAGAGATAGGACAAAACTGAGAGAGAGAGAGAGAGAAGGCTGTGAGGCATAGAGAAGGGAGAGACTCTGAGAGAGAGAGGGAGGCTGAGGGATAGAGGGAGGGAGAGACCCGAGAGAGAGAGATGGGGTGAGAGGGATAGAGGGAGAGAGAGACATGAGAGATAGAGGGAGGAAGGAAAGGATAGAGAGAGAGAGAGATAGAGGGAGGGATGAAGGGAGGGAGAATTATATAGGTACAATGGGAGGGATAATCATCTAGGTACCTGGGTGGGAGGGAGAGACCTAAGAGAGAGAGCTATTTAGGTGGGTGGGAGCCAGAGACCTGAGAGAGAGAGGGTTGGGAGGGATAAAGGAGGGAGAGACATGAGAGAGAGAGAGAGAGAGAGAGAGAGAGAGAGAGAGAGAGAGAGAGAGAGTTATCTAGGTAGGGTGTGAGGGAGAGACCAAAGAGAGTTATTTAGGTAGGGTGTGAACAAGAGACTTAATAAAAATATGGGGTTGGAGGGATAGAGGGAGGGAGAGAACTTAGAGAGAGAGGGGGGTGGGAGGGATAGAGGGATGGAGAGATCTGATAGAGAGAGGAGGGATGGGAGGGATAGAGGGAGGGTGGGAGGGATAGGGGGAGGGAGAGACCTGAGTGAGTGAGGGAGGGAGGGGGGAGGGGGAATTATCTAGGTAGGATGGGAGGGAGAGACTTGAGAGAGAAAGTTATTTAGGTAGGGTGGAAGTGAGAGATCTTAGAGAGATACGAATTGAGAGGGATAGAGGGAGGGAGAGACCTAAGAGAGAGAGGGGGTGGGAGGGATAGAGGGAGGGAGAGACCTAAGAGATAGGGGGTGGGAGGGAGAGACTAGAGAGAGAGGAGGGAGTAGGAGGAATAACAAGAAGTAGAGACTTTAGAGAGAGAGGGAGTTATGTAGGTAGCATGGGAGAGAGAGACCTAAGAGAGAGGATGGAGTAAGAGAGAGGGAGTTATCTAGGTAGGGTGGGAGGGAGAGACCTAAGAGAGAGGAGGGAGTGAGAGAGAGGGAAGGATCAACTTGAGAGAGAGAGAGGAGAGATAGAGAGAGGGATGGAAGAAGGGAGATACCTAAGAGAGAGATATATAGTTATCTAGGAGGGGTGGGAGGGAGATACTTGAGAGAGGAGGGAGGGAGGGAGATACCTAAGAGAGAGAGATAAATAGTTATCTAGGTAGGGTGGGATGGAGATACTTAAGAGAGGAGGGAGGGAGAGAGAGAGATGGAGTTATCTAGGTATGGTGGGAGCGAGAGACCTGAGAGAGGGGGATTGGAGGGAGGGAGGAATATAGAGATAGAGGGATAGAGGGAAGGAGAGACCTAAGAGAGAGAAGGGGTGGGAGGAATAGATGAAGGGAGAGACCTAAGAGAGAGAGATAGGGGTGAGAGAGATAGGGGGTGGGAGGGATAGATGGAGGGAGATACCTATGAGAGAGGGAGTTATCTAGTTAGAGTGGGAGGGAGAGACCTAAGAAAGAGAGAGGGGTGGGAGGGATAGAGGGAGGGATCAACCTGAGAGAGAGAGAGAGTGAGAGAGAGAGAGAGAGAGAGAGAGGAAGGGACGGATGGACCTATATAACTAACTCTCTCTCACTCCCTCCCTCTCTCTTAGGTCTCTCCCTCCCACCCTACCTAGATAATTCTCTCTCTATCTCTCTTTTTCTCCCTCTATCAATCTCACCCTCTCTCTCTTAGGTCTCTCCCTCCTACCCTAGCTAAATAACTCTTTCTTACCCCCCCTCTCTCTATCTTCCTGGTCTCTCCCTCTATCTATCACTCCTACCTTGCCTAGATAACTCTCTCTCACACTCCCTCCCTCTCTCTCTCTTAGGGCTCTCCCTCCTATAATACCTAGATAACACACACTCTCTCTCTCTCTCTCTCACCCTACATATTATAATGTAGTACATATAATACAATATATACTATATATATACTATGTATATAATATATATAATTTATAAATATATATAATATAAATATATATATTATATAATGTATACTATACAATAAGAATATTATATAATATATTATAGTATAGACATTATATATTATATATAATCCACATGCCAACATGATCAACACACAAGAGAATTAGTCAAGTTAGCAAAGACAAATCAAGCTCCCTATGAAATTCTTGATCACATTAAGATAAGAAAACATGATAATAAAAGCACACAAAGAAAGCATACAAACATGTAAAACTATCTAAAATGAAAAAAACCTCAATCCCATAGGGGGATTGGTGCTCCTTTGATGTGAAAAGAGAGCCCTTTCCCAATCCCTTGTGATGAGCTTCCAAAATGATTAAGAAACCTTCAAAATATGATGAAGATGCAAAGATGAGTGATCAAGTGCAAGATCAATGCACTTATAGTGAGAATGCTAAGATTGTGGATGATTTTCAAGTAGAAGTTCCTTCTATTTATAGGTTGAAGGGTTGAAGAATGGAGAAATGGGAGGAATGTGGGACTAAAGGAGATTCAATAAGATTGTGACACTTGTCACAAATGTAATGGGTGAAGTTGCAGAACATTTTGGAGAATGTGCATAGTTAATGCATGTGGTTGAGGATTTGAGAGGTGTAAGAGAGATTAATGCATTTTTAAGAGGAATTAAATGAATGTGGTTGAGATGTTTTGGAGGGAAACTATTTGGGAAAGAAATTCAAATAAATGGAGTTAATCAAGAAATATTCCCTTGGAATATGGCTTTGTGAGGGAAAATGAGATAATTTTAGTTAATTAAAAGAATTGATTTTCCTGTGAAAGTGGGTTAGTTAATCAAGGGTTTAGGTTTGACCAAGGTTGAGTCAAAAGCTAGAGAATGGGTAATTTGGATTAGGAGTTCATTAATCTAGAATTAATTAACTTGGAGGAATTAGGGGATTTGACATTTGATTTAAATAATTTTGTTTATTAAATCACATGAGAGGACTTTAGGATTCCGATTAAATAAATTGATTTATTGAATCAAACAGGATGAGCATTGGTAAATTAATCTAATAAATTACTTTATTTGATTAATAGAGGAATTTGATGTTAATTAGTCAGATTTAGATCCATAATGTCAATTAGGATTATTTGCATGTCTAAATTTTTCCCGTCTTTGAAGCAATGTACCAGTTACATTGGTTCAAAGACTGATGTTTCCAAGATTGAATTTCAAAAATTTCTTGATTTTTTTGGATGCCCCACTATTGCCCCAACAAAAAGAATTATGTTGGTATATTTCCCCCTCGAGAGATCAGGCAAATTTTTTGATTTGAGGGTCGATCTCGTAACAAAGAGGTTCAAAATGGAAGTATGGATGGTTAGACTAGCAGATCTATATGATAATGGAAATGCAAATGAGATGAATTAAGATGCCAAGAATAACAAATCTATATTATCCTAAATGTCTTAAATGATGATGCAATACATGTGAGATGAATGATGATTCCTATTATGATGATATGTATGAGTATGCAGGATGGGTATGCTAACATTTTATGAATGCAAGATGGATGCATCTCATGATAGCATGTTAGTGTGAAAGAGGATAGAAGAATGAGAGGGATCAACCCTTGATTCTAAGAAGATGTAGAAGTCCAACAATTCTATGAGTTTTCGAGACTTTATTAGATGCGATGATGAATGATGATGATGTACTACTTATCCAACATGATTGGGTATGTAAAGAGAATAACTTTCCTTATGTTTGATAACACACATAGATACGATGCATCAAGGTATAGACAACCAGGATGGCATTGCATCCAGTGAGATGGACTTTGACTTGGAAAATAGATAGGAGTATCCCTATTCACACCCAACATACAAAACCTTGTTAGAGTGTACTTTAGACATTTCAACCATCTTGTACAAAAACATAGAAAGGAAAAAAATTCACATGTAATAGTTAACAAGAGGTCCCTAAAACACCCTCCCTATGAACCAAACAAAGTAAGCATGACCAAGGTCATATTGGAAAAATATCCAACAAGAAAAATAGAAAAAGATAATGATCAATGCCCCATTCCTTTCTATTTAAATCATTTTGATAGACATCATCGAGAGGTAATTGGAATGAGTGAAAGAAGATAAATCAAAAGAAAAGATCAAGTACGCAAATAAGCCAATGTTCTTCAGACCTCTAGCCAAAAGGGATTTGTTTTGAGGATAAGAATCCAAAGTGTTTTGCCGATAGCTAATGCCCATTGTAGGAAGGATGCATCCTAGGAAATGTTAGTGGATGGTTTGTGTCTTGGGGGCCCATCAATGATGGCCTTGCCTACATTTTGATAGCATAGTTCAGATTCCATGTTTTTGATGTTTTTTGACTTTTTGACCTATTTTTGGATTTTTGATATGTTTTGGATGTTTTTAGATTTTCACATGATTTTGATGATTTGGATATTGATGTGTGATGATATCAATGATATATTTTAAAATTTTGTTGAAAACCAAGCTAAGGTTGATTGATTGGATTAATGGATTGATGATGATAACATTGTTGAGGATACACAACAATGAAAGGATAGTGTTAAGCAACAAAAGGATTGGGAAGGATATCCTGAGATGATGATGGATTGATTAGATTTGATTGATCAAGACAGTGAAGCTCAGTTTGGAAGAAAAGTTGTTTTGAATATTTTGATGTAATTTTGAAGCACACGTTAGATGAAACTAATATTGATTGTTTGGATTGATGTTCGACGAAATATAAAGCTTGATAAGGAACATCATCTTGTCAACATATGCCATCGGCTAGTGATTTGGATATTACCTCATAAATGTTTTGACCAATTTGATTTCATGTTTTCCAATGTTTCGATCATCATATAAGTTGGAAGATATAGATCAAGATTTATTCCCAAAGAAAGATGCAAATATCTTCCCCCAGTGTCTAGCAATGTATGGGATACCATGGGTGGATGCTTGGATAGATGTATGGATGGATGGATATGGATTATCTTGTGATAAGATAAGGTGTTCGAACAAAGGATGCTCATTTGGATAGTGCTTCATGGCTCAACTAATATTGGATAGGATAGGATCAATGATAATGATGTATGTAAAGATGTTTACTAGAAGCAAGTGTAAATTGTGCACCAAAGTTTTTGTCAAGATCAAGATAAGTTGGAATATGCACATAGATGGATAAAAATGGATTCGATAAACAGTTCATGGATGAATGGATTTATTATGGATAAGATGGATGGAATGTTAGATTTATTATGGATGAAAGAAGATACTTCCACCTGAATAGGAACACGTAGATGTTGAATTCTACACATGATGCATTTTTTCAAGCTTTTCATCATGGTACTTGCCCAAAGCTCCACCATAGTGGTTTTCACTGGAGGACGATTTTTGTCTTTACTATTTTCATGATTTCTTGATTTTTTGGTTTTCTGTGAAATATTTTAAGTTCATGCAAAACCACCTAGTGGTACTGATGTAGATGCTTTTGTCATAATGTGCCACCAATATCTTTCTTGAAAAAGTTATTTTTCTAAGATACGTACACTTGAATGCAACTTTTAAAATTTTTGTTCTACTTCGCTAATACCAAAGTTAACTTTATCTTTGTGCGCACATTGCAATAAAATTCCTTCTGAATCCTTATGATAAAGGGTGGCTACCAATACATGGTTAATGTGAGAATTGGATATCATGTATGTAGGAGTGGATGGTGGAGTATGTTTAGGAATAAAAGATGGATTGGTTGATAGAATGGAACCTTTGACTCTCCAAACTTGGGAAGATGAGCAATGATGGGTGGGTACGAAAGTGTACATGAAATTAGGACCAACTGCTTGATAAGCTTTGTACGTCACTTGGGAAACTTGATTTTTCCTTTCTAGAAATTTTTGATGGATACTTTTCCCTTTTTAATTTTTCCCCATAGTTTCTTTGACTGATGGAGTTTGATAGGGATAATATTTCTTTGTATTCTTTGGTATCCACTTGTATTTTATTTTTCCTTCATGCTTCATTGCCTCTTTTTGTTTGATAATGTTCTTTGTGCTTTGATGGCATGGTTTAACCAATCGGGGGGTGTGTAGATTTTGGGGTGCGAATGTCTCTTGGTGATATGAATCAAATTTTTTTCTAAGTATAGTAATTTGATTTCACAAAATTTGTTCTTGATTTTGATCTTGACACCCTTGGTGTAGTGGATTTTGTTTTTGGTCAAGCATATTTGAAATATACACTTGTGTTATTTGTATGGGATCATGCACAAATTGATTTTGGACAATGTTCTGATTTGGGATGATGTTTAGATTTAGAATTATAGGTTGAAATTGAACATTGTTGTGGTTGGGAATCACATTGCTTTGATTTAGGTAACCTTGATTTTGCATGGTGTTACCTTGACTTGGATCAATACATGGAGTTGTTAACATATTGTTTGGACTTTGAACAACATTGGTGTGATTTGAAAACATATCTATCCCAAAGTTCACCAAGTGTGTATTTGATATTTTCATGTTTAGTAAGCTTGTATTTGGCATATTCACATTTGGCATGTATGAATTGGATGGGATAATGTTTTTTTGTTGAAGACTCATGTATTGATCATTTGGTTGATAGATTTGTAAGTTTTGACTTTGATTTAAATCTACCAAAGGAAAAGGTGTTCCAAAATTTAGATTGGGCATACTCACATTTTTTGTACCATTGGGGTTTGTAGGAGATAATGATCCCATGTATGGATTGTATAAATATGAGTTTTGATGGCCAATTGGCATTGTAAGGCTTTGATAGTTTGGTTAACTTAGATCATTCATGATTTATGAATCAAGTTTATATTCCATTTTTTTCTTGTGTTTTGACCTTGTTGACCTCTAAGGAATTTAAGACCAATGATGAAATGAAGGATGAAAGGGTGAGTGATATGGGTGTTTGAACTTTTAAGAAATTTGGATCAATGCTCTAGACTTTAGGATTTAATTTTGATTGGTTTTATTTGGATAATGAAATTGTAAACCCTAAGATGTTAGATGTGATCTTTAGGATAAACTTGTTCAAATAGGTGCTAATTTAACTAGAGGTATGAGAAATGATGCATTCTCACACTCCTAGCTAAACAAGGTGATTTTGATTTGGTTTAATGATTTACCTAAGTCTAGAATTTTGATTTTTTCCAAAGCTCTAAAGTTGTTTGTGGGCTAGGATGATAAATGGTTGGGATGGATGAAGTGTTTGATTTGATCTTAAATGAACCTAAGAGAGACCTTGTTTACAAGACTAAGATAGTGAAGAACACACTTTACCCCGTGAGTATTTCAAACCAAAAGACCAATTTTTTGCATGGGAAATCATATGACCAAAAGATAAAAAGCACATGTGTGGGGTTCAATTGATTTAATCTTGGTTAAATGGATTCCTTTTACCACATCAACACATCTTGTTTAACTTTCAAACTAAATGTCTATGTCTCAACTCCTTTTCATTCCACAAGGTCCATTATGTGAAAATCAAAGAATCAAAGGCATAGTTTCCTAGGTTCACTTTGGAGAGAAAAAATTGAGATATGGGCCCAAATATTTAGAAGCCTCTAAGGATAAAATCCCTAGGGATGAGAAATAACATTAAGACTCTTCAAGGATATTTTCTCTTTCCAAAGGGTTTGAAATTTTGATGACTTGTTAAATGTTTGTTTCAAAGTTTTAGATCCAAGCAAATTATTTGACCGACTCACAAATTGCACAACCCTAGGATAGAAATAACAATATTTGTTTTGTCCTGACTTGTATTTCTCCAAACACTGAGACAAGGCGAACAACTAGATATTTGGTGACACTGGCTCCCCTCCATGACACACACTTCTTGGGACCACCAAATCTCAAAATCCTTAAAATTTGGATATAAAAAGGATTTATTTTGTTTCTACTTTGTATAGTACAAATGTGGGGCGGCTTTAGAATGATCATTCTTGCACCAATAAATAGTAAGGATTTTGGCTTCTAAACAAATTGGTTCTTAGTTTGGGTAATCGGGGACATGGAACCTTGTGAGTGTCCAACAATCCACTAAAGGCTTTAATCAATCCTACTAGGGGCTCTTATACATTTTACAGTAGTACCCCATTCTGAAAGACACTATACAACTAAGGCCTACATACCATGAGGACATGACACTTTAGTCTTATCCATTTATATACTAGCCTGAGTGAAAAACCAGTTGGATTCACCTTCAAGTTGTTCTTAGGTAGGACCCTCTAAAGGTGAACAAAAGTGAGGGAGTACACTTGTAGTTCGACTACCCAGTTTGCGTAAAGCACAAGGAGGAAACACACACAATGTCTCTTTCTCACACTAGCATGATTGTTCAATTTTAAACCCAAATTTGTAATGTGTGGGTAATTTTTAGACAACCAATATCACTAGAATGCTTTTGATTCTCAAGATCGTTGGAAAGCATGAGAGAAGTGCATACACATTCGAATAACAAAAATTGCTAAGAAAATTACAAGACAGTGAAGACACAAGTTATTTTTATACCCCAAAGAATGATGACGTTGTTTTAAGCACCGAAAACCAAGTGTGAAGTTGTTTGTTCAATTTTAATCCAAAATCAAAGTCTAGTAAGTTTCTAATGTTTATTTTTAGCCCAACTTTGAAAAAATCAATCAATGATTAATTTTAAACCCGAATTGATCTAGTTGACCTAAAACACAAAACAAAAGCAACAATTGGATGATCTAGACTATTACAATAAGCATTAAAAAATGCTTTTTTAAATGTTCAATGCCCACTTTCCCAACTCAAAATTGCTTGTGATTTGTTTTTATTGATTTTTTCCACTTGCTACACCATCATATCCTACCCACTAATTCTTTATGTGAACAATCACCTGCCAACCTTTATGATTCACCATTCTTAGTAATTATTGTTTCCTACAAGATCGCTTTCAAATTAAACTTCCAAAATTGAAGTTAAATATTTAATCAACTGAAGTCAAATATTTAATCAAACCCGCATGATATAGTATCAAAAAAATCAATCCATGAAAGCACTCAAGTTCATTTGCTATAAAGTATACTGATAAATTGACTGCTTGAAGACACTGAGCTACGCTTAAATTATAAAGATAATCTCTCTTGCTCCTTTTAATGCAACCAAATACTAACCTATGCTTCCATGCTACCAACTAACAAAGGTAAATTTTATGAGGCCCCAATCGATATAGAATTTGGAAAGTAATTCAAATTCTAATAGCACAATTCACAATACATAAAGATCTTAAAAAAAATCTAAAACAAAGCACTAACACAAATCAATGCAAAAAGTAGTACTTGTTACATGCATATGAAAAGTGTAGTAGTGCTTGCTTTAATGTGTGTAATAGCGAATTCAAAATGTTGTTGAGAAGGCTAATGATAAGTTTCAAGTGTCTGACAAGCTAGAATAGAAGATCTACAAACATAATATTCCAAGCTAGGACACAAGATTTGTGATACTTATTATTGAATTGACCTTCGCAAGCACACCCATAATCTACTAATGCTAATTTGTGTCAGAGGGATATAGACTCTTTTTGATCAAAATGATCAAGTCCATTTTGAATTCCATTTCTACACACGTAAGGTCTTCTTCTTATTTTGATGCTTGACCATATTATCCTGAAGACACGATTGAAAATGCCATAGACGTGCATACAAAAAGAAGTAGAAGCATAAACAAGGCATGTAAATGGAGTAGTTATGAGGCTTGTAATATTAAAGGCTCAAGTGTATTTAATATTGACTGTGTAATGGATTAGTTATGAGGTCGTGTATCATGTAAATAAATTTTAAACAATGACCAATCAAAAGAAAGTGGAAAAAACTAATGGTCACAAGGAGGACTTCGCCTATGCCCAAATTTAGTTAGGCTACGTGGGACATGGTTATGCACTTCATAAAAGATAAAAAGACAAATGCATATTGAATGAATAATTTGGTAAAATTACCTGGTACATCTTAGTTGTATTTCCAACGCCATATTAGGAAATAAAAAATTCTTTCAACGATGCCTCAAAACCTCTGCATACTAAAATATATTTTGAATTAATAGAACATCAAAGTTGAAAGGAAACAGGTAGTGGGATATCTTTCAGTTTCCCACTCACTCAACCTCCCTCCCTGCTAAGCTTGATAATTCTCCACCAAAAAGAATAATTTACCATAGATCTATTTCTTCTTAGTATTTACCACTACTTTTGATTGTTTGAGTGTTGTTGTAGTATCAATGGTGGAGTTTAAAATGGAGAGGAAAAGAGTAAAGACTGATGCTGTAGATGAGTTTGAAATGTGGACCTTAATATTGTAATGTCTATGGAGTGTTTGAAAGAGACTCAGGATGATTTGATCATATAATAAAATTACTCATTCAATATGACATTAATGCGTGCCAACCAAAGAATAATAAGTAAAAGAAAAATTCCATCTGACATCAAAGCATGCCAGTTTGTATATAAAAGATAGTAAAAACAAAGGGAGATTAATGCCAATCTGAAATCGAAATCAGTCAATCTATGAAATGTTTCTTGCACATTAATTTATCAGGATGGATTGTTATTAGAGAGTAGAGAAGCCCTGGCTAGAAACTCCAATTAATGAAAGACTTTAAAATTACTCATTCATTTGATCATAGAAAGTATACTCTTATCAAGGATCTATACTATGAGATAGAAAGACTTAAAATAGTGGTTTATGCTATTGAAGGAAAGGGTTTGTTTGTTGGTTTCATGTTTGATGCTTCGAAAAATGAGGTTTATATTCATAGTTCAGCTTGTTCAAGGAATGGTCCTCTTATTGCTAAGATACAGTCTTTTGAAAATGGAAAAAAAGGACACATGTCTAGAAATATGTAAATGATAAATCTATATCTAGAAACATAAAAAAATGGAATATTCATTGGGAAAAAGATATAAAAACTTTATGCAAAAGTAGAATAGAAAATGTGAGTATTTTAGTTTCCTTAAAGAGATTGAAAAAAATAAGAAAATTTTACAAAATCTGATATCATCTATCGACAACTTTTTCCACTCTCAAAATCTTTCTTTCAATGTAGAAGTGAAAGAGCATCTACAAGGTTATCACCAGAACAAAAGTAGAATAAGCTTTCAACATGCATGTAAATTAAGCAACTTCTATAAACACAAATACAATTCCACAACAAATTTAAATTGTATATTAGGTATATGATTGCATTATATATGAAAGTATAAAGTAAATGCATACCAAAAAAAAATAGATGCTAAGACTCAAACAAAATGAGGGCCACGGTGGGTGCCAAAATGTAGAGAAAGATTTTAACCTCATGCCAACATGATCAACACACAAGAGAATTAGTCAAGTTAGCAAAGACAAATCAAGCTCCCTATGAAATTCTTGATCACATTAAGATAAGAAAACATGACAATAAAAACACACAAAGAAAGCATACAAACATGTAAAACTATCTAAAATGGACCATACCTCAATTCCATAGGGGGATTGGTGCTCCTTTGATGTGAAAAAGAGCCCTTTCCCAATCCCTTGCGATGGGATTCCAAACTGATGAAGAAACCTTCAAAATGTGATGAAGATGCAAAGATGAGTGATCAAGTGCAAGATGAATGCGCTTATAGTGAGAATGCTAAGATTGTGGATGATTTTCAAGAAGAAATGTCTTCTATTTATAGGTTGAAGGGTTGAAGAATGGAGAAATGGGAGGAATGTGGGACTAAAGGAGATTTAATAAGATTGTGACACTTGTCACAAATCTAATGGGTGAAGTTGGAGCACATTTTGGAGAATGTGCATAGTTAATGCATGTGGCTGAGGATTTGAGAGGCGTAAAGAGATTAATGCATTTGTAAGAGGAATTAAATGAATGTGGTTGAGATATTTTGGAGGGAAATTGTTTGGGCAAGAAAGTCAAATAAATGGAGTTAATGAAGGAACATTCCCTTAGAATATGCCTTTGTGAGGGAAAATGAGATAATTAGTTAATTAAAGAATTGATTTTCATGTGTAAATGGGTTAGTTAATCAGGGGTTTAGGTGTAACCAAGGTTGAGTCAAAAGCTAGAGAATGGGTAATAAGGAATAGGAGTTAATTAATCCATAATTAATTAACTTGGAGGAATTAGGGGATTTGGCATTTGATTTAAATAATTTTGTTTATTAAATCACATGAGAGGACTTTACGATTTTGATTAAATAAATTGATTTATTTAATCAAATAGGATGAACATTAGTGAATTAATCTAATAAATTACTTTATTTGATTAATAGAGGAATTTGATGTTAATTAGTCAGATTTAGATGCATAATGTCGATTAGGATTATTTGTATGTCTACAATTAATAATACATAATATTGGTTTTATGTATTCTCTAGTTTTTAAAAAGATAAAGAAAATGGATATTCATTCTAAATGGATATCTATTTTGGGGACTATAGAAAAACAAGAAGGGAACTGTTTTGAGAATTTTAGTGGTCCCACAAAATCTTTATGTTGTCTAAAACTCATGAATACCATCTGATACAAAGAAAATTCTACTTTTAGTATATTCTATTACATAAATTTCAACATAAAAAATCATTTTTGTGTTCTTTTGAATAGGTATAATGTGGAGCAGTAGTTGTTGTAAATGAAATGGTAAGAGAAAACTCATAATAGAGAAAATTGAAGCATATAAAGAAAAATTTAGAGAAATTTATAGGAAGAGAAGACAAGATATGCCAAATACTCAAGGTGAGGCTTCTTCTCCACCCATAAATGTTATTTCAAGTGAAGATGAAATAGAATTTGAAAATTTTGATCATATTGAAATTGGAAGTGATTTGCTGAAATTGATATTGAAAATGTTGAAATTGGAAATGAAATTGTTGCAATTGATATTGAAAATGTTGAAATTGGAAATGAAAATGTTGGAATTGATATTGAAAATGTTTTTGAAAGAGGAAAAAATGAGTTTTACAGGGACCCGAAACCACAAAGTTTACAAACAAAAGATAATATCGTTAAAGTCCCCAAAAGTAGAAAGGTTGTAAATACTACAACAAGAAAAATCCACAGCCACCAAAAAAGGCTAGCGAATGCCACAGAACCAAAAAACCAGACAAAACACCAGCAACAACTAAATTTGGGCCTTTAATAAATCCACAGTCTCAGCTTCCAAATCATTCATATCCTCAACCCTCCTCTTTAAAATCTAAACCATCTAGGTAGTAGGAGGCGCTTTCCTTTTAAGGTTGGCACAGGTCCTTTTCAAAATACCTTGGTCCTCGTTCATGCTTTTATCCTTACTCTCTTCCAAGTCAACAACCAACTAACCCTGTTGCGTTTTTTCCAGCTTTCCAGACATAGCATTGTGCCTAGCCATTTTATGGTTTTGTTCCACAATAGTTTTCATATTTTTTTCTTACCATTTCAGCTTCCAAAGTCTTGTACTTATCCTCAGTGTCACCTTCTCCCGTACCAGTTTTTTTTCTTTTTCCATTTTTCTTCTTTTTTGCTGAGAGTGGCCAGCTTTAGTTCCAACTCCTTTGACTTGCTATACAAAGCCCTATTTCTTTGATTAAGAACATTAATTTCTTGATAGGCCCATTTCAAAACCCTGAAAATATCACTAATGCCATTTCTTGTAGAGGCAAGAATATCACCAGTCTGGACTTGGTCTAAGATGAGGTTAACATCATCCGGGTTGGGGGAGCTAGGAAATGGGTATGTGCAAGATCATCATGGAAAAAATAGGCCCTTAAGTGGCAAAAAATTTAGAAAAATCAGAGTTAGACAACTTGACGTAAAAAATTTGAATAAGTTATCTATATTATGTCAAAAATATGTAAGAATAGAATCTGTAACAAATTGAATGTAGTTTCTAAACTACTATGTTTATTTTAAAAAAAATCTATTTAGTGAAAATTTGAAATTTCAATGCAGAGTACTTAAATTTCGGGAAAAATAAGAAGTAGGTGTCTGTCGACCACCCTAATCACAATAAAATGATAATATTTTTTATAAGATTTTAGATATAAGTAAAGGACTCATGTCGATATGTGATGCATATTTTTTGTCATTTTTTTTTTTCCAAGTAAATAATTAATTATGAATTTTTATTACAAATTTTAAAAAATATAAAAACTCTATGTCGACCACCTTAACTTGGTCAAAACTTCATGAAATTCAATTTTCTTTTTTAATCCTATAGTATATGAAGCATAGAATGTGACGATGTTTTGATTCAAAAATGTGATCGTTTGAAAGCTATAGATTTTTTCAATCACCTATCGATAAAGACTTTAGTCATAATTCAAATAAAAAATGAATAATTATTATTTATTAAATTCAAAGTAAAGCATAATTTATATTGGTGGAAAGCTAAGAATCTCCTTTAAAAACCCTTTTCGTTTCATCAATTTTGGGTAAAAAAAGGTCGTCAGCCACATGGGCCATCATATCACTTACATATTGCCACTTTTTGGCCCGTCATGATCCTGCACATACCCAAATCTGGTACCATCAACTTTGAAAGAGGCAGGAGGGGAGGGCACATAATTTATGCTAGCTTCACGGTTCTTAGCTTTGTCCTCCAAAGAGTCTGTCGAGTAGGAAATCAACTTGTTGGCAAGGGAGCCCTTGAGAACATGATTCTTTAAGGGGATAGGGTAGTCGGGGTAGGTCTTAGGGTTAACTTTAGCAAGCAAGGGTTTTCTAAGCTGGGTTTTCTTACCAAACATCTCAGAGGATAGGTGGGATTCAACAATTCCCTCCTGGTAAGGTTGATTCTCTAAACCCCTACTATTCGTGTCACAGTCCTTAGATGTCGTGGAGGCAACAGGTTTGGATAAAATTGACATGCTTTGATAGTGTTCATATATTAACCTAATAAGACCAGGATGAAGAATAGGGTACCTCAAGGGATTTTTCTTATGGTCCTCAAGGCTATTACTCAACTAACATAATAGATAGTGAGGCAGAGAAATCCGTACCTTATGGTGGAAGTGGTTAAGAATGGAAAAATGATGACCATGAACTCTAGTGAATCTTCCATCCAGGGTGATATACTCCATAATAACATGAATTACCTTTCTCCATAGTGCCTTGATGGTGTCAATTTTGAAATAATTGTTGGAAATTTTAACCAATTTCAATTTCTCTTTATCCTTCTTAGGGAATTTGATTACCACCTCATCAGAAAACCTTTTGTCGTGATAAAACTTCACACCCTCGATAGACATACCAATCACCTCCCCTATAATCTTCTCATCTAGTTTCACCTTTCTCCCAAAGAGGATTATTTCACCATTGTTCCAGTTCTTCTCAAAATAGTCCATAGCCATAGTATCAGGCCCATGAAGTTTTTCCAGAAATGGAACCATCCCACCTCTTACAATCTGCTTCTAGACCTTATCATTCCTTGTGTGCACCTCATAGCTTTTTGGCTGAACTCTTTTCCTATCCTCCCCCATTTTCGTTTGCACCTTACTATAGACTCTACCAACGCCGAGCACATGTTGTGGAGATTTACACAACAATTCCAATGTACCCACAAAGCGTGCCACTTTTTCTTCCCAGCTAAGAAATATGACACAACCCCATCAAATCTCTTGATTTCGATGTAATTAGCCCCTTTCTCTTTAATCATTAAATGTGTTTGCCTCTTTCCCATGCGTAACATCATAATCTAGTAAGGCCCTGACTTCAGCTCTCAAGTCCCTACAATTTTTCCATGTGTTCAATCCTTGCTTCCTAACCCCTTCATTCGCAAAGTAATACACCACACTGTTAGCTTCCCTACAGATGTGTGATACTTTTACTTTATCAAAATTGTCTAAAATAGACCTTGCTTCATCAATCCAATTCTTTATCGACCAAGATGGGGGGTCCTTCCTAAGAGACAATCAATGATATTTTTAGAATCCCCTTCTAGCCATAAATTTTTTATATTCAAATTATGAGCTAACTTTAGAACTTGAAAATCTCCTATAGCCTCCACCACATGGTTGGTTTGATGACCTAGGGA
Organism: Sequoia sempervirens; assembly: GCA_007258455.2. Taxonomy (NCBI): domain Eukaryota; kingdom Viridiplantae; phylum Streptophyta; class Pinopsida; order Cupressales; family Cupressaceae; genus Sequoia; species Sequoia sempervirens. The sequence goes on from VDFB02109042.1 coordinate 36,405,719, forward strand.
TATGGCCGCAACCGCCATAAAATTACAATTTGAATCCCTTAACACCCCTCCACTTCCAGCCATGCCTAGATTACCCTTCGCGGTGCCATCAAAGTTGGCCCATTGAAAATGAAACATTTGAAACTTATGTATCACCAATTACATCAGAACACAAGACCTTTGTGAGGAAGAAAGACAAATTTAAAATATGAGATATTCAATAACCCTAAAATGGTTACTTAAAATTTATGAGAATATAATTGAAAATATTGAATAAAAGAGTTCAATGCAAACCACTCGATTGTGGGATTCAAAAAGATTCAATGAATACTTTAACAATAAGGAATTGAAAAAAAAATGCAAAATTTCCATACAATTCCTAAAGGCACACAAAATGAGATCTTTGCTAGCCAAATTAAAGATTTGTGTGAGTAAAAAGTAAAAAATAATAATATTATTGTCAACAATATTTTTAATTCGTATAAGGAAAGAGATAATACATCTACTCATAGAGTAAGATCACAACCTCATTAGTAAGTCATCATTTGAAAAACACTCATTTATTGAGTCCAACTTGTGTTGATTTAAACCTAAATAGTAAAACATTGTCAAGGGAGCTCTCAAGAAGAGGAAGACTTGATATTCCTCTTCAAAATGATACATGAGCTTTTAGTGGGAGGCTTCCATGTGTTGATAAGAAGAAAAAATATAATATAAAGGATGAAATTTAACAATTTTGGTACTCTCAATCTAGAGTATCACCCAATGCCAATGATGTTTTAAAGATAAGAATTGAAAATCTAGACCGCACATCTCATCCTAAACATTTTTTGGAATGTATACAAACAATATTGTACAAATAATTTTGTGAAACACAACCAACTTTATAAATCTCACAAAAGGATTTTGAATCTTGTAAGTCATTTTATTGTATACCTCTTAATATTTATAATACATGTTTTAAATACCATGTAGAGTTTTAAATGTAGATCATGAACTATTATGCTATATGAATTCTATTATGCATACTAAGGAAATGTTGTAGGAGTGTGATGCAATAAAGCTTTTGAACTCATCTAGGGATTTGTTAGATTTATTTTTATGTGTCAAAGGTGATGGTTGCTTTTTTTGATAGAAATGATTATTTAAATGAGAAGTGTTTGTAATGTGGTGGTTATCAAAGATTGTAACATGTTTTCATGAGGGAAGTGAACATGATTTTGAAAAAAAAATTGTTGAGAAAAAGCTATTTGAGATAGTGAAATATAGTTTGAAGAGTGGATGTGAAGGTTCTAAATGTGAGTTGGTAACAAGAGAAGTCACTATTACTGATTTTATTTTAGATTTTAAGAAAAATATTTTGTACAAGTATATGCAAGAAAGAGCCACAAGTCCCAGTAGTTAGATCAAAAATTCATGATTTCTAAGGACTCTTTCCCAATTGGAAGTATTCTTTTCAGGGTTGATTTTGTAGAAAATTATACATTGCAACCACAAAATGAGGTAAATCTTAGCATTAAAATTCTATTAAAATTGTTATTTGTATCCACATCATATATAGTCATGCCCCTGATAATAAAGAAGAGGATAGGAAGATAATCAAGGAGTACCATTTTTACATGAGTGATGATAGATCTCATTTGTTAGAGTTTGTGAAGAATTGTTTTTAAAAAAAAATTGAATGCTTGTAAGAAAAAGATATTGCAATTGGTTGACATCTCATTTTTCCAAATAACTACATGGGATAATTCAAGAATTCTTGTATGTTTTATTGGTTGATTAGAATGCATGTATAAAGGGTTGTACCTCATATTCAGAGTTTTCTGAAGCTAGGCATGAAAAAGGTGAGCTTGATGGAGCAGGTTCATGTGTGAAGAGAGATTTCGTTAAGGAAAAAAATGAAGATTAGAGGTAGTACAACATTCAATGATGCACGTTCTATTGTTTATTAGTGGTTATGCATTGTCATGAGGAGGGAAACTTGATTTAGAAGTGTAAAGGCTCTTTTTGTTGGTTGGTGAGGGTAAAGTGGGTGAGAAATTGAAATGTTAGATAACTAGAGAATCCTCAAAGATGCATTCATTTTGAAGCTCAGATGCAAGTGCATCGACCATATGGACACGAGAATTGGCTTTTTTTTTAGAATTGTATTTAATGTGATTGGGATCAATGGAAGTAAAATGAGTAGTAGATACATAGATTCTATAGTACATTTTTTTTTATAGAGACCAATAATATTCTAGATTTCAAACCTCAAAAATTATATCTCAAAGAAAAAAATAAGAAACATAAAAATAAAAAAAAATATAGAAAATAAATTATAAGGAATGCTAAATATTACAAAAATAAACAAAAAAAAGCATCTATAATTTAGAAATAAAAATTTATATTTAATTTTCTCAAAAATAGAAAAAATCCATAAATTCTTAATACTTCTTTTCTCATCTTAAAAAAACATATAAGTTGATTTTCATGAAGAACGAATTAAGAAATTCTTCACTTCTTTACCCCTAATATTTTACATTTTTAATCCTTTAATGAGATAATAGATAATAAAACAAACAATAGAAAAGAAAATAAGATTCCTTCTATGAGGGGTTTTATAAATTGGATTTTGATGGGGCATATCACCAACTTTAAGCTCGTGGAAGTACATGTATTTATCCATTGGTTTTAAGTGTTTTTTAGTGGTTCTTTCTTACTATGAAAAAAATGTACTGAAGTGGAATCGGATTTCTTTGTCTAAATTTGTAGGTTGAAGTATATTTTGACAAATTTAGTGTCTTATAAGAAGAGTATTGTTAAAATTAGACATTTTGAAATTTTGGAATAAGTTATTTCTTTTTGTAATACATTAAAATCAATTTTCTCTATTCATTATTTTCACGAATTTGATGGGATTAAAAAAATACTCAGAGATATTTGTTAGAGTAAAGGTTTTTAACTTAATTATGTTAATTAAGTTACCTTTATTCCTCTCTTAAGATTTCACTTTAGTTTGCATATTGTGCCATTTAATAATTATATTAATTATTAAATGTCTACCTATTAGGGTTACTTTTAGGTTTGCATGATCTCCTTTCTTAAGGATTGATCCATTGTATATTTTTCATTCTATTGTTCTGATAATATATCTCTCATATTACAGAGCTTCAAAACCCTCTCTTGATTTTTTCTCTATTCTCTTCCCTGTGATAGGTATCTCTTTGCATGCAGGTGTTCTTGGACTCTGAAGTTAGTTTTGACAACTTCTACATGGTATCAGAGTGGACCTGTTGCAGCATGCTCTTGTTTTGAATAATTTGGAGCTATGAGGGTTTGATCAGGCTTTCACAGGTTTTTAAGTTGATTTTTTGTGGATCTGGCCTACTTCATTTTTTGGGTTCATTTTGGGCTCAAATGGACCTCATCGTTGGATTTGTAGCACCTGAAAAACCACTATTTTCATATAAAGCTTGTCCAATTTGGCTACAGTTGATCAGGGAGGCAAAAAAAAAATTGGCCCCAAGGTCGTACAGCCTCAGGACACGATCTTCAAGGTCAAATTTCATTAAAAAAAACAAAGGTTTTATTTATTTATTTATTTTACGCTACCAGTGTAATTGCAGACCGCCACTCACTGGCCACCAGGTGGCCACCTGCCAGCTGCTCCGACCAGCGGAGCTGCCCAACAACCGTCGGCTCAGTCACCGCCGTCGGCCACCGGCTAGACACCGGCGGTCCCCCCGAGCGGCGCCAGCGTCCAGCCCCGGTGGCCCCTACACTCTAGCCACCAGTCCTATCAGTGACCAGGGCCTCCATCCAGGCGTCAATCCACAGCCCTCTAGTCATCCACGTGACCAGGGGCTGAAGAATTTTAGCCCCTGAGGGCTTAATGACCTTTGCAAGTGCCCTTTTAACCCACTTTTACTAAATCAGCTATAACTTGGGCATTTTAGCTCAGATTTTCGAACGAAAATAGGTGTTGGAAAGCTAGCTCCGAGCCCGTCGTGATGGTGTAGGATTTTTTTCAAAATTTTCTAATTTGGTTGTATTTTTCCACAGTCAAAGTCAGATGATTTTTTTGCACTCTAGGGGGCATAACTTGGTCATTTTTGCTCCATTTTTTGAAAATGAATAGGCATCAGAAAGCTCCTCTCACATTCTATTCAGATCTACTATTATTTTTTTGAGAAAAGTAATTAGGTACACAATATTTAGTTTGAAGCTTTTTTTCCTTTTCCTACTTTTTCGCTAAAAAATCACTACTAGGGTTTTGTTTCTTGCATTGTGGGGGAGTTTTTTTCTTGATTTTTGTCATTTACTTTAGAAAACCAGAAACTCTTCACATTAAACATTCATTAAACCTCTCCAAACATGGCTGAAAACCCTTCTTCTATTGAACTTCTCACACCTCATAACTATCATACTTGGAAGGCATTCATGACATGTCTTCTCAGATCAAAGGGGGTGTGGTCCTATTTAGATATAGTTCAACCAGTTTTGACACGATCATTTGAGGTTATGCAGCATAGAAATAAGATGGATGAGGCTATGGGTTTGATTTCCTTACATGTTTCAGACAACTTGTTGTTTCATCTTGATGGGTGTAACAGTCCTCTTGAAATGTGGACCAAGTTCAATGATTTATTTGGTACCATCAATCAGTTCTATGCAATACAGATTAAGGCAGAGTTGACTTCACTTGTACTTGATTCTTTTCCCTCTATTGAGGACTTTCCGATGAAATTCAAACAACAGAGATCTCTTCTATAGGATTGTGGTAAGAACAAAATAGATGAGGAGTGTATTTCTCTGATTCTTTCTAAGCTTCGAGGTCCTTTTTAGATATTCTCTTCAACATTTTATTCCACCATGGATGCATTGGCAAACCGCTTTACCATGCCTACTTTTGAGGTTTTTTATTATTGGTTGACATGAGAGTAGGCCAAGATATCATAGTTGGATGCTCTCATAGGATCACAACACCGAGCATTAGTAGCACAGTCATCTCAAGGGAAGCAGAAGTAGAAGCAAAAAAAAACCAAAGACCACAGAGCATTGGAAGGATTCTAGTTCACATAACAACTCTGATTCACCTTCTCCTAAGGGGGAATCATCAAAGAAAGGAAGAACTAAGTGTGCTTATTGTACTAATCCAGGACATGATGAGTCCAAGTGTTATGAGAAGAAGATAGATGGATATGCAAAACATGATTCAGATTTGACAACTCTTCTTGAGAGGAACAATATTCATCACTCTTCTTCATCTACATCAGGTGGGTCTTCTTCTTCACCTTCATTGCAGACAGATGGACAGACCCCACATAAGGGTCATGCATTATGTGTAACCACCAATTCACATTCATCTAGATGGCTACTGGATTCAGGTGCTTCACACCATATGGCATCTTCTCAGAACATGTTCTCATCTTTCGAGGCTGCGTCCTCACCACACATATTGATGGGTAATAACACTTATATGAGTGTATGTGGGAAAGGTTCTATCAAAATTGATGATGGTACATTCAATGATGTACTATCTGTACCATCTTTGTCCACTAACCTTCTCTACATCTATCAGATTGCTCATAGTGGGACAGGGAAGATAGTTGAGTTCACACTTGATTCAATGCACATTAGAGACATTCAGACTGGCAACATTATTGCAACAGGGATAGATGATCATTCTTCCCAATTGTATGCATTCACACACTTTGGTCCACCATCTCCACTGTCTGAGTTTTCCTCTCTTTCTACAAGAGAGCATGTAGTATTTGAGGTGAAGTTTGGTCACTTGAACTTATGTGTTCTTCCATCTATTCATAAGACTAGAGTTGAGAATTCTACACCTCTACCTCCTGTTGAGATCACATCTGTTCAGCAGGATCCCTCTTCAGTTGTGACTGACATTGTAGCTCCACTCATCAAGCCATCAAGTGCAGTTGTTGAGGCCATATTAGAGGATATTCCTTTCCTCACAAATGACAGTTTCAGCATACCTGTTATCCCATCTTCATTGGAGATTCCATTTCAAGATCATCTTGAGTTGTTTGATTCACCATCTTGTTATTCAAACACTCATACTGCAGTTTAGTTCTTCAGTGAGCATCATCCAGGACTTCCATTTTCACCTCACATCTAGGGATTTCCTCTTCCTCGACCATTGGATCTGTTTCTTCCTCCGAGGAGACACATTGGTTTGATCATTGGCACAGGGGTTCTCTCATTCTGGGGGGGGCTTTGGAGTCTCTTCTCTCTCCTATGGGGGGAACATATTTTGTACTTGTGTGATAGAAGCAGTTCTTGGGGGGTCATGTTGAGTCCTCCTTCTATCTCTCTTCTTCTTTCACTCTTGTTCATCTATTTTTGGAGTAGAGTTTTTCCCATGAGGTTTTCTCTATTTCTCCACTTTATAGAGATTTTGTTGTGATTGGGTACCTCATCGAGCCTAGTTGTTGGGACCCAAATTTACTTTCATACATTGTAGTTACATTTTCTTTCTTACACATGTTTGTAGCTACACTCTTGCTCATCTTAAGGGGGGGTGTTAGAGTAAAGGTTTTTAACTTAGTTATGTTAATTAAGTTACCTTTATTCCTCTCTTAAGATTTCACTTTAGTTTGCATATTGTGACATTTAATTATTAAATGTCTACCTATTAGGGTTACTTTTAGGTTTGCATGATCTCCTTTCTTAAGGATTGATCCATTGTATATTTTTCATTCTATTGTTCTGATAATATATCTCTCATATTATTGTGCTTCAAAACCCTCTCTTATTTTTTTCTCCATTCTCTTCCTTGTGACAAGTATCTCTTTGCATGCAGGTGTTCTTGGACTCTGAAGTTGGTTTTGATAACTTCTACAATATTAACCTAAATATCAATAGCAACCAAATGAATGTATATTGGGGCTTCTTAAATAATTAAAATAGGACTCAAGATTTAGGGGAGAGAAAATTTAATTATTGTGATATAAGTAGCTATTAGGGGTTAGAAACCAATTATAGAAAATGGGTGGTGATGCGTAAAACAATCTTCCAAATCTTCTATACATCACTTTAAATACATAAATTAGAGGAAATTTCATTCACTATGCTAGACTTATATTAGTAATGAAACTATCTCAACATAATCTTTTATTGTGTTAGAGCCTCTAATCTTAGGGTTTCTAGTTAATCCTAACTCTAATGCAATTAATAATATAGATGATGGCCACACCAAGGCCATGCAAATTTATTATAAGTGTATGTAGTTTTACTATTTAATTAGTTGTTACACAACTTTCCAAAATGATGTGCCCCTACCCAAATAACCTTTTATCTCCAAAACCATTCGTTCATGATTATGATTAATGCATATACTATAATTGAGATATTTATTGTTATGGGGATTTATTATTAGCATTAATATCATAAGTGTTTGGTGGTTGACACATATAAGTTCTTTTAAATCATGTATTTATATAGGGTGACATATTTGTCATAACTCATCTAGGTGTCATGTGTGAGGGCAATCAAAACTAATATTTGTTGAGATCAAGGTATAGGCAATGTGGTTACTTGATAGGGTAGAAGTAATAAGGAGATATAAAAATGAAATCTCAAATAGGTGTATATGATACAATGTGAAAATAGAAAAGATATTTTAATTATATAGTGTATGCATAAGAGATATCAAGATAGTGTAATTTATTGATTTATTAAGTAAATCCCCCAATACAATAAATTTGTTAGAAAGTTACCAATTTACCTCCTTTTATGTACCTTATTAGTTCTAAGATGGTGGATTGGGGCAACTTGTAAACATCATTATTCATGAGAAGCCACCATGAAAATCAATAATGGATGGATGTTATGTTCTTTTTATTGGTGTTCTTAGACATACAAAATGACAGTATTTGTCTTGCTTGTTTTGATTTCAATGTAACAAGATTTAGTTTGATGGGCACACAAATTGTTATTAATGGAGTGGTTGCATGAAGGACAATGCAAGAAGAATTGTTGCTCATTTTTATCAGTCTTCTCAGAGATACAAAATGACATTGTTTGTCTTTTTTGTTTTGATTTCAATATAACTGAGATTTAATTTGATAGATATGAAAATTGTTATTGATGGAGTGGTCACATAAAAGAAAATGCAAAAAAAATTGTTGCAAAATAAATAACCTGATCCCTCATTTAATTTCCTGATCTATCCACGTTAATTTGTGATTAATCCATTGCATTTATTCAATTGACCTTGTTAGATTTATAAATTCCCTTCCAATTTCATTATAAGAATATAAAAGATAAAAGATGGAAAAATATATTAGCTAATGCCAAAAATAAGTGTTGTAGTACAACTGGATGGAATATATGTCTCCTTTATTATCGCGCATTATTGAACTAACCGTCTTTCCTGTAAGGTCCTCAACGACTCTATTATATATTAAAGTTTAATTGGAATCAAGCCATGGCCCAAGTGACTGAGAAATCATCTCCTTGATGGCTTTTGGGTACACCCAAAGCATTCCATACCGCAATAGACGCATCCACAATATTGTTCCTACAAGGTGGTTGATAACCATGATCAATATCGCATCCATTCCTAGAGTCACACTTGTCCACCACTCGCGCCAGCACACTCTTCCCGTTAGCGGAGATCCGAATCATCTTCAAGCACCGATTGCTGCTGTCGAACCACCCAGTGGAAAGAGCCACCACCTTCTCTGAGTTGTCGTAATATTTTCCTTCGCAGCTCGAAGGCGCGCCTCCGTCTCCATCTTTTGAAAAATTGTTTAGTGTAAGAATGGCAGGAGTAGCAGAGGATACAATAGGAGAACAGTCAAACTTTGGGTAGCTCTTGGAGGCACTGCAACACTCCGCTCTAGTGTCGGTATTGCACACATCTCGTGTAGGTGGGTCCCTTCACCGCAGCTGCCCACTCGACTTGCAACTACTGCCGCCGCCGCCGCCACCGCCAGTGCTGGAGCAAAATGAGTTCCCACGTCCGGATCATCTACGCACTTGCCGTTCGTACAAATCAATTGGCTGGGGCAATCGTCCAGAGTGTTACAGGCTTGTCCACATCCATTTTTTTGCGATTTGGAAGGGATTGCAAATAATATGAGCACCGCGCTTACAAGAATAAGAATTTGCAAAATATTATGAAATGTTGCCATTGCAAAGGAAACAAGATGTAGAAAATGGGCGAGTGAAGGCGAGTTTTATAGGAAAAACATTAGAGTTCCATCTACTTTGGATGTTCACATTGACTTGACTCGAATAAAGTACGTATTACCAACATTCAATGCCGTGTAATTTGGTTTAAAAACTGCTAGTTGAAAATTATGTGTATGGGCAGTGCTTGTAGGTTATCTGCTACGTGTATTCCATGATTGGTTCAAATAATTATTTGGATGCATCAAAGCCAACCCGCTATTCTTTCTATAGTTCTCATTGAAGTGATATTCAAATTTTGGTATGACCTACTTGGCTTTACGTGGACAATTCGATCGTTAAATCTGAAGATATTAGTTTATTTGTATGTTCTAGAACAATTAGATTTAGAATAATAAGAATTCATAATATTCACGGCCAAGGATTCTTTATCTGCCATGTTCAATATTAAAATCAGATCTATTTTAATATAGATTTGCTTTCATCTAGATGATTTCTTTAACTTAAAATATACAATATGTAGTTTTATTCAATAAAAATAATTTACATAGATTTGATTTCTTCAACATTTTAATTAATAATTTTTAATTTTAATTTTAATTTTTCTTCTAAGTAAATTATCTCTGCCAACAATCTTAATTGGTCATAGTTTATGATAAAAGATAAACAATAAAACCTTAATAATAACATAATATTTTTGTTGGCATACACAAAATTCACCGATGAAAAATTCACGGTCAACAATTCATTGTGGGAAAATTCACCGCCATGAAAAATTCACCACCAAGTAAAATTCACCCCAACAATTCACCGTGGTGGAAAATTAACTGCATTAATATTTTTAATAAAATCAAAAAATTTGAAATATATATTAAAAAATATTAATGCGGTTTGTAGACACCCAAAAATGCCCTCTTACAACACCTGTCTCGACATTACATCATTTAGGCATCTTGTAGCACGCTTTTCCCTAGGTAACCATGTCATCATCTATTTAATTAAATAAATTTTATTTATTTAATTAAATTCATATTCATAATCCATCCATTTCGCTAATGTTAATTAAATAGTTTATATTATTTAATTAATTAAATCATTTCTATTCATTCTTCTAATGCTAATTAAATAATTTATATTATTTAATTAATGAAATCATAAATTCAATGTTAATTAAATAAATCCAAAATTTATTTAATTAATAAAATCCTAAAAAGATCTTCTTGCTTTCTTTCCAAAATTGAAACTCATGTGTATCTAATTAATTTATTTAATTAGATAATTCATCAATTATCCTTCTTGTCTTTTTCAAGATTTATTTCCTTTAAAACATGAAATGAAATCTTTCTATCTTTTTTGACATCTTATCTCATCTCGTTGTATTTCCTCTTTTGTCAAAAATCAAATCCTTATTGAATCTTGTCAAATCTTATCTTCTTCAACATCATAGCTCTATAAATACAACCTCTCACAATACATTTAGGAGGTTGATTCGTCTAGCATCTAGACTCTGTCAAAATCAGTCTTTTGTCTCTATCTATCATTCTCTCCATTTTCCATTTTTCATCGTCAAGTCGTTATGCTGTAGGAATGAGCACACAACATTCCTCCATTGTCAACCCTTCAAAATCTCTCATTCTCATGCAGGTGGAGAAGAGCAATGGAGATAAATCAAGTTAGCGCGGAGATCGGTTTGCATTTGTGCTTCTTATTGTGATTTCCATGTTGTTTTGTACTCTATTGTGCTTGATAAGATCTAATTAGATTATTGTTTTCATTACACTAAATCTGCTGATTTTTCCCCTATCTACATTTGGTGAACCCAACTACATGGAGATGAATACAGTTTTCATGATGAATGTTGTTAAGTAGTTTTGCATGTTTATTGATTATGAGTTAAATCCTGTTAGGGGCGGCTAACTATAATGGTATTTCGAATTTGTTATCCTTGGATGTGTCTTTAATTTTCTAGTGGCATTTTTAATGTTTCTAGGACAAATTTCAATCCCATATCCTGTTGATGCGCAAAGGAGAGTGCTAACAACATTTGCAAGAAGGTTTCTAGAGTCTTTTCTGCATATCTTGCATTGGTGTTTGCTTGAAAGCTTCATACGTTTTCCTTTTATACCTATCGGGGCTTTAGAGCTTCCTCTATGTACTGCGCTTTGCATTTGCTTAAAATTTTCTTAAGCTTTTTCAACAAAGCCATCTTGTGCGCATTCTGCAAATCACTTTGAAGTCTTCTAGCAAACAGTCCACTTGCCTTGTGTTTCCATGCCATGTAGTCTATTTTGAGACGCTTCTGTCAAACAGTCTGCGTGCCTTGTCTACATTTCGATCTAAATATCTTGTTTGTTAGTTTTTGGGCACCAGAGGACCGAGCCTGTAAGCTGCATATAATATCTAAAATGCGGATTTGAAATGGGCAACTATCATTAGTTTATCTGACCTCTGTCTCAATCCCACCGCCTCTTCTTATATTGACGTCGCTGCCATCTCTGGTTGCTTCTCGTTGGCCATCACTCCACCGCCATTTGAAGATTTGATCGCCACTCAAAATCTTAAAACCTCACTCGTGGTTGCCATTCAAAAGCTTCATTTCCTTGATTGCCATACCATGTCCTCTACAAAGCTTTAATTCATTTCCTTTAGCTTTTGTTTCCATTAATTTTAGTTTTCATTCATTTTTAGTTTTCATTAATTTTAGATTTACTAATTTAGATTAATTTAATTTACATTAATTTAGAGTTAGAGATGAATTTAGATTTTTTTTTTTTAGTTTTTCTAATTTAGTGTAGATCTTAGATTTTTAATTAATTTAGCTTTTAGATTTTTAATTAGAATTTAATTAGATGTTTTTAGATTTTTAATTATAATTTAATTAGATTTTTTTTTTTTGGATTTTTTAAAATTAGACTTTAGTTAGATTTTTTAGATTTTTGGAAATTTAAATTAGCATTTAGTTAGATTTTTTAAAAAAAAATAAAATATTTTAATTAGATTTTTTAAGATTTTTAATTAGTTTTTAATTAGATTTTTAGATTTGTAATTTAGATTTCTCATTTAATTTAGATTTTTAACTTTTTAAAGTAATTTAGATTTTTAATTTTTAATTTTTAACATATTGCATGTTTTTGACCTAACTTCACATTGGCTTGCAAGTTTGTGTTTTTTTTCTTGTCTTGGTGACTTTCAGGGTATCTAGGAGTGGGAACAACATTGGCATCAGTCACACACATGTGAAATTGGAAAGCAAATAATCAGGTGCATACATTGTAATCTTTCATTTCTCATTAATCATTGCTTGTCAATACATTGCAATTTGGGGCATAAAATCAATCTTGTTTGATCACATATTTGAAATTGGGCTTAAAACGAATTTTGTCTTCAATCACACATCTTGATTTGGGGTTAAAAAGAACAAGTGCTTGAACTGTTTTACACACATTTCATTTCTAAGGGAAATTAATCTTTGTGAGTGTGAATCAAGTGTGTGTGTCCTCCAAAATGTTGATGGTGTTTTTACGCACTTCTCAATATAGGTAGTGCGTAGGTGCACTACCTCTCTTGAAAGACAATCTCCCACAATCAAATTGTAGAACACTATCCCAAGGTCTCTCGGATGTCAGGTCATGACAGTGCCTAGATACCTCAGTAGTTTGATGTGATTTACTTGGATCACAAGGCAGTCTTACAGAAAATACAAAGCGTGGACACAAAGCATGGAAGTTGGATATTGAAGTGGAGTTCTTGGGATGGGAAGTTGCTATGCACCGGCTGTAGGTTCAAACAACAATCTTGGACTCCATTTAGTTGTTGGATTTGGCTTTAAAATGTGCAATGAACCTTAGCATAAGTCAGTTACTAAAAAAAAGGAAAAAGGCAAAAGGGAGGAAAAGTTCATAAGTCTGAAGCTTGCTATGAATAGTGACAATGGAGTTCCTGCAATGGACAATCCCTCAAAACAATATCCCACTTAACCAGGGATTTCACAGTATCATGGAAATTGTGCTATCTTCTAAGGGCTACAGATATTTCATCCTTCATCCACCACATACATGCACGAATCAAAGATAAATGTTTGGAGCAGCTTTAAAATCAAGTTCAGGCTAACTTTACACAGCTATCTACCATCAGCAAACAACAAAAATTATGGACTAAGGGATCATCAACAAGGCAAGAATTTTCACAATCACCCAATAGCATTCCTAAGATTTATCCAAAGAAATAAAAAAACTAACTAGAACAGCAGTGAGATCTAAGCTAAACATCTAATATTGGAGAATGAATCAAATAACATGAGAGAAACAAAGAAAATACACCAAGTCAATGCCTTTTCTTATAAATTTCTGCAGCATGCCTTTACAACAACTCAACTCTCCCTTTGCAAATGAGAGGAGTGCCCTATTTATAGTTTTCCAAAAGTTAAATGAATGGCCAAGATTCATTCTCATTGTGTGGCAAAGGTTCATTACAAAATAGGGTTTCACCTACCCCCAAATAGATCTCAATTAAAAATTACATTTTCATCCTTTCCTTATTTTGTCTTCTAGCTGATGGCACTGTAGCTCTTTCGTCATTTAGCAAATTGCTGTTTTCTTTGTTGTAGCTACTCTTCAGGAAGGTCTTTGTCTTTGGTTAGGCTTTCCTCCTACTCCTCGGAAGTTGTGTGTTCTATGTATTTGAGGATGACCGCTTGGAGCTTGTCTATCTCAAGGATTTCACATCGCAACGCCTGATAGCTCCATTCCTTAGCATTCTCTTCCAGCTTTTTCCAATCCTCATCATACTTCAAGCCTTGGTCTTTGAACAGTTTTGATTGGTCGAAGGCGCAGGCAGCAAAACTCAGGAACTCCGTTGTGATTTCTCCAACTCTCCCGTCCTTCATCTTCTTCTGGAAGTATGGTTTGATCTTCTTTGGATCCATTTGCACAGTGGGCATATCATAGCCCATTATTAGCTTAAGGTATTGGGCGCATTCCGCCTGGATTTCCTTGATCCACTCAATGTCTGGATCCACCCTGCTCAGGATTTGCTTCAACCTCTCCTTCCGGTTGTCGAAGTCTTTGCACCACACATCCACTAGCTAGTGATTTTTCTTTTTTAAGCTCTAGCTTCTCCTCTGACGTGGCCTCAGGCATTTGAAGGATAGCCTCGATCCTTGGGAAGGTGGAGTCGTAGGTTGCAGGGAAATTGGTGCAGAGCCCCTTCGTGCTCTCCAGAGATTGTATCAAGTCTAAGAACTTATTCGCTGTCTGCACAACCCTACTGATTCCCATGTTTCTGATGTATGTGACTTGTCGAAATCAATCCTCGGTGGTTTTCTCCAAGTTCTTCCTTCTTTCCATTTTGTCGATCTGTTCTTTGGAGAGCAACTTTGGTGCGGCCATGGAGGTGGTAGGGAGGTCGTCCACTGAGGACCATTGCTGTATATAATCAGTTAATGTTGCAGCCTGCGCCTTGAGCTCATCCTTGGACATTTTATCTTGCTTTATTAGGTGCACCACTGTGGCCACCGACTCCTCAAGGTGCTCGACCTTCTGCTCTCTGGTTGCTATCCCCAAGTCAATGGTGGAGATATTATAACTCACCCCTACCTAGCCAATAGTAGGCATTGTAATTTGTGTTGCTCGGGAGCCGAAAGCATCCATTGTTATCTTGGATTGGACCTTGGGCTTCTTCTCCTTCTTTTTCATGATCTGGGATCGAGCCAAGATGGCCTCCAACCTTGCCCTTCGGTCTTTCAGCATTGAGGTCATCTTCTCAAGTTGCCTTTCTAACCATTCGGGCATCGCAAACTTATCCTTGGGTGAATCAAGGCTACCCTCGCCCTTCTCAGTCAAAGGTAAGACTTCTGCTTCCGTTTCCTTTTGGGGTTCTCCTTTCTCTTTGGTAGCATCCTCCTCTTCATCAGAGTCATGAATGAATATGAGGCACCTGACAGGCAGCCCGACTGATGGTTGTCGGATGGGACTTTCTACTTTCGCTGCCTCTTCTTCTTTCTTCTCCTCAGTAGCCTCGGTCTCGGGGCTTTTGACAGCATGGGTCTCAGCCTCAGATAAATCCTTTATCTACTACTCTTCTGGTGGCTGCCCTTCTTCACCATGTGGTGACTCTCCTCTTTCCTCCCCAACGTTCTTTAGCTGCTGCGCCACCTCCTCTTCAAGGTCCTCATCAAATGTCTAGATGATTTCCTTAGCACCTGAGCCATCCTCCCCATCTCCACTCTCAGAAGAGTCTGTCTCCTCCTCCTCATAGACCACACTGTCGATGGTTCTGTGCTTGTACTAAGGGTGTTCGTGATACTCATCATCCTCCTCCTCGATAGACTTCGAGGCTTCTTGCTCTCACTCCTCCAACTCCTTTGAGATAAGAATTGTAGCTTCCATAGATGGTGGCCTTGTCGGTGGTTGTGAAGGTTGGGCAGTTGCAAGGACCTGGACAAGGGCTGCTTGGAGAGTTGGATCCATCAAGATCTGGGAGATCTCTAGGGGAAGGTTTTGCATATGCCTTGTAAGAACCTCGGGCATAGTGGCAACGGGAATAGGCGATGTTATGGTTGCCAGGGGAAGCGATGTAATTGGAGACATGGTAGCAGAGGAAGGGGGAGTGGTCATGCCAGAAGAGGAATCTATGACGACCACTGACCCGGCCGGGGGCGAAGGGGCAAGATGGACAGAAATATCCACTGCCAGCAGAGAAGCGGCGACCGCGGTCAGGGAGATGGGCGGTGCAATAGGAGGGGCAGGGAGAGCCAATGGAGGCCGAGATTCTGTCATACCTACTACTTGTTTGAGCCTTTTGGGAGATAAGCCTCCCATTTCTTTCTTTGCTTAGGCCTTCTGATTTGGAGACTGCGTGGTCTCTGTTCCTTTCCTTTTCTGGGACCTGTGAGTGGAGGAGACTGGGAGGTCCCGCCAGTTGACGTGGTGGCAGCAACATCCTTCGTGACACTTGACTCACTTTTGAGCCCTTCATAGGTCAAGACCACCCCTTGTCGCTTTAGATGTGCCACCTGCCCATCGATCCACTCCTTGGTACGAGTTATGATTGGCTGGGTGATGGTGTCTAGGTCATCGACCTCCTGTTCATCCTAGTCGATTGATGGTATTGGTAGGTTGGCAACTATAGGGTACCTCGGGTGCATGATTGTGGACTCATCCTCCTCAACTTGGTCCGACACTGGAAATGGTTAGGAACAATACTGTCCTGCGCATGTAGTGCCTTGCGCACACTTCTTTGTCGTCTTGGCAGTCAACCTAGAAATCCTCAATGTGATATTGATGGGCATAGGATGGCCCCAGTGCTTTCCTGACATGGCCATGTGGATCCATCTGTGGGCGGGCAGTGTACCAGTCGAAATGGTACTCCTTCAGCTCCTCAGAGTTACTGGCACACTAGGAAGTCTGCAGTCGATACATGCCCTGGCTAAGGGTCATGGGGTAAGAGATCCCCGCTATATGCTTGTTGCTGAAGATTGCCTGTAGATGTTGGAGTTGCCGAGAGAGCTCCAAAAGGATAATTTTTTCATTTGGGTACCGATGCAATCTATTCGGCCTTTTAGAGAAGCCCTGGGCCCGGATGTACGTAAACTTTGGGAACTGGATGAACAGAAAAACATATTGCTTCAGAAGTGCCCTGGTGCTATGGGAGACCCTCCTCTCGAAGTCTCTGGTGATCAACCTGATGATGTGGCCTATGAAGGCGTCATTGACCCTGCAGTACTCTTTCTTAAAATTCTGGTATTGGAGTTGCGGGTATTTGTCATAGGCTTTAAGTCCTTGCTTCTGCCCCTGATCAGGGGCCACAAATAACCCGCTGTATTGTCTTTGATCTGCCAGGGATTAGACGAGGTAGGAGGTCATGTAGAATTTAGAACTCTTCCTCATGTTTCCAAACTACTTGTGGAAGCAGTTGCTTATGATTCCTCCCCAGTAGAATGAAACCTTGGTTGTAACATCCTCATTTCCCTGCAGGATCTGCTCAATATAGTATGCCATCCACTCCTGGAAGTAGGCGGCCGTTGGAAGACCCATGACCCTGCTCAACATTGTTACCAGGTCATGGTAATCCTTGTAGAAATCGCTATGAAAGAGTTCTTGGGGAACCTTCGCAGCGCTGGCTCATTTTTCTTTAAGCCAATGGAGGTTTCTTGACTTCTTGCAGCCTGTTGGATTAGCATCCCACGCCGCCTGACATTTTTCTAATGTGGGGACCTCCATCTGTTGGAACGTGGGAATGTGGAATGTCTTGGTGATCCCTTCTGGCGATATATCTGCGAGGATGTTTCCCTCCTTATCCACAATTGTTCTGGTCTCGGTCTGGTAGGATTCTCGGCAAGCCATGACTAACTCGGGCGCCACGAGAGATGGAGGGAAACTGACAGCCTTAGCTATGCCACTCTGCCTTATCAGTTTGACATTCTTTATTGTTGGGTTTACCCTGACCCTCTGCGTGAATTCATCAATGTCCACCTGGCCAATGTTAGTGTCTGTGATTTCCTTCCAGTCGGTCGTGACCTTTGAGTGGAGGGGCTCACCTTGGAATTGGTACTTCATTTGGTGTTTGTCTTCTTTCCCTTGAGGGGTCCTTCCTGACTTCTTTCCCTTGTCCCCTTCGGCGGATGCCCTTGAAGTTCTTGCACCTAATTCCATATATTTTGCAGACAAAGACAAAGTTAGCACAATGGATCACAAAAACATTCATGTTTGTCCATGTCTCGAAAACAACATCTACTTCTAATAATCAATCAAGCATATCATGGATTATATCTCTAGACGTTATTGATCTTTGGTTCAGGGCATTTGGGCAATCCGGGCCCGGAGGGCTGGACTTCCCTGGAAGGAATGCTGTCTGGAAGGGAAAACGCCACGGAAAGCTCCTGGAGGCCTTCCTTGGTCGAATTTTAATTTGTTAAGAAGCTTATGATGAAGAGGACCAAAATTCAGGACATGGGTCAAGGTTAGATTCCAGATTTGGGCTTGTTAGGATCGATTTAAGGGCCTTAGAGGTTTTAGGCTGGAAAGCCGCCAGGAGATAGCCTTTTGGACGGCAGAGAGTTGATGGAAATCTGAGGACAGAAGTCTGTGGTCCGGGGCCTGGAGGGCCAAAGGGCGGCCGATGCTAGGTCATTTTGTTTTCAAAGGCTTAGGCCGGCGACATCAGGAAGGCGCTTGAACTTCACCGTCTAGGGATGGAAATCCTTGCACGAAAGTCTGGGAGGAGAAGTCCGGCAAGGGAAGTCTTGCAACATATTTTGCGTTTGTGAATCTTGACGGCACCCGGAGGGCTGGAGCCCGAAGGGTAGAGTTCCAAGCGGGATCTTCGTTTGGAATGGTGGGCGAGGATCGGAATCCCGGGACATGGGGCCCGGCGAGCCATAGGGCCGGTGAAAGTTAGGCGAGAACCCACGGCAGATGACATTTCGGGACCCAGCGAGCGGAAGGATGGGGTGCAATTTCCCTGCCGGTGGGAGAGTGACGGACTTCTGAGGACGGAAGTCCAAGAACCGGGGTCCAGGAGTCAGTTGGCATTGATGAGTTTGCCAAAACCATCACCATGGATAACGAAGGAAAACGGACCAAAGAAACCCAACGCTCGGAGCCCAAAAGTTGGAACGCCGGACGGGGTTCGCTGTTAGCGATGGCAGGCGAGAGGCAGAATTCTGAGATCGGAAGTCCGGACACCGAGGCCCGAAGGCATCGGCAACGTAAGAATTTTATCGCCAGAGGTTTAACAACGGAATTGAGGGCGAAGCCCAGGGAGTGGGAAGCCGGGCGACGTCTGCCGTTGAAGACGACCCATCACCAGTAGAACCCTGGAGATGGAGCTCCGGGGTCTGGGGTCTAAGCGGAAAAAAGGACAAAGGTTCGGTTTCAAGTTTTGATGGCAAGGATCATGTCAAGGTCTGAAATCCAGGAGGCGAAGGGGAGTTCGCAGTTCAAGCGCGGCGAAAGGCAAATGGAAGCCTGAGCAAGGAAACCCGACAAATCGGGCCCGGAGAGGAGGATTACCGTCGGTGAGTGTTTGAAGTTTTTTTTGAATTTAGATGGCGAAGGTGGGTTTCGAGCCCGGGCCAGACGTTTTCCCTGCCCAAAGAACATCCGCGGTAGGGAGAAGTCCCGAATCGGCAAGGAGGGCATTTTAGGTGGTTTGCTTGGTTTTCTACCACATGGGTTTGATGCGCAATTTAGTGTTCTACCTCCTTATGCCTTCTTCATGATTTACTCATTTAATTAGATCCTTCAAAATGACAAAATGAAGCTCGAGAATGGTAGATGGATGGCCTACCTGAAAGACGCTAAGTGGCGAGACGTGGGATCTACCGGGGGTCGACGAAATGATGCTGAGGATGATGATCTTGACGTTGTCGAAGGCAATGGGCTCCAAATGACAGCTTGTCCAATTCGCTCCAATCCTGTTTATGAAAATGACTTGGCCGGATTAGGTATTTTATACCCTAACTGCCATGAATGCCTACATTAAATGCTCGTACGACCGCGATAAAAGTTGGTGAATTTGAAGTCGACGACGGCGGCACAAAAACTGGGACTCAGAGGCCACGGAGACGTGACGTGATGGCCGCCATTTTGAAGATTCCTTGTTGTTTGAATGATGGCGGCAGGGAGTGGCTCGAGGCCCGGAGTCTGGGATTTCACCAGGGATCCGCCGTCAGGGACGGCGGGATCATCACGGAATTCCAGAAACAGAATTCTGGGAGGCCGGGCCCGGAAGACCCCACGGCAGACAGGAACACACGTGGACAGTGGACGATGAAGAGCATGGCGGGACCTGTGGGGAGGTCGTCGCCCGAGGTTCGCCGTCGCAGACAACGAAATCAAAACAGAACCCCAGAAGCAGACTTCCAGGGTTCGGGGTCTGAAAGGCAGAAAGTTGCAGGGAATTTCAACAAGTTTCGCAAACGGCGAGAGGTGGATTAGACCCCAGGGTCCGGAAGGATGCCTCGCAGATGCCGCAGGAGACGGAAATCCCAGTGGGGAAATCCAGTTAGGGAATTCCAAATGCCCGGGCCCAGCAAGGCCCGCGGCCGTTTTAGGGCCAAATTGCCAGAGAGATTCTGCAAGGCTCCGGAATGCGAAAAAAACTAAAAGCAGAGGCATGATCGATTTATGATGGAACTTTGGAGCAACATCGACCATCTGAAATATCAAAAAAAAAAAAGAGGCACGCAAAATGAGGCGGTGCCCAAAATGACCCAATAAGGCGAAAGAAAAGAGGGTCCCGATTCCAAACAGGGCGTGTGTGCTAGGGGCACAACAAATGGAAACTCTATTGGAGAACGCTCCCGAGCATTCTAAGCATAAATATTCATTCAGGACCCAGAATCTCTGGTTTCGTAGACCGGGAGATGCTTCCCAAGATGAATCTGGGAGAGTGAGATCTTTAATTGGGTCAGCTTACAGGACATCTCAGAAGTGTGTGTGTAGTGAGTTCATTTCTTTCCTAGGGATAGTGAGTAGGGTTACCAATTCAACCGAGTGAGCCACATAAATCATCTAACACCAAAAGTAACTTGGACATTGTCCCACTGCCAGTCAGGCGTCCATAGCCTCGACGGGGTTGTCGCTACAATCTCATAGATATTGCTTTACTGTCAGCCGGGTGTCCATAGCCCCGATAGAGTTATCCGAACACCCATACAGTCATTTATTTCCTTTTTTTAGAGTTCCCTTTTTTCTCTTTTTTGCTTTGATATTTCACTTCTCTTTTGCCATTTAGTTCGACCGGGTAAGCATTGAAGCCTACAATGGGTTTGAGACTGCGGTGGTCACTGGAGCAAATTTGAGATTTTTTCACTCACTAGGGTGTCATAACAACCATAGTACGGTCTTTTAAAAATTATTATTATGTGTTTTGTGCAAGATCTGAGATGTGTGTAAGAAGATCTAGCCAAGGGTCAAGTTCTGAGCAGAGTTCAAACAAAGAAATCATTCGCAGACAGCTTTCAAAGACTAATAATCGAGAGTGAATGTTTAGCCAAAGAACACAACGGGCAGACAACAAAGTGAACCACTTGCCGGGCAAGCACGACCACCACAAAGGAGCGGGGAACAACTTTCGAAACAAAACTGTCGGGAGGGAGAAAACAAAAAGCGACACAAACAAAATGCAAACAAGCAAGAAAGCAACTACCCTAACCTATGTACAAGTTATTTACAACGATGAGCTAGAAGAAGCTCACACCTGGAAGTAATGCTTCAGGTGCTGCCCATTGATTGGAAATGGGACGTTCTCACTAGTTAAGGTCTTTAGGTGGAAGGCATTGTCTCCCAAAATTTCAGCTATTTAAAAGGGGCCAAGCCAAAGCTTGTCGAATTTGTTGTGTCCCCCTTTCTTTTCATGGGTCTTGTTCCAATATAGGACCAAATATGCAATTCTAAAGGCCTTGATCTTGGCTCGGTGGTTGAACCATCTCCTAACTATGCCCTGATGTTTGGAAAATTTTTTTATTGCATGGTCTCAAACTTCCTCTAAATGCAAGAGCTCAGCTAATCAAGCTTCCCTACGATCTCCTCCCTCATAAAAATTATTGACGAATTGAAGAGTAGGAATCTTCAGATGGATGGGGAATATAGGTTCCAGGCCATAGACAAGGTGGAATGGGGAATCACCAAGGGCAGCTTTGTGGCGAGTGCGATTAGCCCAAAGGGCGAAACAGAGCTGGGTATGCCAGTTCTTCGGATTCCTATCTAACAACTTCTTGATCACAGTAATCAGGTTTTTATTCGTGGATTCAGCAAGGCCATTGCCTTGAGGATAGTAATTAGACAAGAATTTAAGGGCTATTCCATAGTCAAACACCCAACTAGCAAATTTTAATGAAGCAAATGTAGGTCCATTATCACATACCAAAGCATACAGACAACCAAAGCGATTTAAAATGAAACTTTCTAGGAAATCAGTAACTACTTCAGTTGTGCATTGCTTACATACTATTGCTTTTGTTCATCTAGTACAGTAATCAGTAGTGGTAAGAATGTACCTGTGTCCCGCAGATGATGGAGGGCTTATCGGACCGATGAAGTCGAGACCCCATTGCGCAAACAACCTTACCTCTAGCATAGGCTGTAGTGGGACATCAACATTCTTCTCCTTGGTGGCAGCGCTCTGGCACGTGTGACATGAACGAACGTGGCAATGAGCATCCTTGAAGACGGTTGGCCAATAATACCTTGCTCTCAATATCTGATGTGCTGTAGAAGAACCTGAACCATGGCCCGTGCCAAATTTGTTGTGAAACTCTTTCAAGACCCGATCTGCCTCTTTCTTGCCAAGGCATCTCAAGTAAATGCCTTCATAGTTTTTCTTGTAGAGAATGGAACCCTGTAACATGTAGCCATTACTTTTCAATCTTAGGGCCTACTTTTGAACTCCTTGTAGGTGTGGCAGACACTTATGGTTCAATAGATAGTAGATGACATTCTGGTACCACTCTCCCGGGGAGACATCTTCAAGCTGGTACTGCTACACAGTAAGTTCAGGTCCAACTTTTGCTGTTGTTTTGGCAATTGTGCGCGTGAGTGCCTTCCCTCTCACCAGTTTCATCGGTTGGATCTCCATATCATACTCTTGGAGTAGGGTGACCCACTTAGCCCTTCGTTCGCCCAATTCATTTTGCATGAACAACATTTTTACTACTAGGTCGGGGACAATGGCAAATACCTTGTTGCGTAGAATGTAGTGTCTAAATTTTTTCACTCATCTGATGAGAGCGTACGCCTGCTTTTCAATGTTGTGGTAACGTAATTCAACATCCTTGAGGGGAGCACTCATAAAGGTGATAGGATGCTCGTTTCCTTCATCATCCTTCTGGGTCAACATGCCAGCACAAGAATGCTCTGAAGTAAATGAGTAGATGTAGAATGGCTTCAGATAATTTGGGTTAACTAACACAGGGGCTTTAGCAATGGCCCGTTTGATCTCTTCAAAAGATTGTTTGGCATTCGGTGTCCATTCAACTTTGGCGTTTTGTTTGAACATGGCATTGAGAGGTTTGACAATCTCCGCAAAACCTGTGATGAATTTTTGGACAAAGTTGATCTTTCCAAAGAAAGATTTTAATTCCTTCTTGCTGCCTGGGGGCTGAATTTTGAGTAAGGACTCGATGCGTTCAGGATCTATGGAGATTCCTCATTCTGAGATGATATGCCCGAGTAATTTTCCTTCAGTCACTCCGAAAATACACTTCTTGGGGTTGAGAGAAACCCCAAACTCTCTACATATTTGAAATACCTTGCATAAGTCGGAGACGTGATCGCCTCGCCTTTTAGAAAAGACGGTTAAGTCATCCATGTAGATGATTATGCACTTGCCAATTAGGTCCTTGAAGGTGATATCCATGGCGCATTGGAAAGTGGCGCTGACATTGATGAGCTCGAAAGGCATTCTTCGGTATGCGAACATCCCCCACTTAGTGGTGAATGCCGTTTTGTGACGATCCTCATACTGTACCATTACTTGGTTGTACCCAGAGTACCCATCCAGGAAAGACATCATCTGGGAGCCGTTAACGATCTGCAGTACTTCGTCTAGTGAAGGCACTGGATAGTTGTCTTTCTCCGAGGCACAGTTTAGATTGCAGAAATCCACGCACAATCTAATCTCCCCATTCTTTTTCCTAATTAGGACCAAGTTGGCCACCCACGTGGAGTGCCTAACTGTTAAAATGATTCTCGCTAAAAGTAATTTCTACACCTCCTTGTAAACGACAGGTTCTAGTAAGGCATTGATAGGGCGCTGTCGTTGGCGGAATGGCTTCACTTCAGTTTTGAGAGGTATGGTGTGTGTAATGACAGAGGTGTCGTATGTTTTTAAATCTTTGTAGCTCCACGCCACCACATCATGGTATCGTTGTAATGCATCCGTGATTCCTCTTATTTCCTTCGGTGTGCACACCTTGCCGATAAAAATATTCTTGATCTCCTCGGCTGTCCCAAGGTTGTGTGCATCGCACTGGTTGTTTATGGCCTCCTTTTTCGTTTGCTGATTCTGATCTCTGATCTGATCCAAGTCAAATATGCATTCCAGCTGAACCATGCCTGTGGAGATTATGTTGGTTTTGAGGTTAATAACCCCCTCTATGTCCAGTTCAACTTCCTGTGGATCAGCTTCATCAATTATTTGAGCTACGAAGACATCAGAACTTGTGATGAATTGAAGGATATGCTTGTCATCATTGAAGACTTGCACGTGAGTAACATTATCTGGGACTGATGGCATGGAAATTAGCTCAATAGTGAATTTCTTGAGCCCAGATAAAGAGAGGGGTTGTAGAGTGCTGGCTGCTTGAGCCAAGGCGTCAGCTGTATGATTCTGAGCACAAGAGATCAATTATATGTTGAATGCATCTAAGCCCTCTAAGAGATCCCAAACCCTATGCCTATAATTTGTGAGTCTCCGATCATGACAAGAATACAACTTTTTGACCTGCTTAACTACGAGCTGAGAATCCCTGAAAACTTGCAACATTTTTACATTTTTCTTCAGGGCCATGAGAAGGCCAAGGACTAAAGCCTCATATTCTGCTACATTATTGGTGGAATAGAACTGCAATTGGTGAGTAGCTAGAAATGTCTTACCTGTTAGACTAATGAGTTTAAATCTGGCTCTAGCTCCTTGCCTGGACTTTGATCCATCAAACTGGAGCGTCTAGCACGCAGATGATTCCTTATCTTCAGGTCTGATCGAGCTTCCGCTCCCTTTCAGCTGGACGGCCAGCCCTATGATCTTAGGGGGATTCTCTGGTTCAATATTTTGATCAACAGGTGGTTCTACTAGTGCCTCCTTTGGCATTTCCATTTGGGGGCAGCTAATTTTCTAACATGCGCAACTGCTGCTTGACACAAGCAACACTCAAACTCGGAGTGTGCAACATTGTGAACCCTGCACCAGTTCAGCAATAAGAGATTCTGTAAATTTATTCGGGCCCCTAGGCTGAGCTGATCCCTTGTGCACTTCTCCATGAATTCTTGGAAGCCATTGAGTAGTCCCCAGTCGTCATCCTTATCAGGCTCATCATCGACTTCTATCAATATATCCGTGTCTGGGGGTGTTTATGTAGAGCCGGTCGAAGGGCTACACAACACCAGTAACACTTCGTCTGCACCCTCTTCCTAAAGCCTGACCTCATTTGGTAGGCGAAAGGGCAGTAATTCTCTAAATCAGTTTCGGCGAACAACACCTCGCTGAGATTATTGTATTCCATGATCATGTACTTCATACGGGGCTCATAGTCGATACAGATATGATTTGGCAACCCCTTCCATGGTAGCAACATGTGAGAAAGGTCTGTGGTGGTATATTCATTCAGTGTCTTGGTGAACTCCCTTCCCAAGATGATTCCATATGCATCAGGAATATTAGCCACTTGAATATCAATGACCTGTTGTATCCGCGGGTCTACGACAATCTGCATCGGGATATAGTTTATTTCACCCATGATGTTGATCTTTGTTTTGTCCAGCTGGGTCATTTTTCTCTTTGAAGGCGTGGGAGTGATGCCAAGAGCTTTGCATACTGCCAAGGGCATAACATTGGCAGATGCTCCTGAGTCGAGCATGCAGTTATGCAGGTTCTTCCCAAAGACCCTAATGGTAGTCAGGAAAGAGGGAGTTTTCGGTCTTCCCTGGAGGATGCCTGTAGGCGTTTCCATATGAGCTACCCGACCTTTGTTCCTTTCATTATCCATATCCCTGGTCTTCCCAAATAGCTGGTCCTTGGAAAGCTGTCTATTAGCCCTTTCTGACTCCTTTTCAATTTACTTACTTGTTGACTGATTTACGAGAACATCGTTCCTTCTCCCGATATTATTCTGTAGCCCCGGTTCTCTCCTAGGTTCTTCAAAGGTGACCCTCTTAATTGGGGTTTCTTATGTTGTACTAGAAGATGGAGTCCCATTGAGGACCCTAAAGAAGGCATGCCTCATAGCAGAGACTTTGAGTAATTCGAAGGCTGACAAGCTGATTTTTACCTTCTTGAACTCTTCTGCTATATACTCAACCATTTGCTCGATTTCGGAGCTAAAAGCCTGGCCTATAGCAGAACTAGGGGTTTGGACCTTCGTTTGCCCAGAAAGATTTTGGGGTTGGCCTTGAGGCTAATTTTGCAACTGGTTTTGAGACCCGTTCTTGTTGAGGTATTGGGTAGGTATGTGAGGAAGCCCAGGGTTATTGCTGGCATTTGGATCAGGTAGGGTGGCAAAATTGTTTGGTGGGGTAGAAGTTGTAAAGGGTCTGCCTGCTTGTCTATTCCGAAGGAAGTAAGGACTCGACCGTTGATGGAACATGTGGACCTCATCTACAAATGGTTCTTCTTCATCTACCAGACCATTATCTACTTAATCAAAGAGCTGAGCCAAGGTTTGTTCATTACTTATCTCTTGCGCTTTTTCATCCTCAATAGGAGTAGGCTCAACTTCGGGCTCGTTGCGATCACCTCGTGGAAACAACGCTTGATTAACCATGAGACAGGAAAAATCGTATGGCTCGGATGGGACGATGTCCCTGCAGCTGGCATTGTCGATTATATTTTGTACCTCCACCTGGAAGATTTCAACAGCTGTCTGAAACTCGAGACAATCCAACTCGGAATGTCTGCTAGTTTTGTGAAGTTGACACCACCCGGATAAGGCTGCTTCGGCCAGGTATACACCGCTGGAAGTTTTATCATTGCTTTCCGGTTGATCGAAAGGCATAGGGACACCAACATTGTTAGGCCTAGTGTTCCACGTGCGATTCTGCCTTTGAGAAGGTCTCCTTTCTGTATTTTGATTGGTATTTTACCCCCTATCATAATTCTACCCAAATGAAGTGCCTACTTCTCGATTATCCCTACTATCCCTATTGTCTTGATTGTCCTAGTTGAGATTGGCCTGAAAATTGCACTGGGTGGCCTGCAACTAGTTGTTCTGGTTCTTTAGGTGTGTCATTTCTGTGGACATTTTTTTTATCATCTCAGTGAGCTCTTCTAACTTGTCTTTCTCAGTCGCGCTTCCAGAAAACGACGCCAAATTTTGGAGAAAAGTGGGTGGGGCTGTCGACTGATTCTGATAGGCTGGAGAGAACTCCTGTCTCGATAGGTACAATGGCATCTGGGGCTGCTGGGAATACACTGGCTGTTGTGGAGCAACTTGGGAATAGTTGTACTGCGGCTGGGGTTGCAAATAGGAGGGCGCAAGAAGCGCATAATTCAGTGTCTGCCCTGGATGTGGTACCATAGACAGTTGAGACACTTGGTTCATAAGAGGGGTCTGATGAGCAAACGCCTGATTAAGCCCCAAAATCTGCATTGGGTGAGCTACCGGCCCCAAAGAAGGTAGCGGGCTGGAGATATTCTATCCTAAGTCCACACTGACGACTACGGCCTCCACATAGGCGACCACTAGGGTAGTAAGCGGCGGGCACATCCTTTTCACCAAAGCTGACGTAAGGTTGTCTAGCGCTGCATAATAGACCGGGAGGGCTGCCGCATCATTATGGAGGCACATGTCCTGAAGCCTTGTGTAAGCCCAATGGAAATGGTCGTTGAGGGAGCCAATAGGTTCATTGACCTCCCTCCTAACGGACATGAACTGTTGGTAAAGCTCCAAAGGGCTGATGGGGATCTTGTATTTCTGCAGGAAAGCATCCTTCATCAGGTTCCACGAGGTAATGGATCCTCTCGGCAGGTTGATATACCAATAAAAGGCCTCTTCACCCAATGAATGCAGAAAAAAGGTGACATGCAATGTCCTCGTGGTCCACTTGCATTTCGGTGATCGTCGTCTCGAATATCTTGATATGCTTCCCAGCTCTCCTTTGCAGATCACGCGGATGGAAATTTGAACAAAATCCTTCTAGATTCTTGGGCATATCATTATAGACCACAAAATGTATCGGCCAAGGGTTATGCGCTAACCAAGCCATGGAGGGTGGCGGAGGTGGTGCTTGCTGTAGGAAAACGAGAATTTGGGGCTGTATTTGCAACACAACAGTAATATGGGCTGCCTTTGAGCTATGGCTTCCTGGACTGTGCCTTGGGCTGGAAAGACCGGGAGAGGAGCAATCCCCTGGCTGCTGGGGACAAAAGGTGCAAATGCAATTTGAAATGGATGGGTGGAAGATGAAGGCCAGCCAAATGAAGGTGAGGGTGAAATGGAGGTAGATGGAATGGAGGAAGAGGAAGAGGAAATGCTACTTCCTGGCGCTCACTTTGCCTTCGTGGGAGGCTGCAATTCTTCAAATTCTCCCTTATTTGGCGTTGACCGTAGAACTCTTTGAAATCTTTCCGAGGAGAATGATCCTATTTGATCCAACTTCACTTTATCCCTTAACTTAATATTTCCACCATGTCCCTCCTTCTAGCGCCAGTTCTGTTGATGATGTTTTTATGCACTTCTCAACACAGATAGTGCGTAGGTGCACTACCTCTCTTGAAAGACAATCTCCTATAATCGAATTGCAGAACACTATCCCAAGGTCTCTCAGATGTCAGGTCATGACAATACTTAGATACCTCAGTAGTTTGATGTGATTTGCTGGGATCACAAGGCGGTCTTACATAAAATACAAAGCATGGACACAGCATGGAAGTTGGATCTTGAAGTGGAGTTCTTGGGATGGGAAGTTTCTATGCACCGACTGTAGGTTCAAACATCAATCTTGGACTCCATTTAGTTGTTGGATTTGACTTTACAATGTGCAATGAACCTTAGCATATGTTAGTTACTAAAAAAAAGAAAAAGACAAAGGGGAGAAAAAGTTCCTAAGTCTGAAGCTTGCTATGAATAGTGACAATGGAGTTCCTGCAATGGACAATCCCTCAAAACAATATCCCACTTAACCAGGGATTTCACAGTATCATGAAAATTGTGCTATCTTCTAAGGGCTATAGATATTTCATCCTTTATCCACCACATACATGCACGAATCAAAGATAAATGTTTGGAGCAGCTTTAAAATCAAATCCAGGCTAACTTTGCATAGCTATCTACCATCAGCAAACAACAAAAAGTATGGACTAAGGGATTATCAACAAGGCAAGAATTTTCACAATCACCCAACAGTATTCCTAAGATTTATCCAAAGATATAAGACAGCTAACTAGAACAGTAGTGAGATTTAAGCTAAACATCTAATATTGGAGAATGAATCAAATAACATGAGAGAAACAAAGAAAATACACCAAGTCAATGCCTTTCTTATAAATTTCTGGAGCATGCCTTTACAACAACTCAACTCTCCCTTTGCAAATGAGAGAAGTGCCCTATTTATAGTTTTCCAAAAGTTAAATGAATTGCCAAGATTCATTCTCATTGTGTGGCCAAGGTTTATTACAAAATAGGGTTTCACCTACCCCCAAATAGATCTCAATTAAAAATTACATTTTCATCCTTTCCCTATTTTGACTTCTAGCTGATGGCACTGTAGCTCTTTTGTCATTTATCAAATTGTTGTTTTCTTTGCTGTAGCTACTCTTCAGGAATGTCTTTGTCTTTGGTTGGGCTGTCCTCCTGCTCCTCGGAAGCTGTGTGTTCTATGTATTTGAGGATGACCACTTGGAGCTTGTCTATCTTGAGGATTTCACATCACAATGCCTGATAGCTCAATTCCTTAGCATTTTCTTCCAGTATTTTCCAATCCTTATCATACTTCGAGCCTTGGTCTCTAAACAGTTCTGATTGGTTGAATGCGCGGGCAGCAAAACTCAGGAACTCCGTTGTGATTTCTCCAGCTGTCCTGTCCTTCATCTTCTTCTGGAAGTATGGTTTGATCTTCTTTGGATCCATTTGCACAGTGGGCATATCATAGCCCGTCATCAGCTTAAGGTATTGGGCACATTCCACATAGCTTTCCTTAATCCACTCAATGTCTGGATCCACCTTGCTCAGGATTTGCTCCAACCTCTCCTTCCGGTTGTCGAAGTCTCTGCGCCACACATCCACTAGCTAGTGATCTTCTTTTTTAAACTCTAGCTTCTCCTCCCACATGGCCTCAGGAATTTGAAGGATAGCCTCGATCTTTGGGAAGGTGGAGTCATAGGTTGCGGGAAAATTGGTGCAGAGCCCCTTCGTGCTCTCTAGAGATTGTATCAAGTCTAAGAACTTGTTGGCTGTTTGCACAGCCCTGCTGATTCCCATGTTTTCGATGTATGTGACTTGTCAGAACCAATCTTCGGTGGTTTTCTCCAAGTTTTTCTTTCTTTCCATTTTGTCGATCTATTCTTTGGAGAGCAACTATGGTGTGGCTGTGGAGGTGGTAGGCAGGTCGTCCACTGAGGACCATTGCTGTATATAATTAGTTAATGCTACAACTTGCGCCTTGAACTCATCCTTAGAGATTTTATCATTCTTTATACAGTGCACCACTATGGCCATTGACTCCTTAAGGTGCTCGACCTTCTGCTCTCTAGTTGCTGTCCCCAAGTCAATGGTGGAGATATTATAACTCACCCCTGCTTGGCCAACAGTAGGCATTGCAATTTGTGCTGCTTGAGAGCTGGAAGCATCCATTGTTATCTTGGATCAGACCTTGGACTTTTTCTCCTTCTTTGTCATGATCTGGGATTGAGCCAAGATGGCCTCCAACCTTGCCCTTGGGTCCTTCAGCACTGGGGTCATCTTCTCAAGTTGCCTTTCCAACCATTCGGGCACCACAGACTTATCCTTGGGTGAATCACGGCTACCATCGCCCTTCTCAGTCAAAGGTAAGACTTTTACTTCCTTTTCCTTTTGGGGTTCTCCTTTCTCTTTGGTAGCATCCTCCTCTTCATCGGAGTCATGAACAAATATGAGGCACTTGACAGGCAGCCCGGCTGATGGTTTCCAGATGGGACTTTCTTCTTTCGCTGCCTCTTCTTCTTTCTTCTCCTCAGTAGCCTCGATCTTAGGGCTTTTGATAGCATGGGTCTCAGCCTTAGTTAAATCCTTTATCTGCTGCTCTTCTCGCGGCTGCCCTTCTTCACCATGTGGTGACTCTCTTGTTTCCTCCCTAACGTTCTTTAGGATCTGCGCCACCTCCTCTTCAAGGTCCTCATCGAATGTCTGGATGATTTCCCTAGCACCCGAGCCATCCTCCCCATCTCCACTCTCAGAAGAGCCCATCTCCTCCTCTTCATAGACCACCCTGTCGATGGTTCTGTGCTCGTGCTCAGGGTGCTCGTGATACTCATCAGCCTCCTCCTTGATAGACTTCAAGGCTTCCTGCTCTCACTTCTCCAACTCCTTTGAGATAAGCATTGTAACTTCCATAGCTGGTGGCCCTATCGGTGGTTGTGAAGGTTGGGCAGTTGCAAGGACCTGGGCAAGGGCTTCTTGGAGAGTTGGATCCATCAAGATCTGGGAGAGCTCCGGGGGAAGGTTTTGCATATGCCTTGTAAGAACCTTGGGCATAGTGAAAACGGGAATAGGTGATGTTATGGTTGCCAGGGGAAGCGATGTAATTGGAGACATGGTAGCAGAGGAAGGGGGAGTGGTCATGCTAGAAGAGGAATCTATGACGACCACCGACCCGACCGAGGGTGAAGGGGCAAGATGGACAGAAATTTCCACTGCCAGCGGAGAAGCGGCGACCGCGGTCAGGGAGATGGGCAGTGCAATAGGAGGGGCAGGGAGAGCCAATGGAAGCCGAGATTCTGTTGTACCTACCGCTTGTTTGAGCCTTTTGGGAGATGAGCCTCCCGTTTCTTTCTTTGCTTGGGCCTTCGGATCTGGAGACTGTGCGGTCTCCGTTCCTTTCCTTTTCTGGGACCTGGTGAGTGGAGGAGACTGGGAGGTCCTGCCAGTTGATGTGGTGGCAGTAACATCCTCTGTGGCACTTGGCTCACTTTTGAGCCCTTTATAGGTCAAGACCACCCCTTATCGCTTTAGATGTGCCACCTACCCATCGATCCACTCCTTGGTACGAGTTATGATTGGCTGGGTGATGGTGTCTAGGTCATCAACCTCCTGTTCATCCCAGTCAATTGATGGTATTGGCAGGTTGGCAATTGCAGGGTACCTCAGGTGCATGATTGTGGACTCGTCCTCCTCAACTTGGTCTGGCACCGGGAATGGTTGCACCCTTCTTAGGAACAATACCATCGTGCGCATGTAGTGCCTAGTGCACACTTCTTTGTCGTCTTGGCAGTCGGCCCAGAAATCCTCAATGTGATATTGATGGGCATAGGCTGGCCCCAGTGCTTTCCTGACATGGCCATGTGGATCCATCCGTGGGCGGGCGGTGTACCAGTCGAAATGATACTCCTTTAGCTCCTTCTCAGAGTTATTGACACACTGGGAAGTCTGCAGTCGATACATGCTCTGGCCAAGGGTCATGGGGTAAGAGATCCCCGCTATATGCTTGCTGCTGAAGATTACCTGTAGATGTTGGAGTTGCCGAGAGAGCTCCAAGAGGATGATTTTATCGTTTGGGTACCGAGGCAATCTATTCAGCCTTTCAGAGAAGCCCTAAGCTCGAATGTACGTAAACTTTGGGAACTGGATGAACAGAAAAACATATTGCTTCAAAAGCACCTTGGTGCTGTGGGATACCCTCCTCTCGAAGTCTCCGGTGATCAACCTGATGATGTGGCCTATGAAGGCGTCATTGACCCTGCAGTACTCTTTCTTGAAATTCTAGTATTGGAACTACGGGTAGTTGTCATAGGCTTTAAGTCCTCGCTTCTGCCCCTGATTGGGTGCCACAAATAACCCACTGTATTGTCTTTGATCTGCCAGGGAGTAGATGAGGTAGGAGGTCATGTAGAATTTAGAACTCTTCTTCACGTTGTCAAACTGCTCGTGGAAGTAGTTGCTTATGATTCCTCCCTAGTAGAATGAAACATTGGTTGTAACGTCCTCATTTCCCCACAAGATCTGCTCAATATAATATGCCATCCACTCCTGGAAGTAGGTGGCCATTGGAAGACCCATGACCTTGCTCAACATTGTTACCAGGTCATGGTAATCCTCGTGGAAATCACTATGGAAGAGTTCCTGGGGAACCTTCACAGCGCTGGCTCATTTTTCTTTAAGCCAATGGAGGTTTATTGACTTCTTGTAGCCTGTTGGATTAGCATCCCATGCCGCCTGACATTCTTCTAACGTGGGGACCTCCATCTGTTGGAACGTGGGAATGTGGAATGTCTTGGTGATCCCTTTTGGCGACATGTCTGTGAGGATGTTTCCCTCCTTATCCACAATTGTTCTGGTCTCGGTCTGGTAGGCTTCTCGGCAAGCCATGACTAACTCGGGTGCCACGAGAGATGGAGGGAAATTGACAGCCTTAGCTATGCCACTCTGCCTTATCAGTCTGAAATTCTTTGTTGTTGGGTTTACCCTGACCCTCTGCGTGAATTCATCAATGTCCACCTGGCCAATGTTAGTGTCTGTGATTTCCTTCTAGTCGGTCATGACCTTTGAGTGGAGCGGCTCGCCCTGGAATTGGTACTTCATTTGGTGTTTGTCTTCTTTCCCTCGAAGGGTCCTTCCTGACTTCTTTCCCTTGTCCCCTTCGGTGTATGCCCCTGAAGTGCCTGCACCTAATTCCATATATTCTGCAGACAAGGACAAAGTTAGCGCAATGGATCACAAAAACATTCATGTTAGTCCATGTCTCAAAAACAACATCTACTTCTAATAATCAATCAAGCATATTATGGATTATATCTCTAGATGTTATTGATCTTTGTTTCAAGGCATTTGGGCAATCCGGGCTCGGAGGGCTGGACTTCCCTGGCAGAAATGCTGTCTGGAAGGGAAAATGCCACGAAAAGCTCCCAGAGGCCTTCCTTGGTCGAATTTTAATATGTTAAGAAGTTTATAATGAAGAGGACCAAAATTTAGGACATGGGTCGAGGTTAGATTCCGGATTTGGGCTTGTTAGAATTGATTTAAGGGCCTTAGAGGTTTCAGGCTGGAAAGCTGCCAGGAGATAGCATTCTGGATGGCAGAGAGCTGATGGAAATCCGAGGATGAAAGTCCGTGGTCCGGGGCCCAGAGGGCCAAAGGGTGGCCGATGCTAGGTCATTTGATTTTTGAAGGCTCTAGCCGGCGACATCGGGAAGGCGCTTGAACTTTGCCGTCTGGGGATGGAAATCGTTGCATAGAAGTCCAGGAGGAGAAGTTCGGCAAGGGAAGTCCGGCAGCATATTTTGCGTTTGTGAATCTTGACGGCACCCAGAAGGCCGGAGCTCGGAGGGTAGATTTCTGAGCGGGATCTTCGTTTGGAACAGTAGGCGAGGACTAGAATCCCGAGACATAGGGCTCGATGAGCCGTAGGGCCGGTGAAAGTTAGGTGAGAACCCACGGCAGACGGCGTTTCGGGACCCGGCGAGTGGAAGGATGGGGTGCAATTTCCCCGATGGCGGGAGAGCGACAGACTTCCGAGGATGAAAGTCTGGGAACCAGGGTCCGGGAGTCGGTCGACATTGATGAGTTCGCCAAAACCATCGCCATGGATAACGAAGGAAAACAGACCAAAGAAACTTGACGCCTAGAGCCCGGAAGTTGGAATGCCGGACGAGGTTCACTGTTACTGACAGCAGGTGAGAGGTGGAATTCCGAGACCGGAAGTCCAGACACCGGGGCCTGAAGGCATCGGCAACGTAAGAATTTTATCGCCAGAGGTTAACAACGGAATCGAGGGCGGAGTCCGAGGAGCAGGAAGTTGGGCGACGTCTGCCGTTGAAGACGACCCATCACTAGCAGAACCTCAGAGATGGAGCTCCGGGGTCTGGGGTCTGAGTGGACAAAAGGACGAAGGTTCGGTTTCAAGTTTTGACGGTAAGGATCATGTCGGGGTTTGGAATCTGGGAGGCAAAGGGGAGTTCACAGTTCAAGCGCGGCGAAAGGCAAACGGATGCCCGAGCAAGGAAACCCAACAAACCAGGCCCAGAGAGGAGGATTGCCGTCGGCAAGTGTTTGAAGTTTTTTTTGAATTTAGATGGCGAAGGCGGGTTTCGGGCCCGGGCCAGATGTTTTCCCTGCGTGAAGAACAGCTGCAGCAAGGAGAAGTCCCGAATCGGTAAGGAGGGAATTTTTGGTGGTTTGCTTGGTTTTCTACCACATGGGTTTGATGCGCAATTTAGTGTTCTACCTCCTTATGCCTTCTTCATGATTTTCTCATTTAATTAGATCCTTCAAAATGATGAAACAAAGCTCGGGAATGGCAGACGGATGGCCTACCTCAAACATGCTTAGTGGCGAGATGTGGGATCGACCAGGGGTCGACGAAATGATGCTGAGGACGATGATCATGACGTTGTCGAAGGCGGTGGGCTCCAAATGATAGCTTGTCCAATTCACTCCAATCCTGTTTGTGAAAATGACTTGGCCGGATTAGGCATTTTATGCCCCAACCGCCATGAATGCTTGCATTAAATGCTCGTACGACCGCGAGAAAAGTTGGTGAATTTGAAGTCGGCGATGGCGGCGGGAAAACCAAGACCCGGAGGTCGGGGATATGCGATGTGACGACCGCCGTTGTGAAGATTCCTCGTTGTTTGAACGATGGTGGCAGGGAGTGGCTCGGGGCCCGGAGTCCGGGTTCCGCTAGGGATCCGCCGTCAGGGACGGTGGGACCGTCATAGAATTCTGGAAACAAAATTTTGGGAGGCTGGGCCTGGAAGACCCCACGGCAGACAGGAACACACGTGGACAACAGATGGTGAAGAGCATGGTGGGACCCGGGGTCGGGTTGCCGCCCGAGGTTCGCCGTCGTGGAGGGCGAAACCAAAACGGAACCCCAGAAGCGGACTTCCGGGGTTCAGGGTCCGAAAGGCAGAAAGCTGGAGGGAATTTCAACAATTTTTGCAAACGCCGAGAGGTGGATCGGACCCCGGGGTCAGGAAGGATGCCCCGCGGACACCACAGGAGACGAAAATCCCAGCAGGGAAATCTGGTTAGGGAATTTCGGACGCCCGGGCCCGGTAGGGCCCGAGGCTATTTTAGGGCCAAATTGCCAGAGAGATTTCGTGAGGCTCCGGAATGTGGCAAAAACCAAAAGCGGAGGCATGCTCGATTTATGATGGAACTTTGGAGCAACATCGACCATCTGAAACATCAAAAAAAAAAGGGGGCATGCAAAATGAGGCAGTGCCCAAAATGACCCGACAAGGTGAAAGAAAAGAGGGTCCCCGTTCCAAACGGGGCGTGTGTGCTAGGGGCACAACACAAAACACCTCACTTGGTTTTCTTTTGTCATACCCTTCGTAGGAGGCTTGCTTGGAGCACACACCCCTCCAAGGGATGACCTCAATAGAGTGTGAATCCAAAGACATGCTCGTTTGGGAGTTGAAATTTTGTCACTCTGAGCTAAGCCCCAAAGAACTTTATACCTTTGGGAAGTGAAGGTGAAGGGTGGGTTACCCCTTTCTCTCGGCTTATTGGCAATATTTTGCTTTCAAATCATCCTTAGTCAACTTTGTGCAAACTAGCTTGAGACCTAATTGGCTATACCCCACTTGACTAGTCATAGGGATTGCTGTTTTGTATTCAAGTGTTTGCTTAATCATAACATTTAATCTTCAAAGAAAAATTTATCATTGTGTTTGGTGTGTGTGTTCATGCATTTACATGTGAAATATTGTATTTGATAGTGCCCAAGTAAAACTCCCAATAAACACTTGCCACATCATCCAAATCACCCAATCTTATCATTCCACATCATATCCTAAACATCATCATTTCTTTAATCCAATCAACATCATTTTACAACATGAAAACATTGGAAGACATAGCACAAGAGCTTGTTCACATGCTTCATGTGGCTAAAAAAAGTCAATCACCTTTACCCCAACAACTCAGTCATAGATTCCATGACATGATCCAAAAACTTCAAACCAGCCAATCACGTCAAATGCAACAAATCATAGCTCAAATGCAATACCTCATGGCCACTTGTCAAATCCAACAAGCACATCATCAAGTCCAATCATCACATCAACAAATTTCACATCAATCCTATGTGTCACCTATATTATCATATCAATCTCATTCCTCCACATATCATGTTACCCCTTCGTCAACCTATCACACATCTTCTAATGTCAACCCTTATCCATATCAATCCACTTCTCAACAATCATTATCCTATACAACCCCTCAATCATCATTACAACAACAAATTATATCACAAGTCCAAACACCATTTCAACCTCAACACATTCAACCCTAATCCTATGTGTCACCTTCATCATCATGCCAACCTAACACATCTATCTATCATGACAATTCCACATCAACATGTCCACCCATATCACAACAAGAACATAGGATCCCAAGTCCACCTTGGCAACAAAATCAAGAGCCTTTAAGTCTTAATTCCACCTTTGACAAGGGGAACGCCAATCCAGTTCATGTACCCTTACCACCATCCAATCAAATGCCTATCCATAAGCCACCATGTCTGAGTCCTATTTCATTGGCCTCTTTAAGTTCTAACCAATCAATTCATTACCCCCATCATCATCTAATCCTCCATCAAATCAATGCTCTACATTTAGATATTTAAAAAATAAATTGATGGCATTATCTAAATCCACCCATCCACCTATAAAGGATGTGACCCAAGGGCTAGAAGCAAGGAATCAATTTTTGCCATGTCATTCAACACATATACTTGAACATACACGAGAGACCTCAAACATCATGTCAAGCCCTTCAAGTCAACCATGTCATCCACAACCCCTTGAGCCAATTCAAGAGTCTCCTGTTGTAAGTCCAAGTCACCCTCTTTCATGCTCCTATGTCGTTGACCATCAAGAACATGCCAAGTATCTCCATGAGAAATCCCCTTCCACTTCCATTCAAGCAACACAAGAGTTATATCAAGAGCCTAATCCCAAGCATGTGGAAACATCTAGCCCTAGTCCTAATCAAGATCAAATCACTTTCATCCAACCCATCCATAATCTATATCATTTTTATGATCAAGATGATGTCCATAATGATGAAGAGCCTATCCATGAGCAACTTGATCCTATACCCATCCATGAGAAAGATATTCCAAATTCACCTCCACCTAGTCCTATCCATGATCCATCAACATCCACTTCCCTTGATGACACAAGTGCCTCCCAAGCACACATAGAAGATCAAACAAATACTTTGGATCTAAGTGAACACAATGCTAATCAAGATCCTAATGATCCTCCATCACCCACTATCGACCCCATTGCAAGTCCTCCATCATCTACTATTGGTCTTTCTACTCTCATTCATGAATGTTCCTCCTTCGAACAACAACAACCATTATCTTCTTCATCCAATAAGGAAATCATGTCTAGTGTTTCACCTACACCTAGTCCTATTGTCCATTGCACACTCCAAAATAGGAACCACCAAGGTAAAGGTTTAGGCCTTCATGAACAAGATATTTTGGAGCCCATCCATGTCAAAGTCTCTCCATGCTCTTATGGCCTTGGACATACACCTCAAGGACACCAATCTCAAGATGTGGGTATTTCCTCCATGCATCCTAAGTCCACTTTCCATCATAAAGCCTATCATATGCCTAAAACATATGTTTCCATTCCACCACTGTCATCCTACAAATGTCAAAAGCATGTGACCATACACTTCCCTCCATCCACTCTACCACCATTGCTTCCAACTCCTAATATCCCTCCATCCACTTTACCATCATTACTCCCAACACCTAATATCCCTACCATTCAATCCTTTTATCCATTTATCCATAAATCCTCTAAACATCTTAATCATGACCAATCAATGCACACATTGTCTAAACATAAAGCTTCCACTCATTCCACCAAACCCAAGGGATTCCAAAATAAAAATTTGGATGCCTCTACACATAAAGTCAAAAATTCTAATGGTCCTAATGCCTTAGCATACAATTACAAAATATCAAAGCCAAGTACATCTAAAAGGCTATATAAGCCCATACCTCCAAAAGTAAAGGCAAAAACTAAAATGGTTTGGGTACCTAAGCAAAAAGAAATCAAGTCAAACGAGGCATCCACATCACAAAAATCCCAGCCATCCCCTCCCATCCAAAATGCACATTCCATTCAAAAATATCATATTCCATCCCACAAGCCAAAAAAAAATCATACAAATATCAAGTCTATGTGGGTACCAAAAGCACTACACCCTTCACCTCCTAAGCAAACATCTTCATTTCTTTCTACACCCCATCCACATCAAAAGCTTGAATGTTTATCACAATGTGTGCAACCATTGGTCATGGTTCCCTTCAATTTCACAACAATTCCACATACCTCCATCTCCCCATCCTTCACGCATTATCCTACATATCTCCCCCACCATCTTCCTATGGTCCATGCTTTTTCATAAACCTTTCATCCATCCTTTTGCACAAGTCCTATTCAATCCACATCATCATCCACTATTCCCCATCCATTCTTACATAAGACTTTCATAATCCACCATCTACCTAATCCATCCCTTTCATGTCATCTCTTACCAACATCTATGAGTATAATGAAATTTGACATGGTCCATGCAATGACATACATCTAGTGGGACTATCACCTTTCACGGAAA
Organism: Sequoia sempervirens; assembly: GCA_007258455.2. Taxonomy (NCBI): domain Eukaryota; kingdom Viridiplantae; phylum Streptophyta; class Pinopsida; order Cupressales; family Cupressaceae; genus Sequoia; species Sequoia sempervirens. Next base: position 36,445,341 of record VDFB02109042.1, read on the forward strand.
TAGACACTTGAGACCCTCACATCCATATTCCCCTCTCCTATCCAAAAGTCAAAAAAAAAAAAAAAAGTAAAGAGAAATTCCTTCATCCAATGGTGAAAACCTGGTAAACAGGCGCCTTGGATAAGTACCATGATGAAAACCTGGAAAACAGGCGTCATGTGTAGGTTGATCTTCTATGTCACTTACACTTGGGGGCACAATGTATTATCTATCCAACCTATCATTTTCATGTCATATCATGTCCATCCTACCTACCATCTTTGGCCATCATACATACCTATCATATCGAGTCCATTCATCCACCCTTCTTCTTTTGATCTTGATGAAGATATAGGGGCAAAGGTTGAAACATGCTTTGAGTATCTCTTGACATACCTCATCTTTCTAAAAAAGCCTATCATTATCCTATTGTCATACATTTTATCTAGAAAAATCCTACGTCTTGTACCTATAATGGGGCATGTTATTCCTATGCGACATAGTCTTTGGAGCTCACATTATTGCTCTGTTATGATGCATACATCCATACCATCCATCCATCTATCATGAGCCTTTTATCCCTTATCCCATCACCCACCCTTGCACCTAGACTTGGCTTTCCCCTTGTCATTGGTATCTAGCACAAAGGCTACTCAAATTTTCATCCTTTGACACCTAATCAGTCAAAACATGTCAAAAGTCCAAAAAAAAAGTCAAAACATGTCAAAAGTCCAAAAAAAGTCAAAACATGTCAAAAGTCCAAAAAAAATCAAAACATTTGAAAATTCAAAAATCAAAACATGTCAAAAGTCCAAAAAAAATCAAAACATTTCAAAAATCCACAAAAATCAAATAGCCAACAAAAATCCAAGCAATAATTCAAATGCAAGTCAATCCTTAATCCATACCAATCAAGTCGATCAATCTTGTCAAATTATCCAATCACACCCTTTGGTCTTGATCCCGATCTTGTCATAAACCTAATCAGTCAATTATCAATCATCCTTGTGTTGATCTAGGGATATGTCACTCCCCGCAATGACAACACTTTCATCATCAACCAATCCATCAATCAACAGTTTATAGCTTGATAGGGGCAATACCTTGTTTGTTTTTGTATTGTTTGTGCATGCTTGCTTGTGTGTGTTATCATTTTATCTTGCATTTGTATCAAATCCATATCATTCCAGCTAATATTCATATCTTGTGCATGTTGGAGTAGCTTTTTGCACTATCCTTTGTATTTAAGGTCATATCATACCTTTTGTGCATTAGGACTTTAATGCTCTAGGTTTACTTCCTCATGCATCTAGACAAGGTTGTATTACGCTGGGGCATGAGACAAATCATCACCTTGGTCCTTATACCTTGGTGCATAACGTCTAGTGCTAAATCAAACATCATGGTTGCTCACTTTCATTGCAACATAATGCATCTTTCACTTCCTCTATCCATTCTTTCATCTTTAGTTCTTGACCCATCCCTTTCATTTCGAGAGCCTACCCATGTTTTTCCAACCCGCATATCCTCTCGAGGGGGCATCATCATATTCTGATATCATTATTCATTTTCCTCTATCCATACCTTAGTTTCTTTGAAATGATGTTGCTCGACACAAATCACATCATCTCAAACATCATCTCAAAGAGGGGCAAAATGTAGACACCCAAAAATGTCCTCTTACAACACCTGTCTCGGAATTACATCATTTAGGCATCTTGTAGCACACTTTGCCCTAGGTACCCATGTCATCATCTATTTAATTAAATAAATTTTATTTATTTAATTAAATTCATATTCATAATCCATCCATTTTGCTAATGTTAATTAAATAATTTATATTATTTAATTAATTAAATCATTTCTATTCATTCTTCTAATGTTAATTAAATAATTTATATTATTAAATTAATGAAATCATAAATTCAATGCTAATTAAATAAATCCAAAATTTATTTAATTAATAAAATCCTAAAAAGATCTTCTTGCTTTCTTTCCAAAATTGAAACTCATGTGTATCTAATTAATTTATTTAATTAGATAATTCATCAATTATCCTTCTTGTCTTTTTCAAGATTTATTTCCTTTAAAACATGAAATGAAATCTTTCTATCTTTTTTGACATCTTATCTCATCTCATTGTATTTCCTCTTTTGTCAAAAATCAAATCCTTATTGAATCTTGTCAAATCTTATCTTCTTCAACATCACAGCTCTATAAATACAACCTCTCACAATACATTTAGGAGGTTGATTCGTCTAGCATCTAGACTCTGTCAAAATCAGTCTTCTGTCTCTATCTATCATTCTCTCCATTTTCCATTTTTCATTGTCAAGTCGTTATGCTGTAGGAATGAGCACACAACATTCCTCCATTGTCAACCCTTCAAAATCTCGCATTCTCATGTAGGTGGAGAAGAGCAATGGAGATAAATTGAGTTAGTGTAGAGATCAGTTTGCATTTGTGCTTCTTATTGTGATTTCCGTGTTGTTTCGTACTCTAGTGTGCTTGATAGGATCTAATTAGATTATTGTTTTCATTACACTAAATCTGCTGATTTTTCCCCTATCTACACGGTTAATTCTTTCTTTTCAAAAACTTGAATATGATTTAAAATCTTTGTAAATAAATTGATCAAAGAACTTAACGTATTCCTATATGTTCTCATTGAAGCTAATCTTTATGCCTAATACACTATAAAGTCTTGTTTAGAGAAATTATACATAAGTTGTAAATACTTAATAGAATAAAGGATGGGAAATAACTAATGAACTATAACACACAATACAAATAAATATAACAAAAATCTATAACTAAGAAGTTCAACCTAGGTCAAAAACCTTATTCAAAACTTTGATTGTAAATGGAAATTGAAATTGTCTATAAATCCAAATAAGTAAAGTTCAGTGTTGCCATCTAGTTATCTAAAGAAAATGTTTAGTCTCAACTTACACTATGAAAACTACTACACTTCAAGCTTCCATTCACTAATTACATTTGTTTTTTCTATATTAGGGGAGAGGACCCAGTAGTTGTGCACCCTAACTTAGCACTTCTAATTATCCTACGTGGAAATTTCAAATCACTCCAAATTTTTTACAGCAACTTACTCTGCAAGTCCCTTGCTTATAACTAAGGTTTCAGGTCCACATCATCAAATATGATGCCACATCAGCATGCTTTTTGTCAAGGTGTCCAAAAAAGCCCCAAAAAAAGTGAGACCAATACTTGTGCATTCGCAACATGTTTTATTGAGCGCTGATGTGGATTCACATGATTGGTTGCTTTTTAGATCAAAGGAATACATTTTGTTTAATTTTGGGTAGTCATTATCAACACTAACAACTTTAAAGTCACAACTATTGGTCCAATATTGGTAAAAATATTGGGCATTATATAAACAACTACTATCACAACTATTGAAACATGCTCAGGTACTGTGACCTCTCCCATAGTCACCTTTGATAAACCAAATCGATTTTTTGGAACTCCAAGTGTAATAAAACAATTTGCTCTCCAATTGAATCCAATTTTCTTATTGTCTATGACCATAACTCTCTTGGAAGTCTATTTTTTCTTTTCCTTTCCATCTATAACAACCTTGTCATTAATAATTGTAGACAATATTATTAACCATTTGTGGAAACACATATACTTAAGTTTTTTTTCTAATCTTTCCTCTCAACATAAAATTTATTTTCAAATACTCTATTCTAATGTCATTATTATGATACTAAACCTTCTAGCTTGATATAATTAAAAATTATTAATAAATAAAGATTTATGATTATAAATTTAAAAACATTAGAAATATCGTTTGTATTATATTGATTTTATGTTGATTGTTAATGATTATTTTAATTCAAAATAATTTAAGATGAACTAATTCATGTGAACATAAGATCATTTTTTATTTATTCTATATCTTTTGATTAATAAAATTAATTAATACATATATAATAAATTTGAAATCATAATTTATAATGAAAATTTAAATACATCTGGATAACGTAACACTAATTACTTCTCAAAATTGAGATTGAAATTCACAACATAACAAATACACTTATCATGACGCCGTTTAACCTCTGAAAATTATTAAAATTCATGACGTAATCTATACGTGCATTGTACCAAATCTGATCTTTAAAAGAAACTAGTCATGGTAACGTTTCTTGCTAACCATTGCTGAATGGCCGTATATCCCGTTTCTTGACTTTGACCTGACTTACAATCCAGCAATAACAACATTTGTTATAAATTTCATAATGAATATTTCTCACTGCATTTAGCTTAAAAAATTGAGAGTTTCTTTTCGATATTTTTGTGGCTTTTCTGCCATGGCGTGTGTTCCATTGCATTCTAGTTGTTTTCTGGTTCTTCACTTTGACCTCATCTGTAATCACAGTTTTTTATGTTTTATTTGTGAATATTTATCACTAATTAACTTAAATGGCTGCAAATTTCCTGTATGGAGTTTTGTAGCTTTTCTGTTGCATGACATGGGATCAAGATTCTTAAAATCAGTTATTTTCAGTGACTGGTTGTTTCTTATAATTGTCTTTTCTGTTCAATCATCCAAAAATCTGGATGGCTTGAGCTGCGTTAACCCGTTTCATTTGAAGTTTAATTTGCCATTATCCGGTTTGGAGCCATTTCGCTTCCTCACCAATTCCATTTACAATCGGCCAAGAAAGCACTAAACTTTGGTGAATTCAAACTCCGCATGAACCATTCCCCTAAGAAACGAAAATGATCTCGGTGCTTAAATTAAAGCACCAAGTTCCCTAGGCTAGATTTAGGCGGCACTTTGGAAGAACATTCAAGAGAGAAGTGAGAAAATGTATGTTACCTGACAACATTCCTCATTCTTAAATGAAGTTTGTGTCTCCACAAAATGTATTTGTAAGTGTTAGGTTAGAAGAATTTAGCAAATTAATACAATTTACAATTCAAAGTTGGTTCAATTGATGAAGATGATAAAGAAGTTTCAAATCATCAAAGATGCATTTATCAATTGTATTTGTTTCCTTCTCATAATAATCACATTTTATTGATATGGAGACATGATTAGAGTTAAAATCAAGCCCACTCAAAAGAAAAAAGAAAATTAGTTGTAAGGTATCCAAATTATCAACTAAAAAAAGAGAATTAGGTGTAAGGTATCCAAATTATCTACTAAAATGTGTAAAATTGACAAAATAAATAAAGATACTTAATGGTGAATCCATGAAAATTATATATGACTAAGAAAACCATTTTAACACTATAAGAATAAAAATATTAGAGATTCTAAGAGAAAGATATGAGCTTACAAGCCAAGGTAGGTGATTGGACATGAACTAGTAAAGAAATTTACATAAAAAAATATTTAAAAAATCAGCCTACACCACTAGATAGTTCTTAGAAAAAAGTTTAACACTTTTTAACTTTTGAAAATTCAACTTTGTATGCTGAAGTTATGGTCCATTGAATAAAGTGCTCCTTTAGGGAAGAAAAGAAAGGTAGGAATTGGATGGACTACGTGTTACTCACCTATGTGACCACCCACTTATCATTGAGGGATAAAAAAGGTAGCTCAATGAGGTGGTTTTTTGGAGTAGTTGTGGTATTTTTACAATAGGCAACAACATTTTTTGGTCGTACAACCACAAATGATAATCCCTTTAAGGCTTGTTGTAACTAGGAGCTTTGCTAGTGATAGAACCAAGGGCTTTGACCCCTTAGCACCTTGAACACTAGCCCCTAATTTCTTATGTAATTAGGATCAATTTTTTTTTTTGAATTTTTCCATCCCAAATGATATGAGGCTATATTATAAGGAAAAATAATTTTATAGTTGTTGTGTAAGAAGTTTGCAATGATGATGGCTTATCATGTAGGTGGATTTGATTAGTACAAAGTTAATAGAAAGAATACACAAAGACAACATACGGTTTCACAAAACTATGCAAATACTATATAGATTCATATGGTTTTATGGATTTTTTAAAACATGAATTTTAAGAACTAAAAAAATCACCTCAAATTATCTAGTCTCTAATATGTACATTTGCATAAGTGATCCTAAGGTTTTGAGATATTTTGGGAGCAACTATGAATTTTTTTTTGCACCAAGATATACTAATTGAAAGCTCTTGTCTAGAAATATCAAAAAATAAGGAGAGTTATACATTTGGAGCTTGAATACCATGTCAGAGTTATTGATTCAACCCAAAAAAATCTCAAACATCACTTGTAGTCAAAACACCCTTTTCCATAAGAGAGAAGAAATTGATTTTCTATGAATCTTGATATTTTATTAAATGGAAAAAAATAATGATTACAATAGACAATGAGAAATCCTTATTATAGAGACAAGGATGCAACCCTAGGATTAGATCATGGTATGCGTATTATCCTATGAGACTAGACACCATAAATAATGTGACTTAATTAAGATTATGCTAGGGTGAATGGGACCAAAAAGCTAACTCGTTAAGTAATATTAATAGAAAAATTTGTACAAACCTAGTTTAAAGGACATGTTGCAATTTGGTGGAAAGTGGTGAAGTTCAATTAAAAAGAAATGGAAAATAAAAAATCACTGAATGGGATAGAATGCTGAGTAAGATAAAGGTTAAATTTCTACCAACTATTAGCTTGAACTTTTTATGAAATAGGTGAACTTGTTGCTAAGGGAGATGAATCAAAAGAGTTTTGGTATATATTTTTATAAAACTTATACTAAGTCAAGGAATATTTAGCTAGATCATGTAAGAAGGCAGCTTGATATATTAATGGGTTTAGGATATATATTCAAGATGAATTGAACATTATAATGTTGTATATTTTTTAAGGGGCATACTAATATGCTTTGAAAGCCGAAGAAAAATATCAAGAAGGTAGAAACCTAAAGTAAAAGGAAGATTCAAATTTAGAAGAGGAAAAGGATAGATACAATGAAAATATATCCAAGATGAAAAGATCATCCCTAAACACAGTAGACTATATGGAAGTTGCATTGGAATATAATGAGAGACCCTAAGTTGCTTGAGAACAAGCAAAAATCCAAGTTGGGAGATGATGATCCCTATAAGTGTCCAGCTTCCTTGCTTTATTTTCATGCTACTTATCTTATTTTTGCTAAGTTTCAAGATATTTCCAAGCCTCTTTCATATACTTTAAGTATTTAAAATCATTGAAAATGATATATTATATTAATGAATGAGTATGAGATCTTTGAATACCTATGATATTTTTAGAATTTTATGGCTAATTATAGTTGCTAAAAATGAAAAATGTCTTAGGAATAAGACAAAACCTTGCAATCAAGAACCAGTCAACACAAAGCAAAAGGATTCTCAAACTGTGGTAGAAGGATGTTGGTTTGTCACAACTAGAGAAGATAATCAATTGTAACATGCACATATTTTCCAAAGATGATTCAATAAGTGGTCTAAGAATATTTATACAATATTCCCAACTCTCTAATAAATCATGTGAAGAATAAAAAACCAGTTCCAACACTAATTAAAGGCTCACACTAAACCCATGTCTTGTTAGAGCATATTTTTATTATAATAGTCTTCTTGATTGTAATAGAGTTATTATAGGATTCCTTCACTTCCACTTTCAGTTGTTTTTATATGTTTTTAAGCTAAGACCTGGTCCTCTTCTTATTTTCCTAGAAGAGTTGACAATTTCTCATAGTTTATTCTTAGTTTTGTAATACGAGGACTCTCACTGACCCTATATATTTGGATGATCTTGTGATAGACTAACTAGCTACATTTTGGCATAAAATATATTGAATGTAAGATTTGATATACTCTATTCTAAAGTTTATTATATGTTCAAGTTTCAATAAATAAGATTACTCTAGTTCCATGAATTCTTGAGTTAGTATTTGAAATAAAATATTGAGGATTACAACAACTCAAAGTAAGGGCCACTTGAGGTAGTGTATAACTCATGATAGTATAGATTGTTAATTAGATTATGGAATATAGTTTTTGAATTCTAGTTTCTATTTTACATTACAATTGAATGCTACATTGTAATTTCTACATTGAAATATTTAATTCACATTTTTTAAATGCTATTGAATGATTAATTGAATTAGGATACATTGCATTATAGGAAGTTAATTTTGGTTAGGAATATTTTAATGAGCTTACTCTTGTTTAGTTACCTATATTCATTGATTAGGAAATTTCAAGATTCTTAACTGCACATTTAGTGCTAGCATCATCTCAAGATTATGAACCCCGAGTTAACAATTCAATGAAGCTCCCTTTCAAAAAATGAACTACTCAATTTGGGGGTTTATATATCTCCATTAAGCTACATGTAGGATTATCTACATTAATTAATTAGATATTAGGAGAAGCTCTAAATTTTTATCATTTCTTTTGATATGTTTAAATCCACTAACAATCTTAGGCACAACCATATTGTTCCTAGTGCTTTTTTGTCAACAATATCTTGTTATTGATCTATCATATTCATTTTTTTCTTTAATCTTCTGCTCAACAGTGAGAAAAAATCATTTTGATATAGATAGTCCTCCATTTAAATCTTCAATAAATATTAGTTTTGGCCATTGAAATTATCAATGCTAAAGTTTCCTTTCCCTACCATTACTCCTACTCAAACTGGGAAATCTCTTTGCAAGTTGATTAGCCAAATAAGTAAATGTATATGATACTATTTTTTTAGTTATAATATTGTATAGTAATATAAAATAAAATGAATACAAAAATAATATATCAAATTAACACAAAACATAGAAACACATATATACATGGTTCACCTAATATGGACTATGTCCATGAAGAAACAACTAGTCATT
>VDFB02109042.1:37155056-37176748 GCA_007258455.2 Sequoia sempervirens
AAGTGTTCCTTAGGTTTTTGGTCGTTCTAGATCCAATAGTGATTCCCATTTTGCTTCAAGATGAGCTAATTTTTCTCTCAAGGATAGATATCTTAGAATTTGGATAGGTAGCTATAGATTTGAAGCTCTGATACCATGTTGTAATTAATAGTAAACCCAATGGATCCCATAAATTACTTGTAACCAAAACACCTACTACATATGAAGAGAAAAATCCATTGATGTGTGTTATGTAACCTTGAGAGAGATTGATCCATAAATGTATCTAATATTGAATAATGAATGTGAATTGTGTTATAAGTATGAAGGTGTTTTCATTGATGTACACAAGATGGTGTTGTCATTGATGTCAACCATGTGTTGAGGCAGCTTGTTTCATGATGAAGTTGTTGAGGATATTGAGAAATTTGTGAAAAAGAGGGAAATTGTTTGTTGCAAGTTGTGCATGTATAGTTGATATATTGAGGAAGTGTTGTGAGTACATGGAGCTATCTTTGTGTTACAATGTATAGATATGTTTTGGAATAAAGTAATGTGCTAAGATGGTGTCTTTGGTACTTGGTTTCCAAGTGCTTTTGAGAAAATTTGATAAACAAAGAAAACAATGTTGTGCAAGTGTTCAGAATGTTCTCCAGGATGTGCTCCACATTTCTTCTATGTTGATGCTATTCATGTGTGGATATTATATGTTATTATATGTTATTAGTAGTTGCTATATCTAGAATTTTGGTTTTTGGATCACTTTACAGAGTGAGATAAGTTCACTAGTATGTGAACTAGTTTTTCAGTGTTATTTGATATGGTCTGGGAGAAATGTATTTGCTCCACATTTGTTCGCATTTTGGTTTCAGGTTGTATGGATATGGGAAGTTGCTTATAATTTTTGTATCTTTCATAATTCAAGGTTTCACTTGATTTGGTACAGTATATTGTGTTTTTCATGCGTCAATGTACGTATAAGGTTAACCCAATGTTTCGGGTTGAAGTATTTCTATGATGCAAGTTTGGATGAAGTTTTTATTGGATCTCAGGTGATTCATGGATTGTTCCAATTTGTGTTCAAGTGAATTTTGTTGTCTAGAAGTTTCATATTGATTTAAGGAAGTATGTACTTAATGTCTATCGTATGGTGTTTAGCACAGGTATTGGTCGACCGATGTTAACACTACATGCAAATCGTATGAAAGTGTGTTGAGGTGTGTTAGGATAAATTTGGGTCCTAACTAAGAATTTATATGGATTTCCTTCATTCCTATCCACCATGGGAATGCTTGGGTGTCAACATAATTTGAAATTTTTAATGTAACAAATAGTTGTCGACCTTGGAAAAGGTTTTCAAGGTTGAGGATGATATAAATAAGAGTGGTGTTGTTGTGAGTTGCAAGAGAGAGGTGAGATAAATGTGAGACCAATGTGAGTGATGAATATGGTGCAAATTACAAAAGTATAGATGTGAATTTGAGCTATGTAATACAAAATTCAAAGTGTTGGATTCTTGAATGCAGTGAGTTAAGGTGTCTGCAATCATTCAAAAAAGGATGTGAAAGTGTGAGAGAAATTGTGGTGGATTCCTTGTTGCATTGAGAAGTTTTTCTCTTTGTAACATTTCTCTTCTATCTTCTTTGTTTCTTTCTCTGGTAGTGATCCCTAGATGAGAGCCTTTTTGGATAGTGTGTCCAATTCTGGAAATCAACCCATGTACCAGTTTTGCAATTACTTATATTGGGAGCTAATCCTCACCGTGGTTTTTCCCTCATTGGGTTTTACACATAAATTCGGTGTTCTCTTGTGTATGTTGTTATTTGAGTTTTTGTTATTTGCATTTCATGAGTAATCACTTTAATAAAATAAGGGTTTAATGAATGGTTGTGGATTTGATTATTGTTGAGGGTTTTGAAGTTTTAATTTGCTACAACCGATTCACCCCCCTCTCACTTGTATTGTCCATTCAACAAATATATGTAAATATTTGATCAATTTTTTGAGAAATTGCAAATGTAGAGATACTTGACAATGCTTATGACAAAATTATAGCAATTCACACCAATATGGATATAAGATCTACAAATTTGGACCATAGGATTTGAACTTGACAAATGATGAGATGGTTGTAGAAATTTACATTCTACTAAACATAAGACTTTAACATTCCATGACTCTAACTATAAAATATCTTGAACTAGAGAATTATACAAGATTGTTCCCCAACAAAGTTGTCAATCTATTGGTAGTTTTTAAATATGTTAGCAAATATATTGGTCACTGTGATTTGATGTGAAAAATGACTCTTGATTACCCTATTGAGCAGTGACACAATGAACTAACAGCTCGGAAGATTGCTATTGAATTAGTGATCTTCCTTTGAATTTTAGAGGTACAACTCCCTCATATGATTTAGTTGATTTTAGGAATGCTTTTAACTCGAAAGAAAAAAAAAGAAGAAGGAAAAACTAACATTTGTGCATAACAATGACACAAATGTGATGATAATTTTAGAATAAAGGGAACAAATATAAATGATACAAAGATCATTCACTTGCACTCATGGATACTGAGGTGGAGAGAAAACAACAATTTAAACTGATTATATGAATGTTTAAGGCTCACAAACCTCACAACAAACATTTTCATAATCTGATATAGTAGGGAATTAACATAAAAGAACAATGTGAGTTCACACAAAAAATCAACATTCGAAGAGAAAGTGTTTGAACACACATATTCAAAAAATTGTCTCCTATATTCTTTTATGAAAACTAAGAGCTCACAGACCCCTTTCCTTATACAAAGATTATAAATTAAAAAAATCCTTAACAATAACAAAAAAAAAGATCCCCGTTTAGCCTCATATTACATATTTATAATGAGTTCCCAATGAACTTGTTTAGTTCCTATAACTGATTCTTTATAATCAGTCCCCTTCTCTTTCCTCATTTATCCCTTTCCTTTTCAAATGCAGGCACTGAAATTATTTGGTGAAGTTCTTTGAGAGAGGGACACATGGCAAGTTCCCCTATTTTCTTGATGAACAAAAAAAATTCTTGAATCATTTCCAATGTTGAGTTACTCCTTATATGAAATTATCTTCCCTTTTGGCTATTCTAAACTTAGAATAACAATCGTTAATGTAGGAAACCAAATAGACATCCCTGCTTGATCATTTCAACCATGCCAAAACAAGAAAACACCACAAAACACCAAGCCTTTGAAACTATCGCTTTGATTACATAGTATCTGAGAGGAACTACAAGGAGTGTTTTGTCTTAAATTCATATTGTTTATATACAATTTTGCGGGCATTCCAAACAATCTCTTTATTCTTAGACTTTTGAACACTATTGAGCCATATTTCAGTCAAATGTCCTATTTGGTTGTGGTGAAAAGGCCCTTCTTGGGTTATACTTGGCTATGGATTCTCTGGATCTCCTTATACAATGGATATGAAATGATATAATATAGTTTCATCAATCCTTTCGCATAACCCATTAGGAGTTACAAAGGTTGTTCGTTCATTCAATCATTTTTTTAAATTATTTTCCTTCGATGAAGGTGGAAGATATAAAGTCACCCTCTGAGCTAAAAGAAACTCATTTTATAATGTCATGGTAGTCTTTAACAATACATCAACAACATTTTCATTGAACTCCTTTAAGATTTTCACCATACTTTGGTATATGATCATATCATGTTCCAAAGCTTCCATTTTAGCATGTGGAAGGGATATGTTGCACGACTTCATGAGAACATTGATATCACTATTGATCCATTTGAATGCATTCAAATCAGTAACCAATTGATATCATATTGTTGTTGGCATAATGTTGTAGCCTCTATCACTGCATTAAAATATTTTTTCTATACTGGCTTCTTATAGTAGTTAATTTACTAGCCTCATTCCACACCTTCATATATCATTTATCATCAACAACTTGTAAAGAGAATCCAGAGCTCTAAGTAACTAAACATCATCCCTTTCTTTGAATGACAATAATGGAAGATTTGTTAAGGTCCAAGTCAACTCATTTTTTAGTCCACTTTGCAATGCTATGACAATAATCTTTGCAAATTATGAAGTTCTGGTGATTTTTCTATTAGCAAATTTATATTTAGTCTTTTCTTTTCGAGCGGCCTTTTTTCCGAGTAGATAGTATTGTCAATGCTTGTTGTTCATCACAAATGTACTTGTTAATATCAAACGTGATATTGAGTTTGATCATGATCAGAAATGTCTTCATGAATCAAAATTATGCTCCATTTCAAGCTCCCCAAATTTGATTTAGCTGCCTCTTTCTATGATGTGTCTACTCTTCGTGCTTCTAGATTTATTAATAAAACATCCTTCAAAATGGGTCTATTGAGACATTACATTCCCAATATTCAATTTGTATGTCGTCTTGATGGTGTATCGATGTCAACGTTCAATGACCCATTATAAAGCTTCACTGCATCGATATTTCCCTTTTTGAATCTCAACATCTCATAAATATGCAAGAACAACTTCAAAATTCATTGTGCATACCAACTGATAATGATGATCATGAGGTTTGTAAGAGATACCTTCAATTACCTCCACACTAATGCCATTTTTTTTCCACAAATTTGAATTGATATATTCATATTGTCTGATAGCCTTTCATTAATCTAGAGCTAGCTCATATAGATTTACTTCAGTCGGCTTTGTGATCCAGAACACAAACTTACTCATTTCACCGTGTCCCTTTAGTAATTTTCATGGCAAACTATGATGATTTTTGAAGTACTAGCGACATTTTTAATGGTTGGCATAACTATTTCGGGGACCGCTAGCTGTTTAAAAACCATTGAGAAGCTTTTAGTGGGGGTATTAGTGGTTATGCTAACCACTTCAAATGTCGCCCATGTTCTTATAACTAAGCAAAATGCTGCCTTCAGTGTGTAATTTAACAGATATGTAAAGTTTGATTAGAACAATAAGACTGTTACTAGATTTTCACTTATAGCTCAATTAGGTAGAGCTTATTGATTTTAATTGATAGAAGAAAAAGGTACATTTTAATCTTTCCTTTATTACATTCAAGTGCATAAATTAAATAATCCAAAAGATTGCATTTTACAAATTACTGCATTCATACAAGTGCATGTAACAAAACAAGGATTCAAATCTTTTTTGAAAAAAGTAGTCTTTATTGAATGTAAAAATGTACATTATCTCACACAAGCTATGAGATTGAATTTACTTATTCAATGAAAATAAACAAAAGTATACACATGGATAAGTAAATGGAAAGTAATGTGCATGTAAGGAGAGTGACCAGTCATTGCCTGAGAATGACTGGTTCAGGGTGTGTCATCTTGTCTTCTGCTACAACTGCCTCAAGTTTCTTATGTTCTTCATAAGTTCCATATTGCTCCTTCCTGCATCTATCAATAGCAATGGTGTTATAGCAATGCTCTAAGCAATGAAAAGTCTCTAACCTTACATAAACAAGCACCTATTCATGTATAAATTGATCTCAATGTGAATTAAATAGGAAATGCATACTTTAGGTGTCTAGGAAAACCATCAAGGTCAACATTCACACCTAAAACAAGAATTTTGTTTTCTAACTTGTTTGCTTCATGTGAAGATACAGGAAAAGTATGATTTGTTTCATCAAATTACAACATGTGGTGTGAAATGGACTCCCATAAGGGTTGAGATCAGAATGCTCTTTTATTGTGCTTCGTAGAAGCATAGAAAGATTCTAAAGTAACAAAACAAGTTTCAGAATATATATGGCAGTCATCAATACCTAGCCAAGTCACAATCATATGAAGTTGGAAGTAGTCATTAAGTCAAGCAACATTTCATATTTCTAAGAGGATAGAATTCTATTTATACCATGTGGTTATCTATGAGAGCCATGCTTGATTTATGTCTTCTATCTCAACTAGCAAGGTGTTTGAGTATTTGTTAGCAATGTTTTCTGGATAAAGATCAGTGAAGAAGTTGTAGAGAGTTGATAAAGGGACCAACAAATGCATTCATCAAGTATAGTAGGCTTCAGGACCATGCATATCCCTCATAACACATGTATGAGCAAGTCAAAGGTATCAAAAATATGGACAACATCAAACATGATAAGAGCGGTACATAAAGGAGTGCCAATCCATGGTTATGGAAAAGAATAAAGATGAAACAGAGGACATGTAAGTATCACAAATGTGCAAGCATAATGAATAGTTACTAAGTGAGAGACAACCATATTTGTGAAGATAACATGATGGTAGGACAATATAGTTCTAATAGTCCCTATGTAAGATCGATGAAGGTGTGTTGTAAGACAACAAAGGAGATATTAGTCTATGAAAATAAAGTGACCTTGATGACAAAGGAATTGTCTTCATAACAGCCTATGCAAAAAACAAAATGGACAATGACAATCAAAATAAGACATTAATGTCAGTGGATCTTGTGTCATGTTGGTGTTCGTTGAACCATGAGCATGGTGTTGCATCTCGACTACATTCCACTATAGATGTTTATTCACAAGCTATCAGGAAGGCTTGAAAATGAATATTAGAGCTAAGAGATTAAAGCACAAATCATAAAGTTCAATCTATAAGGTTCATATAAATTCCATTCTACCTGAGGATGATGCACATGTTAGTCATAGTTCAAAATTCCTTACAAGAACAATGAATTTCAGGGAGCAACTGAAGCCAGCTATAAGGGTAGAACAGAGCTTCAAGGAGCTTATGATTAATTGTGTCTAATACAAATCAAGCACATCAATGAGCAATGTATGCATTGAAAAGCTCAAAAATTGAAAGATAAAGGAATTAATAAGATCCCTGGGTGTAGTTGGATTGAAGTCCATAGAATAGTACATGCTTTTTGTGTAGGAGACAGATTACATCTGCTAACACAAGAAATTTTTGCAATGTTGGAGAAAATGGCTTGGGAGATGAAAGTGACAGGGTATTTTCTAGATTTAAGGAAAATACTTAATGATGTAAAGAGGAGGAAAAGGAGCACAATGTTTGTTTGTCTCACATACTGGATTTGGGGGAATTACATATGCAATGGCCATCACTTGTCTTAGACTTAGCGCACAAGGAGCATTTTATTGTGGGGAATCAACATCTTTAGAATCAACTAATTCTATAGGGTTGTTGTCTTCTGGAAATATTCCAGTCATTAATCCTTTGAATGATGATAGAGACCAAATTCATAAAAGAAAAATATCCAAAAGGGCATGGGTTTTGGTCTTGCAAACTAATGGAGAGAGCATTATGAATTAAGGTCAAGCCATGGCCTTTTTCATGAAGCATTTTCTGGTGGAACAATTGACTAAGATAACTCTTGTTACAACTGTACACCCTCTCATGAAATCTCATTCATATTACAATCTTGCACATCTTCTCATGGTGAAATGTATGGCCGCGGCTTATACAGGAGCAGATGAGGAAATAAAAGCTATTATTTTCATTTTTTCTGTTATTTAAAGCCAATGAAGGGAGGCGTAGGTTTGCAATAACACAGAAAGGTAAAACCCCTGCAATAGGAAGTATAACCGCAACCACTATCATCTTTTTCTTATGAAATTCATAGAATCTTCAAAGCTTATAGAAAATGGGAGGATTTTATTATTTTTCTACAAATATGGCTTGATATCAAACATCTTTACCTTCAGAAAATGAGTAAAATAGATAAGGGATGCATCCAGAATGGTTACCCATCACAAAGAAGCCATTATTTTCCAGGAGTTGCAACATAAACGCCTCTGAAACTGTAGATGAGCTGCCATTTTCATGCCATCAAGAGCTTCCATAAAACCCAAGTCAATGGTAGAAACTTCTAGAAATGAAGGAGGAAATGTGAAATGCTTTTGCACTATGTTTGGTCGGTTTTGCTTTAGGGTTTCTTACCCTAGCTTTGGCCGATTGATGAAACGTATTTTCACCTTTTATTTTATTTTTAAATCAAATGCCAATAAGTATAAGACCCCGCAACCTTTGAAATACAATTATATTAGGTGTTATCCATGCCTTGTAATATCTTATGCCTTGTGATTCATAATGTAAGTGCCACCTCAACATGAGGATTTTTCCTTTATGTTTATACGTGCCCTTGTTTTTTTCCTTGACTAGCTTCTATTTGCATGTCTTTTGATTGTAAAAAAAATGACTTTAAGGTGTTTTTATAAACCTTAAAAGACATATTGTTATTCTTAAATGCAAAAGACAGATGACTTAGTCGATCAAGGAAGGTAGTTATTAGTTGGTCTTAATGCTTTTGCAAGCATCTTGGAGTCTCAATGAAGTGGTTACCAACATGTGGAGGGTATTTAGGAGGCTTTAATTTCTTTTGGAAGATTTTGGAGGGTTCTTTCATGAGTCATCATGTTTGAAAAAGTCAAATTTGACTTTTTTACCTATTTGTAGCTCTTTTGATTGAAATCTAGTGGCTAGAAAATAGGTTTTTTAAAGGCTTACAAAAATGGAGTTTCTAGAGACTTTTTTGGTGGAGCTACTTGGAGATGATGGTTATATTCTCATTTGAACTCACTTTGTGAGTTAGTTTTGACTTATACTTTTTCTGTTTTGTGACTCATTTTGGGGTCCTTGGAGGAAAATACAGAGTTCTGTAACTCATTTTCAGTCATGTATAACAACCTACACTTTGGAGAATAATAAAGATAAGCATTTTTCCTTCTCATTTTCTTTTATATTGTGTGAATTTTGATGATTGATTCCATTACATGTGAATTTATCATATTCCTTGTTTTTGTGTCTCATTTGCATCACCTTTGTGCCGAAGTATATGTTTGCAGGTTATGAGTTGTATTTTGTTGCAAGTAATTCAAGCTGTGAAAATTTCCTTTTCCTTCTTGAATTGAGTGTATTGGAAATTTTCTCATGAAATATTAATGCAAGGCATATGAGTATTAGAGTTGTGCGTGCTAAGCTTGTAGTTGTTTGAAAACTCTGTGTAATATCAGCTTTACAGGTTCTGAAATCATTTTTGGTGTATCACCTTAGGAGGTAGTTTTCATTTTTATGTTATCTCTTTATCCCTTTCCTTCACAATCAGTAGTTTTAGGTGATAACCCAACTAGGAAGTCGGCCTTCTCCGGAGGTTGATCTCTGCCAACAAGGAACTCACAGCTTTAGAGGTCTTCCCATGTTTTCTCTAAATTGTTGAACATCAAGTTCAACAAGGTGCATTTTCAGTAGATAACAAAGACATACAACTTTTTCTTGCATACATGAAGATTACTACTCCCACAGACTATTTTCAATCCCCAACCCAAGTAAAAACAATGCCTAAACCGGTTCTCGTGCAATCATAAATTGATCTCCTCCTTCTTGCAAGTCATGTATATTTTTTTTTGGCTTAGCATGATATCCTCCCCTTTCATGATGTCCCATTCATTTGAAAAGTTGGGCAATCACAATGAGTGCAAATAGTTTTTATTACTATATTTCCCCATGTGCTTCTAAAATCAAGGCAGGAGGAGGCATTGGTTCTTGTTACTATAATTTTATATTCTGCATCTCATTTAAACTTCTGCTAACCTATTTTATCTTTTATTTAGATGGGGGCAGTGTTTTGTGCCTTCATGCTAACATGGATGTGGTTTTTCGTAGTTTGTTGAACTCCTCACCTTGCCGCCTGGGACCCCTTTTGTTTCATTCAAGTGTTGCATTGGGCGGTGTTTTGTATACTTAGTCGAACTTCGTCCTTAATGTGATTGTTTAAGCCTGGGTGGTCTTTTTCGGCCATGCTTAAACTTGGGCGCATATTTTTGAAGTTCTGCAAACCTCTTTTATAACCGCCTATAGACATTTGTTTTCAAATTTTTAAATGACAATTATATGGGGAATGTTGATAGTGATAGCTACCACGTGTCATAATTCTAAAGTGGGAAATTAATGCCCATCTTCCCCCATGTTTTTTTGTGTAGTTGTGGTTATTAAAATAGTAGAATGAAAAAAACATTCTTGTCGCAGAAATTTTTGGGAAGAATTGGAGGACGCGCGCAGTGTGAATTGTAGAAACTGCCATCAAAGGTAATTGCAGTTTATCCATTACAACCTACTTTCTAAATATTTTGCATCCAAAAGGTACATGTTTTTGAGATTCATATTTGAGCATGGAGAGGGATAAGTATGTGGGATATGAATATGTGTTTGGTTTAACTTATGAGGGGCCTGAGATTGGCGACACTCAGCTAGGTACAATTAGCTTACACGAAATAATGAATAAATTTAACCAACCCAATCCTCCACCTATCATTGAGAGGGTAAGGGGTAGTGGATTAATTGAGGCTTCCACATTTCCTATAGTTGTGTAGAGTCCTGAATTAGTGTTGGAGTGCATTAGACATTATAATTCACAAACAAGGGAAGTTAGAACAGAGGACAATAGGTTGGTTTTAAAAAATAAGAGGTCTACTTTCGTGTCATGTTTGAGAACTCTAGAGAGGGAAGAGTATTCACCAATGGACATGACCAATTTTCAGATTGAATTCACTGCCAAAAAGGGGATTTATAGGCATGTGATAGAAAACAATTGGTTAGTGAAGCCCAAGAAGGGTAAATCCCAGTTGCCTCGCAACCTACACAAGAATCACCTGATAAATGAAGTTGTTGAAATTGTTGTGTTACTATATAGGGTTAGAGGCAATGAGAATTTCCATGGCTTTGAAGAATGGATGTACTTCTTTATCCAAATTATACTTATTGGAGAACAGTTTCTAGACTGGGCTGAGATCATCAGTAATCGTATACATGAAATGATGTCACTTTTTGTTATAAACAGATTCTTTTTCATTTCATCTTACTTAATATATTCCCTTGTGAGTACTCGACCCTGACCAAGATTAAGGCCAAGTTACGTATCGCAAGACAAAGTACCAATCTATGACTACTTTGATAAGCTTCAACTTCATAAGAGTTTCTTTCATTTCAGGAGAATTGTTGATACTTTCACTATGAGATTGGTCAAGGAATTGTAGGGGCTCCCAACAATAAGATTGTCTCCGAAGGCTATACAGTTTATAAGTTTCTATGGTTGTCGTTTCATCAAATTTCAAAGGTTTTCCTACATAAGAGTAGGTGGATATGCAGGCTTTCCCATTAAACTGCCCAGGTACCCTGAAGATAAATGGGTAGTCATTCAGGTCAGTAGGAAATTGGCTTATGTGAATAGAATATGTCAAAACAAGAAAAGGCTTACTATCAGTTTTCCATTTGGTTTCGGTGCATACAACTACAAATCTATGTCTAGAATGCCTTGAATATTGAGGCAGAACTGTCTAAGTACAATATGCCCACATTTGATGAACGTTTTCCTTTTGACCTGAAGGACTATGTAAAATAAAATATGAAATTAGGTCCTTTCAATCATCAACCTAACCTTGAATACTATTGGGTTGATTGTTTTGATGAATATGAAGTGAGAAGAAGTTGGATGAGGTTGACAGTAGAACAAATTATTATCTATGACTTGAGATGGGATTTGAGAGATGTTATTGAAGATGGGTCTGATATGATTGACCCAATATATATTGAACTCATAGAAAGTAGGCCTATACCCACCATGGAATGGAATTTCAAAGAAAAGGAAACCATTGAGGTGAGAAGTGCTGATGTCCTAACCAGAACTAAGGAATGGGTAACCAAGAAGAAAATTGAACAGTCTCGCCCTTGCAACAGATCAAAGGACTTGTAGGCTACTGGAGGTACATCTCAAGCTTCTGCTAGCAGATAGTCAACCAATAATGTACCTCAGTCTTTAGCAATGAGCGCTCAGGGAAGTGGTGATGATGACCCACTAGACAGAAATGTGTACTCGAAAACTTGTGGGGATGATATTTTTAACCTACCTATCTTGGAAAAAGAAAATGAAGGAGAAGAAGAGGAAGGAGGGTTATAGAGTTTGAATGTTGATTATCCTCCCTCTCAGGATGACTCACCTATTAGAGAGATAAACCCTTCTCAGGAGCAACGAGTAACTGTAACTACAGAAGATACTCCTATTTCTCATACTTTGTTCACATCCCCAGGTTTTAAAGCAACTAAGGTTACAACAACTCCAGCATGGTTAGAAGACTTATTATCTAGGAAGAGGAAGGCCATAAAATCAAGCCTACCTAATAAAGATATGGTAAGCCAACTACTGCAAAGAACTCCAACCCCTAAGCCTAAGAAATTGAAAACCACTGTTAGGCTTATAGATGATACTGAATCAGAAACACTTCAGCTAGAGATTGCACACCCATATGTGGAGAAGGATGCTTCGCAAGCAGCAACAGGTGATTCTGAGGTGAATAGGGTTGACCTTGGACCTCCTACCAGAGATAGAGATGTTTAAATTTTCTAGATTTCGGTAGCCAGAATGGTGGAAAGGTCAAAGAAAGATAAATAAAGCAAGGATGAGTTGAAAGCTCAGGTTCAGAATTTAACTGCTTGGTTGAAATCTATTTTTGAGGTTGTTCCTCAACCCATTTCTCAAGTAGAGGCTTATGTTGAATCTCTCACAATAGTTGGAAAAGAATCTCTCACAAAAATAAAAAATAGTCAAAGTTTAAGTCGGCCCATAGAGGATTGGAATGATTCTCTTCTCAAGAAGGGAAGCCTGGTTATTTCTGAGTCTTTAAAAAATTTTCAAGAGTCAAACAACCTAATAACAACTTTGGGAGATGATATGATTTCCATTGAAAAGGAAGAGAAATTATGGATTAATTATCAAGTTGAATTGAAGCTCTTGATGGGTGCAGATATGGAAAAGTTGGTCACAGATCAAATTATATCCAGCGCTTCAAATGCTCACTTTCTGTCATGGGCCAAAGGAGTGGAATGGAAATTGCAGGTTGCTAAGTAGAGTTTACGTAAACTTAAGGAGGTCATAAATGAGTGTGATGTTATTTCTAATGAAGCATTGAACACTCTACTAGCTCTTGGTCTTTTGCAAGATAAAAATGGGATCAAAGATAATGTAGACATTAGAAGTTTAATCGTTGATTTCCAGAAAATAGTTAAAGAAGCTCTTGATATACCCACTCCTAATACAAGACATTTACAGAAGCTAAGTGAATTACACTTGGTAACATCTCAGGCTATTGATCACTTGAAGATTTGTGAGCAGTGTGTGGAAATGACCAAAAATACTCATCTGACATGGAAGGTAAGTATGACATGTAGCCATCCCGCAACACAAAGAGCTGATGCATATCCTGAAAACCTTTCAAGCGTGGTGAAAGAGACCTTTGGATACCCAGGAGACTGGAAGTGAAGTGACACCATCATAGTGACTTGTCTTTTCTTTTTTTCTTTTATGTGTCTTTCGATTAACGGGATATGAACATGAAGAGGTGAAACTCATTCTCCTATTTAAGGATGTATTTGTTTTTCAAATTCTCTCTAGACATTATTCTACAAAAATTTTGCTCGATACTATTAATGAATGAAATTACCATTTTGTCTGTGTGCAATCTGGTTGAGGCTTTTGGTTTCTTAAATCCTTGTGTTTAAGAATACATCTTGCATATCTTATCTTGGTATGAGAATTGCATTTCCTACATCTAGTTTTGTTCCTTATATGGTATTGAGTAAATGCTTTATCTTTGCTAATTGATTAGTCTTTTCGCTAATATTTTATGTTACTGCTCAAGCACCTGGTAGTTGGAATTTTTTGATATCGGATTTACCTTTCCTTCTTTCTGGTTAAAAGCATACATGGTGTTTACTTTTCTTGTTCTTTAAATTCATTGCAAATTTTGTGAGGGAGTTGTACCTCAGGAAAAATTTAGAGGATATCAATCTTGTTCAAAGGTGGATATTCAAAGTTGTTGGTTAGTTCTTGCACTTTGTGGGGTGTTAATTTATCAATTCTTAGAAGTGTAAATTTGTAAGCCAAAAAAATTTTTGTGACTCCGCTAGGGATTCAAATTGTTAGGTTGGTCGCCTTGTCCAAGCATACATCATAAGCCCATTAATCAACCCTGGATTTTCATAGATTCACTAGAGGTGAGAGAAGTAGAGGGAACTCAGACCCCATTTTTGAAGCTCTAGAGAAAGTTAATTTTTTTTATATTATTCCCTCTAGGCGAAGGGCTAGAAGTCGACCGGCCTCACCTACTAGAACACCCATAAATCACTCTATTGCTCAAATACTTGTTCTACACAGGTCTGCCTTACCAGTTGCAGTTAACTTTCCCCTCACCATGGCTAATCCACAAACTGTTCCTTGGGGTGTTTTTATTGGTCCCCTGTAATTAGGAAATAACCTACATGATTTTCCTAAAGGGTCTCAAAATAATTTTCCTAAGTTTAGTGGAGATGGTAAAATTTCACCAGAGGAACACATTGATGCTTTTTTTGTTGCATGTGGTGTTCTCGCAATACAAGAAGAAGATGTTGTTGTTAGATTGTTTGTGGAATCTTTAACAGATGTAGCGACACAATGGTTTTACCAACTACCGCATGGATGCATTACTAATTGGGCTACTATGCGAAGCAAGTTTGAAGCTAGATTCAAAGGTGTAGATGATGATTTAGCGTTGCTAGCTTAGGTTACTCACCTGAAAAAGGAGGCAAATAAACCCATGAGAGATTTTGTAGCCAAGTTCAATAGAATAATAAATCGGATCACGGTTGATAAAAGACCCTCTGTTGAGATGCAAAAATGTTTCTTCATCAATGCACAACATCCAGATATTGGCCTTCTTTTGAAAAGGCAGCCACAAAATAATCTTGAAGCTCCATAGGCGTTGGTTGTGGAACTGGAGGATGATTTTATTTCTGTTGGGAAATGGAAAAAGGATTTGCACAACAGTAAGGCACTTCCCACCACTTCTTCAGATCCTATGATTCAAAGATTAGCTAATTATATAATTTCCCTCAAGAGGCAGATGCCTAAAGGTAACCAGTTGTATCAAGATATACCTAGGAAAGCTAATCTTCAACCAAGGAATAAAACTTTTTCCTTACCTCTGACTCAACAAAGGTTGGTGATTGAAGCCCCTCCTCCTGATAATAAGAAGAATATGTGCGTCTTCCATCTCATGACCGGTCATGATGGTGTAGATTGTCCTGAGATGAATAGGTTTATACAGTTGACCACTACTAAAGAAGTCATTGAGAGGTTACAGAGGAAAATACATCATCCAATCAATATGGCGACTCTGTGAATGGATATTTAGAATATGAACCCGATGATGATTGAGGAGATGTATACATACCTTGGATGATACTACTTGTGCTGCTATTGCTAGAAGTCAACAACATTCCAACCAAAGAGGTATTTATAATTCTCCAAAAGTCTTACTCACAAAGGAAAAAATGCTTCATCTAGTATAGTCAATAGTTCTTCAAGAAGTCCTACTGTGTCATCCTCTGAAATTCAATCTAGAAATTTTGATATTATAGAATTTTTTAAATCTACCAAGATTCAAGTATCCCAAGCTGAATATTTAAAAATGAATCCTAAAGAACTAGATAGGTTGATTGAATATGTTAGGCCAGGGCATTCTGAATTACATGCAGGATTAGATGAAACAATAGTTAAGCCTCAAGACCCAGCTACTAATGTTGTATCCTGCGATAAAGCATCATCTTCATCACCCTCTGATGCGAAACCATAGCCTTTCTATGTCTATTTATTTGTGAATGGATTTAGGGTTAACAATTGCATCATTGATTCAGGTGCCTCTGATAATTTTATGCTTGCACAAATTGCTAAAGCTTTGGGATTAGAGATCACCAAAACATTTGGAAAATGATACTCGATGGATTCCAAGTAGGTTCCATTGGTAGGAAAAATTAAGGATGCTCAAGTAGCACTTGTTGCTTACCCTAATAAGTGACTCATACTCACCATACTAGTTGTAGACATACCTGCTAGTTATGGTATGCTCTTAAGCAAAATTTTTTGCAAAGATTTGGGTAGAGAAATACAGCTTGATTGGTCATATGCAACCATTCCTATTGGTAAAGAAAAGGTATGTCTTGAACCTAAATCAAAAGCGAAGATAACAGTGCTTAAGTCTGAAGACCCTAAAGCTCAAATTTTATATGAATAGAATAAGTTTTGGAATTATATGTTTTTTTATGGTAAAGAAAATGGAAATGCTTTATGTGCCTCGCACATGGAATCTAAACTCTAGTCAATTGAATTTGATGGAAGTTGTTCCCATGTTGGTTCAGGAGCAGGTGCTGTTCTAATTTCCCCCTCTAGTGAGAAATTCCCTTTTGCATATAAGTTAGAATTTCATAACACTAATAATACCGTTGAATATGAAGCTCTTTTATTGGGTCTTATTGAAGCTAAGAGTATGGGAATTGAG
This sequence comes from Sequoia sempervirens, assembly GCA_007258455.2. Lineage (NCBI taxonomy): Eukaryota > Viridiplantae > Streptophyta > Pinopsida > Cupressales > Cupressaceae > Sequoia > Sequoia sempervirens. The sequence continues at coordinate 37,171,370 of VDFB02109042.1, forward strand.
ATGCTCAAAGTTTTGGGGGATGTTGAACTCATTGTTAAACAAGTGTGAAATGTCTTCACCATTAAGAATGAAAGGCTAAAGCATTACAAGAATCGAGTCTAGGATGCTATCAATAACTTTGATGCTTTTTCAATTGAAGTTATTCCTAGGGAACTTAACACAAAAGCTGACTCGTTAGCAATCTCGACTTCTCTACTTCTTCCACATCCAGAATTCAAAGATAAATCCTATAGAATTGAGTTAGTCTATTGAACAAGCATCCCTGATAATGTCAACCATTGGCAGGTTTTTTGAAAATGATAAGAAAATCCAGGCTTTCCTAGAAAATGTTGGAGCTTTTGCTCAATTATTCTTTGAAGGAAGTGATCATCAGTGTAAGGACTTATGTCCAGATGATGTAACTGATTCCCAAGATAAAGTTATTCAATTAAAGGGAAATAAAATACCCAAAGGATTGGTTTCTCTTGAAGATTTATTTGGTCGTCATGACCGTTCCATTAAGAAAAAGATGAGTAACTTTGTTGCACATTTTGATGGATTTGAAGTAGTGAACATCAGAGGTTCTACATCTCCCAAAATAGTATACATTGGTAAATGCTTCTCCCCAAAAGAAAGAGAAAAACTAATAGCCTTGCTAACCAAGTATAAAGAGGTCTTTTCCTGGTGTTATGATGATTTGAAGAATTTTATGAATGGAAAATTCCAACATCATATACCACTTAAGGAAGGGAAAACTGCCTTCGGGAAAAAATAAAGGAATTATAATCCCATGGTAACTGATGCCACCTTCAATGAGATTGAAAAAATGTTAAGAGAAAGGATCATATACCCTATACATCACTCAACCTAGGTGGTGAATATTGTTCCAGTGCGCAAGAAAAATGGGGAGATTCAAATATGTGTCGATTTTAGGAATCTCAACCAAGCATCACTTAAGACAACTATCCTTTACCTAATATGGATAATATTTTGCAAATAGTTGCTGGCTCAGAGATGATGTCCATGTTAGATGGATTTTCAGGATATAATCAAATCAGTGTCTCAAAAGAGGATCAACATAAAACTACATTTACTACACCTTGGGGGACTTTTTCTTATAATCAGATGCCATTCAGACTTATTAATGCAGGGGTTGCCTTTCAATGTGAAATGGATTTATCTTTTGGTGACCTCTAGAAAAAAATTATAGTCATCTATCGTGATGACTTGACAATGTTTTCAAAAAGAAGGGCTAATCATTTCCAAGATCTAGAGCGGGTTTTACAAAGGTGTGTAGAACACAACATTTCCTTAAACCCTAAAAAGTCTATTTTTGTTGTCATAGAAGGAAAATTTTTGGGCCACATTGTGTCCAAAGAAGGCATCCAAATAGATCCAGACCAAGTAAAATCTATCTTACAATTGAATCTTCCTTCAAGCCGAACCGGTGTGAAGTCTTTCTTTGGCCAGGTAAATTTCCTGAGAAAATTTGTTCCAAATTTTTCTGAGATTACTAAGCATATTGTAAACATGATGAAAGAAAAACCAGGCTTTAAATGGAATGAAGCTAGGAAGAAATCTTTTGAAAACATTAAGGATGCAATTTCCTGAGCCCCTATTTTGGTTAGTCCAAACTTTAAAAAGGATTTCATTATTTATTGTTATGCTTCAGAGCATACCACTTCAGTCGTACTTTTACAGGACAATGAAGATAAAGTCCAAGCACCTATTGATTTCATGAGAAAACCATTGAAGAAGCATGAACTTAATTACTCTCCTATGGAAAAGCATGCATTTCAAGTGGTCAGAGGAGTCAAAAAATTTTGGTTCTATATTCTTCACTCACACTCAGTGGTTTACGTACCAGACCCAGCTGTCAAAAGTATATTAACCCAACAAGATCTTGACTGCAATAGAAGAGGCAACTAGATAGCTAAAGTACAAGAGTATGACCTAGACTTAAAGCCTACTAAGTTAGTAAGAGGAAGAGGGCTTTGTAAGTTGATGGCATAAAACTTGAAAGAAGAAGAAGAAAATGAAGATCTTCCATTTGTATTGACTGTTAGTTTGCAAGATGAGTGGTTCTTTGATATTGCTTATTTCCTTACTTACGGGAAATTTCCAAGTCATCTCTCAAGCAAACAGAAAAGGAATTTAAAGTTGAAGGCAACTAAGTATGTTATCTGGGATGATACCTTGTATAAGAAAGGTATAGATGGAACCTTTTTGAAATATGTTGATAAAACCCAACAAGAACGGTTGCTTAACCTCTTCCATAACGAGGCTTGTGGTGGTCATTTCTCTTCTACTGTAACTGCTTTCAAAATACTAAGACACGGGTATTACTGGCTCAGGATGTTTAAAGACACCTATCATTGGGTTGGCAAGTGTGATAAATGCAAGTTATTCATAGGAAGGCCCCAATTGGCAGCCTTTCCACTCAGACCTATGGTTATTGATGGACCATTTCAACAATTGGGACTTGATTTTATTGGTCCAATCAGCCCACCATCTAGTGCAGGTCATACTCACATTATTACCACTACCGATTACTTCACTAAATGGGTGGAGACAATTCCAATTAAAAGAACCACTTCTGAAGTAGTCTGTGATTTTATCAAAGAAAATATATTGGTCAAGTATGGAGTCCCACATAAATTAGTCACTGAAAATGCCACCATTTTTTCATCAAGTGAATTCTCACCTTTTTGCTATGACTACAAGATCTTTATTTCCCATTCAGCTGATTATTATCCACAGGGAAATGGTCAAGCAGAATCAATTAATAAAAAATTGGTAAATATTATCAAGAAGCTACTCAGTGACAATCATAAAGACTGGCATAAAAGGTTATATGAAGCTCTGTGGGAAGATCAGATGACTCTGAAATGATCTATTGGAATTACTCCCTTTGAGTTGGTTTATGGAGTGGAAGGTGCACTTCCTCTTTCATTAGAATTTCCAATTCGAAAATTGTAGACTACTATAGAAGAAGTTGAGTTTAGCGATGCCCTAGAGAAAAGGATTTTGTACCTAACCAAGTTGTAGGAACAACATGAAGAGATGGTTGAAAAAATAACTATACATCAAGCGTCGGTCAAGAAGATCTTCGACAGGAAGTCTCAGCCTAGAAAATTCATGCTCGGAGACTTAGTTTTGTTGTGGGATAAACATAGAGAACCTAAAGGTGCCCACAAAAATTTTGATTCACCTTGGATTGGCCCTTTCAAAATTATTCAAGAAATTGGGCCTAATACATTTTAGCTGGCATATCCTGATGGGACTCCTCTGCCCATTCCTTATAATGGGCAAGATTTAAAGTTATATCAACATTGATGGCCTTCATGGCCTCCCCTCCTTTGTACATAGTTAGTTTAGGTTTTTGTTTTGGTTTTGTTTTCCCCTATTGTCTTCCTAATGCTAGAGAGTATATCTTATTTTGGCTTACTCTGATGCCCAATAGATAAGACACTAATCCATTTTCATTAAATCTAGATTCGTTGCTTCATCCCTATTAGTCTTCATCCCCAGTCAGAGCTAGTGTTACCATAATTTTATTCCCCATCTCATTTGAACTTCTGCTAACCTATTTTCTCTTTTATTTAGATGCGGGCAGTGTTTTGTGCCTTCATGCTAACTTGGGCGAGGTTTTTCGTAGTTTTTTTAACTCCTCACATTGTCGTCTGGGAGCCCTTTTATTTTGTTCAAATGTTGCATTGCACGGTGTTTTGTGTACTTGGTCGAACTCGTCCTTAATGTGATTTTTTAAGCTTGGGCAGTCTTTTTCGGTCACGCTCAAACTTGGGTGCATATTTTTTAATTTCTACGAACCTCTTTTATAACCGCCTATACACATTTGTTTTCAAATTTTTAAATGACAATTATATGGGGAATGTTGACAATGACAACTACCACATGTCATAATTATAATTTGGGAAATTAATGCCCATCTTCCCCCATATTTTTTTGTGTATTTGTGGTTAATAAAATAGTAGAATGTAAAAAACATTCTTGTCGCGACAATTTTTGGGAAGAATTGGAGGACGCGCGCAGTGTGAATTGCAGAAACTGCCATCAAAGGTAATTAGAGTTTATCCATTACAACCTGCTTTCTAATTTTTTTGCATCCAAAAAGTACATGTTGAGATTCATATTTGAGCATGGTGAGGGTTAAGTATGTGGGATATGAATATGTGTCTAGTTTAACTTATGAGGGGCCTGCGATTGGCGACACTCAGCTAGGGCTAATCAGCTTAGATGAAATAAGGAATAAATTTAACCAACCCAATCCTCCACCTATCATTGAGAGGGTAAGGGGTAGTGGATTAATTGAGGTCACCGCATTTCCTATAGTTGTGCAGATTCTTGAATTACTGCTGGAGTACATTAGACATTATAATTCACAGACACGGGAAGTTAGAATAGAGGACAATAGCTCGGTTCTAAAAATTTAGAGGACTAATTTTGTGTCATGTTTGAGAACTTCGGAGAGGGAAGAGTATTCACCAATGGACATGACCAATTCTCAGATTGAATTCACTGCCAAAAAGGGGATTTATAGGAATGTGATAGCGAAGAATTGGTTAGTGAATCCCAAGAAGGGTAAATCCTAGTTTCCTCGCAACCTACACAGGAATCACCTGATAAATGAAGTTGTTGAAATTGTTGTGTTATTGCATAGGGTTAGAGGCAATGAGAATTTCCACAACTTTGAAGAACGGATGTACTTCTTTATCCAAATTACACTTAGTGGAGAACAATTTCTAGACTAGGTTGAGATCATCAGTAATCGTATACATGAAATGATGTCACTTTTTCATTCTGAACAGGTTCTTTTTCATGTCATCTTACTTAATATATTCCCTTGTGAGTACTCGACCATGGCCAAGATTAAGTCCAAGTTACCTACCACCAGATTAAGTAACAATATATGACTACTTTGATCAGCTTCAGCTTCATAAGAGTTTCTTTCATTTCAAGAGAATTGCTGATAATTTCACTATGAGATTGGTCAGGGAATTGTAGGGGCACCAAACAATAAGATTTTCTCCAGAGGCTATACAATTTGTAAGTTTCTATGGTTGTCATTTCATCTAATTTCAAAGGTTTTCCTATATAAGAGTAGGTGGATATGCAGGCTTTCCCATGAAACTGCCCAGGTACCCTGAAGATAAATGGGTAGTCATTGAGGTTAGTAGGCAATTGACTGACATGAATAGAATATGTCAAGATAGGAAAAGGCTTACTGTCAGTTTTCCATTTGGTTTCGATGCATACAGCTTCCAATCTATGTCTGATGCCTTGAATATTGAGGCAGAATTGTCTAAGTACAATATGCCCTCATTTGATGAGCACTTTACTTTTGACCTGAAGGACTATGTAAAAGAAAATCTAAAATTA
>VDFB02109042.1:37176848-37302003 GCA_007258455.2 Sequoia sempervirens
GACAAGGGAGTTGGTATGATTTTGTCAATTTTGTATTGCAGGTGATTGGGACGCATGTGAAAATACGGAATGGGTTGAACAATGGAAACAAAGAGCATTAACACCTACATCGACACATGTTCAATATGGAATGACAATTGAAGATAATAAAGTGTTCGCATCAGATGATCATGATCGTGTTTCAGATCTTGTACAATAAGGTACATTAAATTGAGCTGAATTTTATATGTATGCATGTTTATATGCGAATTAAATATAAGTCACTTTATTGAATTTGTATTATTTTCATAAGTATGCATGTTGTTGTTGCACCCGAGGGAATGAAGAGGAGATGGGGACAATTGTTGGCTAGATGCTGAGAAAACATAAGTTGCACATACTAGAGTAGATGATGACAACTTTGAGTATCCAACTAGTTCAGTGGTTGTTGTTGGCACTTGGCTTCAAAAATATTTGATGAGAAAGAATGGCTTGCCTGCATTTGAAGATTATGAAAGACACAAGAAAATTATGCATTATTCACATTTGATTTTGGCAACCAATATAAAACTAGTTAGATATCAAGGGAGGCCTGATAATAAAGTTTTATGGACAATTTCAATGGATGATCACGAGACAATCATAGATGCATTAAAAGAGAGGAGGGATGTAGATGGTACAGTAGTAAATAAATATTGGTAAGTATATCTAGTTGTTTATATAGTTAATTGATATATATATATATTTGTATTTAATCATTTCCTAATTAAATTTTTATATCATTTTTTGTTTCAGGTCTCCCAAAATTAGATGCTTTACAAACAAGAGAGGAGATGTACATATATTACAATGGAATTCAAATATAGAGATAGGTAACTATATATAGTTCTAGATACATTTAATTGATAGTATAAATTCATTATCTCAACTCCCCTTAATCCACCCTCTTGCATCCCTTCAAGTCATTCTATCAACTCCCCTTAATCCACCCTCTTTCATCCCCTTAATCCATCCTCTTAAAGCACCCTTAAGTCATATCCTCTTACATCCCTATAATCCATAATCTTGCATTCCTTAAGTCACTCTCATAATTCCCCTTAAGCCATCCTCTTAGGGCCTATTAATATCCATATTGTAAGGTTCATGACATGCATCCCCTTAATCCACTATCTTACATCCCTTTAATCCATTCTATCAACTCCCCTTAATCCACCCTCATACATCCCCTTAATCCACTCTCTTACATCCCTTTGAGCCATTTTATCAACTCCCCTTAATCCACCCTCTTACATCCCCTTAAGCCATCCTATTAAAGGACTCTCATAATTCCCCTTAAGCCATCCTCTTAGGACCTGTTAAGCCATATCCTAGGGTTCATGAGATGCATCCTCTTAAACTATCCTCTTAACTCCCCTTAAGCCATTCTCTTAAGACCCCCCTAAAGCTATATATCCTCTTAGGTCCCCTTAATCCATCCTATGGCAAACATCTTTTGAATTTGTATGGAATTTACTATATACTATTCTTTTCTCGCATGAATTTTTTTCTTAAATGACTCATAAAAATTGTAGTTACTTACATTAATTATTTTTGTAGGTTCTCATCAAGTCGATCTACGAAGTGATTGTTGAACTGAAAAATTATTTTATCAAGAAACTATGTAAATGTCAATTTTTGGTCTTCACCTAAAAGTTGATAAGTTTTAATTGTATCTACATGCACATATATGTTTCATCATATTATATAGTTGTAATAAACATCTTGATATACATTATATATGTTTGTTCAATGTCACTTTTTAAATATCTTGTTCCAATTTTATTGATTATACATTTCATGTCTTAAATTTACCACATTTTATATAATTATTCAATTGTATAGATTATACATTTTATACATACAAGGAGATAGTTTTTTTGTTTATTGATTCAAATATTTGCTATCTAATTGGAAAATAGTTAAAATTACCTGCCCTTAATTTATTATGAATATGATCTAAACTATTTAAGGAATATTTTAATTTGCCACCTAACCATGTGATAAATTATACATATTAAATTTGATTCTAGATAAGAATTTATATAGTGCATGTAATACTTAAAAATTAGATAAAATATAAATAGTCTAATGTATGAGTGCATATAATCATGAAAATGAACATAACAAGATATCATAATTGACTGCATATATAATCATCATATTAAAGTCAACTGATATAAATAAACACAAATATGATAATAACATGTTCAAAGTAAAACTAGAGATAGATAGTCCATAGAATTTATATGTCAAGTCCAACACATATATTTAAATAAAACTAGAGATCTATAGTCCATAAATATAAAACCATCTAACTTTCAGGCTGATCAGTCAAATCAAGTCTCCTCTTTGTTCCATGTTGACTAGATGTACCCGCATCATGCTGTAAAAGAGTACAAGAAACTTTTAATTAGATTTAAATTTATTCAAAAATTTTGATATAATTAAACATATTTAAACTTGAAAATATAAACTTTTAGATAAAAATAAATTTAATTAAATATCTAGTATTTATATAGTAAAAATGATTTCTAGTATGCATAAATTACCATATGATCATGTGAATCTGTAACTAGCACATTTTCTTCAACGGGTAGCATAACTGTCACTTGAGAAGATGCAAATGCCTGATCTACTATATCCTGCATATTCATATAAAGAAAACAATATGTGAAAACCTCAAATATATATATATATATATATATATATATATATATATATATATATATTTAAAAGGTCCGTAAAAATTGTATAGGAGATTTAAAGTAAAGTTTACAACCTTGAATGATATGACCTCATGATCACGCACCTGAGATTGCACATGCATAAATGCCAATGATGTCTCAGGTGCGCGGCCCACCATGGGTATCTCATGAAAGTCCTGCATATAGATGTACAACAGTTCGTATAGATCATTGACACATGTGTATGTAAATGAAAAATTACATTAGATCTATGATGTCTATTTAATTTAAACTTAACAAACTTTTGAAAGCACGCACCTGAGCTGATGATGTCTCAGGAGCGCTCACCACTATAACTTGTGGTTGGTCAGTACTAGGTATTGTATGACCTCCCTGCATCTAGATATAATATATCAATTCACACATGTACAAATTCAAATTAAATTAGATATATATCCACACAAATTATTTAATATATATTGGTTCAAGTACTTGTCAAAAAGGTGAACCCAGATCTACAACACTCGACATATGCACACGATGATCATATTGAGTTTCAGGCATCACGTGATCATGTGTCTACACCAAACACTTATTGAATTAATATTATATTATATATATAGTTTTATGTTATTATTTACATGAATTTTTCATATTTCAAACTTGAATTAAATTTAAGTTCAAAATATGAACATACCTATGTAGGACGATCCTCAGAATATAGTAAATCCAGGTATGACCCCGTCCCAGATACATGTGCATCGCCTGAAGTGGATGTATGAGTATCCCTATAGCCTAAGCCTCCATGCTCTCTATTGGCCACTTCAGTGGCCATGTGTGTAGTTTGTTGAGTGAGATGTCCTGAAAGTGAACTCAATTCTCCTAATGTCAATAACATGGTCTACTGCTGAAATGCAGCAGGAACACTAGGAGAAGGAAGAGGAACAATAGGAGCAATTGGAGCACGTCACTGAGGATCGACACGTGCTCCTAGTCTATGTTGGGGCATGCCACGCCCAACTCCCTGAAATGACCTCATATCAAAATAGTTGGGATTTTTACCCAACTCAAACTCAGCCCATAACTTTCTCAAAAAGTATAAGGGCACCTCACTATTGCCATGTGGTGGAGTATCAAACACCATCCACCATTTATCCCAAAAATGTGCAGCTATCTGCGGGTGCCTACACCATAAAATTGAAATTCATTTTTTCATGGGTGGAATGGGTTGGTTTGTATGGGGATTAATAAAATATTGGCACATGGCTTGTTTGGTAATTTTCAGGTCATTGATTTCTTTATATGACAATCCATCTGCATAGAATTGTCTCCTCTCTTCTCTCCATTGATGGAACCTAACTAGGTCCGCATCAATAGATCGAACAGAATCGACAATAGTTTGCATCGTAGATGCAAACCGTGCGAGATGGGGAGGGACTCTAGGCTCATTTTTTATGAGATCTATATTTCCTTGAATGACAATGAGGTTTGCTCAGATATTCTCTCTTAATTGATCTTCATCAACTACAAGGGGGGGTGGGGGGTTAGGCGGTGGAGAATGTGGAGGTGTGTTAGGGTTATGTTCATGTGGTGGATTGGGATGTATGGGATCTATAGGAATTTCTTGATTGGGCATAAAATCCTCTAAATTAAACAATGGATCCATGTGAGCAATGATATGGAAACTGCATGTTAAACAATTAAAAAATATATATCAACAAACTAATTAAATAATGCACACAATTTGAAAGTTATTTAAAAATCACATTAAACATGCACAAATTCAAAATATATTTCATTTGAAGACCATTTGATTTATAACATTATAAAATCCATAACATTAAAAATTCATAGCATGTACACACATTAAATTGAGTCCAGTGTGGGGTTGTTAATATGAAGGGTAGATTTATGAAATTATGGGGTTTTATTAAAATTTATTTAATCTCATTCATTATTTTCAAATAATACTAAAGATAAGAATGAAAAATTAATAGAAGACATTGAAAGGGACACATAGATATATTCACCAAATTTATCTGATTAAGAAATGTCAAATTCGCCCTTAAGACATTGATTTACGAATTAGGGTATAGGATGGCTTAAGGGGATCTATGTGTAGTAAGGTCCTAGGACAAAATGGTCCATGGCTTAAGGGAATAAAATTTGGTGAAGTTTCTTAAGGCAACCAAATTTCATTCTAAGGTCCTACTATTCAAAATAAATATCTATGTATTAATCAAGTATGACAAAATTTAATTAAATCTGAGGACATATATTGATTTATCTAAATTTTCAAATTTCATGTATATAGATACTATTATAGTTTTTTATATTTTATATATCTTTATTTGTGATTAAATATTTTTAAAGGCTACCTCTAGGAATACTCTCCTAGGTCTAGCTAATCCCAAAGTGAAGGAAAAATTATTCATTCTCAACAATCAGAAAAATGGAAGTATAAATATCATGAATCTATAACATGCAAGTACAAATATCTAAAAATGCTAGAGGGTTATCTAGGAAATTTAAGAAACCAAAATATTCCACAACCATCACTTTGTACATCCAAATAGAAGAAAAATGTTTTTTGGGAGCTTCTAGGTCACTAAGAGATCAACTCTACAACTACAATGTAATGAGGGTTCAATAATCCAATTCTTCTATTTAACCATGGATTTAAAGAATGAAACCAACATAAGAACTTTAAATAGTATTCAAAACAACTAGTACTTTCTCATGTAACTAAGAAGCCAAAAGCAAGAACCCAACATGAAAAATCTTCCATTTTACATGACCACATAATACATGAAAATAGAAATTTAATCTTAGAGGATAGTCTCATAATACCAAATAAGATCTGCAAGTCATAACCATGAAACATGAAAACACATCACCAACTCCAAGATCTTCCACCCTTAAGCATTCTTAAATTCCCACAATATTTCTATGCTCAAAAACAAAATGGAGGATTACCCAAAACTCACAAACCATTGATCAATAACATGCAAATAGATGGAACCCAAAAAACCCACCTCAAATATGATAAAAAAATCTTATGTAAAATTCCTACAAACCCCTTAATAATTAAACTTTAAAAAACAAGATTAAACTACTAAACATACAAGTATTTCCACATCGATCTTTCAAGGAGAATATTATATGAAGCAATATAAAAAAATAGAATCCTTTGGCATGTAAACAACACTTATAAAGGAAAAAAGAGAGAAATAAGAATATATGCAACTATAAGAAGGAAAGAGATATAAATATACTTTATGAATCCTATTTCAAGAATAACTATCCTCTAATTTACCACACAACTTGATGCATTGTTAGATGATTTATGGTTATAATATACTCATAGGGATTCTATAGAATACAACAATGATATCAAAAATCCTAATCCTATTAAAAAAAAGGATAGAATAACTCTATAAAATACATTGCATACATCTTCTACCCCAAGAATCCAATATATAGACATAAGGATTCCTAGGAAATAACAAAATGGCAACACCATAGTCACTAATAATGCATGAAAATACTATGGTAAGTAATTTTTTATGACTCTCACATGTGTTGACCCATCCTAAAATAGATAATAACTCTTACACAATCTCTTTATTTCAACTTCACTATACAAGTTGGCCTAACTAACTCTCAAGAACTCATCTAAGAGACACAAGATCTCTATAGTGGGACAAAGTAGTTAAGAAGAAATTATAAGTTTAACACTAACATTAAAATTTATAATCTCATTCATTGTTTTCAAAGAATACTAAAGATAAGAATGAAAAATTAATAGAATACATTCAAAGGGACACATAGATATATGCTAGTGACCTAATTGCAGTGTACAAAATAAACAAAGATGAGCTTGAGCTCTACTCACCAAATTTTGAGAACTTCTTTGATCCCCTTAAGAAATGTCATATTAGGACCCCTTAAGACATTTATTTACAATTTAGGGTGATAGGATGGCTTAAGGGGATCTATGTCTAGTAATGTGGACTAGGAAAAAATGTTCCATGGCTTAAGGGAATAAAATTTGGTGGAGTTGCCTAAGGCAACCAAATTTAATTTTAAGGTCCTACAACAAAATGAATGCTAAATAAGGGTTTAGGGTTTAGATTTAGAGATTTGATGACATGAAAACATATAGAAGACACATGATGGATTTTGAACCTATTTGGACCTCCAAGCACTCTTGGATGATTTAAAAAGGAAGAGGAGATCTACACCCTAAACCCTAAACCCTAGACCCAATTTTTTTCTAATCATATATTTTTTGAAATGTTTCTATGACATAGACTCTTCCTTTGAATATTTATATAAATTCTAGACGTGCATGGATTTTCAAAAAAAGAACCTAACTGCCACTAAGTGAGGAATCAATTAATCAATTCAATAAATAAATAATCTTAGAAAATAAACCTTTGGTTATAGAATTGAAAGGCAACTAAATTTAATTATAAGGTCCTACAACAAAATGAATGGTAAATTAGGGTTTAGGGTTTAGATTTAAAGAGATTTGATGACATGAAAACATATAGAAGTCACATGAATAAATTTTTACAAGTAAATGAGAAACCCTACCACCTAAACTTAGTGCTTTGAATAAAATATGTGACATTCTAGGAATAGCTTCAATATATCAACAATTAGGAATTTTAGATTTCAATTATAAGTTGTTGAGTTATGATGGATTTTGAACCTATTTGGACCTCTAAGCACTCTTGGATGATTTAAAAAGGAAGGGGAGATCTAAACCCTAAACCCTAAACCCTAAACTACAAGTTTCTCAAAAAAGTAATTTGAATTTTCCAAATTGAAATGTTCATGCGACAAGTTAGCTTTGATACACTAGTTTAGAGAAAGTACAACATTTAGTTTTCCTAATCTAGAACAATGCCACTACACATGAGTGTTAAAATAGGAATTAGATTACACACTTGTCTTATAGATCTTATGAATAACATCCTATAAATTAAGGGTTAACTATGATCATAATGCATCCTTACATAATTCACAAAGGATCTCATCCAAATAAGAGAAATGGGTAGAAATCATTCATGCTTCACATTTTAATATCTATTTGATTTAATAACATTTTATGTGTCTAGCTCAATCCATATTGCACATAGTCTATCTATAGCCCATTTTAGGTTTACGTAAATTAGGGTAAATAGGGTTTTAGGTTTACGTTTTAGGGTTTAGGTCCAAGGATTAACCTATGTAAATTAGTTTTTAGGGACCTATGTAAATTTTGTAACCTAGGGTTTCTAGGGTTTTGAAATTTCTAAGTTTTAAATGTGTTCAATTTAGGTTTATTTTTTATGGTTTTCAATTTACAATTTAAATTTCTTTGTTTCGCTAACATTTTTGGTTTTTTAAATGCAATTAAAAACTATAAAACATTCAAGAACTAAAACACACTAAACAAACAAAAATTGAATACTAATTAAAAAAAAAGAAAGATATAAAGCAAAAAAAATGAAGAATTCAACCAACCTGGAGGTCGATGAGGTCGCTAGTGTCGATGGGAGGACGTGGCAGTCAAAATTTTGTTCAGTCAAGGCCTTTAAAACGCATACGCACTCTCCTTTGTTCTTCTCGCTCTCCGTTCAAAATGGTGGAAAATGAATTACAGTCATTTATTTAAAAAAATAAATACTTTCTCGAAATGCATACGCGTTTTAGGTTCGCATACCTGAGTCTGAATGCATACGCATTCGGATCCAGGCTCGGGTACCCGATCCGTAACACACGTGTTTCTTCGAAAACGCGTACGCGTTTCCTGCGAAACTTTTTTTTTCCCCGAGATTTCCCCTCTTCGTGTACCCAACTTCTTGCTTTTACCCAATCATAGATCCTGCATATGAAAAATTGCCTGATAAATCCCACCCTAGGGTTGATTGGAGCCAAAGTGAAATTTTGGATATGAGGGTGTGTTTTGCCCCAGTGCTTAAAAGAACCCAAGACTGGTTGGATGGGAAATGGCGGAAAGTTGTTGGTCTTGTTCAGGATCCTAAGTCATCACAGGAGAATGAACAGGGGTCTACACAAGCATCTGGTGCAAGTGTATCATCAGGGAAACCCTCTGTTAGGTCCTCTAGTGCAAATTCTCAATCAGGAGGTGATGGTGATAGGCCAGAAGAAATAGTCAAGTTGAAGAACATTTGTGAACAAGACAGTGTACTTTCTCCTACCCCTAAGAAGAAGACCAATCAAGAAAAAATTGTGGCTGCAGATTCTGAAGCTATCTTTAAACAAATCACTGAAGATAATATCTTTCCTCCTCTGAATGAATTCCCCTCTTCTCCACCTGATAATCCACCTTTCACTCCTAACACTCCTAAAGAAACTATTAGTGGAAATGAAGATTCTTTTCTAGTAGTAGCCTCCCTAGGATGGCTGAAAACAGTAGTGGAGAAGAAGAGAAAGCATATTCCTACAATGATAGTTGGAGTGGATACAGTTTCAAAGTTACTTCAAAGCTCTTCAAAACCTAAGAAAGCCAAGAAGATGTCAAGGATGGTGACTGATGCTACTTCTGGAAATCAAATGTTAGAAATTGTTGACCCTATGAAGGATTTAAATGAAGATGAAATAATGGAGGCAGATTACAAATTCACACATGTTGATATGGGGCCTCCAACACTGGAAGGTGATGTGTACCATGCTGGTTATTTAGTCAATTTCTTGATTAAAAGAGTGAAAGAACAGAGGAAAGAAAATATAAAACTGCAATCTCAAGTCCTCGCATTGAGTAACTTTATTTCTTCCATGGCCACTCCTCCTAAATATGGTGAAGCCTCAAGTTCTTGGGTAGAGGGCATCGATGTGCCAACCATAGAGAAAATTAAAAAGAATTTGAACTATTCCAGAGCTACTTGTGAGGGGATCGATAAAATATCTCAAGAGGCTATCTTCTTTCTGAATAAATCTATGCTCTTTTACACTCAAGTTGTTAAGAAGAGGGAGTTAGTAACAGAACTTCAGCAGGTCAGAAAAGATCAAACTAGTCTCTATGTGCTATCTCAGGAAATGAAAGAATTGAACTCTATGGATTCGAAGATATTAATTGGTGAGAAAATTATGAATAATCCTAAGGAGCTAGACCCTTCCTGGTCAGATTCATTGGAATGGAAATTGAATATGTATGATAATCTGGTGAAGGAAATTAATAACAAACTTGATCTATATTATGAAATGTTGGTGGAAATTAAAGAAGATTGTAATATTCTGGGAGTGGAAATTACTGATGAGTTTGATGAAAGGATTCTAGATATAAGAGAGATCTCTCCAAAGTTTAGAGAGATATTCAATAAAGAAATAGATGATCTTGCTATAGTGACATGGGAGTCCTCGAAACTCTATGGAATGCAGATCCACTTGGAGACTTATAAATCTGGAGAAGAGAGAAGATCTCAGATGTTGGTTGAGTCTGAAAATGCTTTGGGAAAATGGAGAACCAGGTTACAGATTCCTACAACACTAGGGATCAAAAACATCACCGCAATTGTCACCAAGTATCAGGAATACATGAAAAGAGTAAAGGCACATGAGGTGTTACTGAAGGAGAAGGAGGCATAAATAATTGAAAGTGAAGGATTCAGTGTTGGGAGAGGGATTGTTGTTTAGTTTTTAGTTTTTATGTTATTTTCTTTAATTTGGCTCTCTTGATACTTCAAAGACTTTTTATTTTAATTTCTAAAACAGTTGTCTACTTGTCTTCAAGAAACCGTTATCAAGACAAAAAAAAAACTCTGCTATTTTTATTGCTTTTCCATATTTCAATATAGGAATGAAATGGTGAAGTTCACACATGTAATCTTGTGTTATGGTGTGTACTATGGATTTTCCTATTAGAAAACCTTTATGCTTTCAAGTTTGTTTTACAAATATTCATAGAAACTCATATGGGTGAAGTCACAAACATTGATATAAGCTTGATTTAGTTAGAATATAGGATATTTATATTATATTATATTTATTATTAAAAGCTACACCTTTCTTTGCTTTTTGGTTAAAATCAGCCTAAATTTCTATTCATTGCATATCATAAAAGGTAGTTGCCACCTTGTAAAATAAGCAGAGAATCGGTATGAAATTTAAGTGATTTGGTAGTTTAAGCTTTTATTGTTTAAGTTGGGTGGTTACCTTTATAAGTTATTTATGTTGAACTGTTAGCTTATGTTAGCTTATAACTTATAAGTTATGGATGTTGAATTGTTAGCTTTTGTTCAAGGAATGGATTAATAATATTCCTTTCAATTATTTATCAAAGATTGTGTGAATGGAAATGAAATAGGAATTTATAAGTAGTGTGATAAGTTTTGTTCTTTAAAAATGATGTAGAATCGCATATCAAATTCAATACCATGGAATACAATATAAAAATTTTGGCTTTTCCTAACCTTAGTCGCTAGTCCTCAGAGTTTTATAACCTTGTCGTGGAGTTCTAAATTTTCATAACTTCCTGATTCCCCAACTTGGTTGATGGTTCACTTTGTTGAGTTGCAAGTCTTTCTTGGTCATCTTTCTAGTCGGTGGGTCAAAGGTTTCAAAAACTTTGAAACTTCATACTTTGGTTCTAAGATTCCCTACTCAATATCATCTTTAAGACTAAAGCAAGAATGGAAAAGAGATAAAGAAAACTTATTATTATAACTAATAAAACTATGAAGAAATGATCACTCACCTTTAATTCTACATTTTCGGCTTTCACTAACTTCTGAATCGAGAAGTAGAACCTCAGAACTGAACAAAATGTGTAAGAATAAATGAAACTTTCGATTGTATTTATATGAATCCATGATTCCATATTTGGCGAATTTCGTGGGATTTTTAAATGGTATATTAAAATTTGGGCGAATCATGTGTGCTTATACAACAATACGTTGTAATTTTCAAGGCAAAATGTGTCCTCAAATGTAATTATTTTTTAATGTATTGGCGAAATAGGTCCTCATAAGCAACTATTTATAAATTTTAATTGGTGAAATGGGTCTTCACAAGCAACTATTTATAAATTTTAATTGGCGAAATGGGTCCTGATACAATGTTGTTTTAGTAGTATTGGAAAATATGTAGGTGTTTTATTAAATGCTTTCGGGATTCTAGGAAAAAATATTAGTCGGTCCTTTGAAACGCGTAGTTTGAAAATGGTGAATTTGTTGCTTAGATATGCCTCATAAAAAAACTCATTAGCGAATGGACATGCATTGGACCTATAGTTCATAAAATCCAAGTGATTTGGACACCCTGTTGGGTGCGAGAAATTCACCAATTTTGATTTGGCCGATTCCTAGAATTCGCCAATTGGCAAAGATTCACCACTAAATTTTTCCCTGAGGGTGCACGACTGCATTACTTATCTCCCAAATTCCAAATTTACAAACCATGTAACTTAGTAATAACCAAATTATAATCATCATTAAGCTTTACATTTACTCATCACAAATGATCATATGTACCATGAGAAACATCCACTCTATAAACAGAAAATAATAACTAATTACTTTCATTTCAATAGACAAGTACAATATCACTGATTACATAATTTCTTTACATACATGAGATACATCAATTCAGTGTTACAATTACAATATGTACAGTAATACTTCCTCAATACAAGTGAGGAGTGCTCAACATGTGATACATGATACAAGATAAAGCTACAAAACATTTGCAAGTAAAATGATTAAAATCCCAAGAGAAGATGTCATGCAAAAGTCTTCAGATCAAAAGGAGTCAACATAGCACATACAACTATGGGAACCCAATGGAGAACATAACATGTTCCACCCAACCACGTGAACCCAAAGGTTCACCCCTCGTGCTAGGAGGTAACAAAGGGCCCCACCATAACTGATAGACAAGGACAAAGACTACACAAGACTAACATAACTCACAATTATAAAAAGAGCCACAATCACAACAACGATGACTATACTTCCAGAGGCACATAAATACTCAAGATAAAACAACAAGCAAGGAAACTCATGGTTGTCGTAGGGGAAGTGTCATCACATAGTCGGACATAGGTTATCCAGGTAGATCTTCCTAGGCCTCGACCCCCATCTTGGGTTATCCTGGTAGGCTCTAATGATCTTCGGCCCCTCATGCCAACTAAGCGGAACCAACTTACCTCTCATGGAGACAAGGTAGATGATTTTCCATTCCAAGCCTTCCCGACTCACCTCAAGCCTAAATGAGCACTTGAGGCTAAGCGAGGTATAAACTTATCTTGTGAATATTTTAGCTACCCATTTCCCCTAGTTTATTTTAATGTTATCACTTGTTAACAAAAATTCTGCATGGTTTATCCAGGCGCCCCTTTGTGCGTCGGACCCCATTGAAAGCCACTTCCCTACTGACCACTGAAAACCAATAAAATAGAAAAAGACACCACTTGCACAATCCCAAGGTTCAAAAAAAACTCAAGTGAGGCATTATCCTTCCCACCCACTAGTCCCATAAATCCATTCGCAAAGGCAAACTCGATGTGCAAGAAAATGGCATCATAAACAAAATCAAGATAAATTTCCTATATCAAGTTGAACAAATAAATACATCACGAGAACATAACATCCTAGCCTCTGGAAGACTCAAGTTCTTGTTCACAAGATAACATAAAATGAACATACTCCACAGTTCACTTTCACAACTAATCCATACACATAATTCATCCCAATAATTCAAACACTAATAACACTCTAGATTCCAAGTTGGGTTACAAGAAGTTCTTTAAATAGTATTCAATTAATCCTCTAAACATAATTCCTTCATTCAAAATTTAGTTTATGTTTATACACGAATCTTCACTAAGTTAATCATAAATGAATCACTCTTGTTAGAATAGGATTATTTCATAATTTCACATAAGTTTCAGCTTAGGCTGCAAATTAAACTTAATACCTATACAACTAACCATGCATACACATACATGTATATATATATATATACCATTACTTATACATATACAAATGAATAGATCTATAGGTTTAAAGTTTATAGAACTCATAAATCACATACAAAATATAATTTGTACATAGGCATATCTATATGTATAAATATACACACACACACACATATATATATAGATATGTATCAATTGTTATATAAAATAACTTTGTATATATATGAAATCATAGCTCACAAGATTTTGAGGTGAATCGAATGGAATAACTTCTAACAGCTACGATGCCAACCATGATATTGAATCTTATTAGTGGCGTCCTAGACCCCTCAAGGCGTTGTTCTACATAACACAACATGACATTTGATAGATATTTTGAATGATGAGAGGGAAAATTTATATTTGAAACTAAATCGATAATAGATTATCCAGTGATTGAGATAGTGCCTATATGTTAACTATCAGAACATAATATCGATTGGAGTTAACTCAGAGAGGGAGACGCGATGCAAGGTTTCCTCTCAAGCAGCCGCCCTCAGGAGTGTAACAATATAAGAAGTGTCAGATAAGGAAAAGAGAAGGATCAACAAATAAGAACTCAAGATCAAATTTACATGAAATTATTGGGCAACACTGCATGGTTCAAATTGTAACTTATTATAGTCATCAACATATAAACATGCAATTCCCTGCCTTATAGCAAACAATAGATATCAGAAAAAATTTATTAAACATGATTGGTGGTCAATGGTAAGTGAACTCATTTACAAGGATCACATGCTATAAACCAGCTGAGATTAATAATATGACAATAATTAACAATAAGGAATACATCATAACTATCGAAACTTGCACAATGTCAATCTACAAGCGGTAAGAAAAGAAGTTCGATAAATTCCTATAAATGCTTGTAGCAGAGTATGGTATTAAAGTGTGTCTAAGCTACTAGTTTATTAAGCATTTGTTGTACATGGATCTAAGATACAACAACATAGAGGGTGGTTGAATGCATAGGAGATATAATAAGATTGATATCCTCCAGTTTTGGTTGTAACTCAAGTGAGTATAAAGAGAGAAGCGACCAGCTGAAAAAATAATGGTTAAACAATGATAACCTACAACACTAATTTTTGAGAATTTCACATATTAGATCTTTGGGACAGGTTTAGACACAAGATATAGATGAAAGAATCAAACTGACATAGACCAACTTCCTTGGCCAAGAAGATCCCTAAAAATAATTGTATGATAAAAAATATATTACACATAGTATCTCTAGCAGTGTTGACAATGGTTGTAACATGCGGCGAAGCCCAAGGCTGCATTCAATTTGTTTTATAATCAAAATCCACCCTTAAAGAACCTCCTATGAATCTCTACGCCGACTTAAAAGCAAGACATCGACTCTACTCCAACCTTAAAAGAGCCTACTTATTTGGTCAAGGAGGATTAGGTCGCAACCCTAGACTATCTGACCCAAAGAAAGAAAAAGAAAGAAAGAAAGAGGGGTGATGTCAAAATAAGAAGAGTATCGATTTATAACAGGGTATAACAAACATCTATCCAAAAGAATGTTTCAATACAAAAAAAAGATTCAATTAGATTGCTTACAGTTTGGGAAAAAGATGAAGACCCGTATGACATGCCAAGAGCGTCTTCAAAAGTAATAGGAAATTTTGAGTACGAATTATCTAAAGTCCAAGGATTGAATAAAACTGAAATAAAAAGGTACTCTAGAAAGTTATGAACTCATATTATTGTAACAGTGATATTTTCAATGGTTTTCTCTAGATGAGTTTTATACTTGAATAGATTTGATTATAGAGAAAACAAGATTACGGAGAAATTCTACTTCCAAATAGACAACAATTTCTACTATTTTATTTTAACTTCAAACTCAAATATTCAAAAATCAACAAATTTCAACAGGAATAGAGCATAATGGAAAATAATGGTGGAACCTGGAGTGTTTTTCACAACTAAATTGGATTGTGAAAAATCAGAATCAAGCTCCAGGCAGTAGCTACAACTCCTTCCAAGTATCCACACTGAAATTTGCAGCTTCAACTTACAAAACAACTTTTCCAAAAAAACCCCAGAACATATTCATGGCAAAAATTTAAAAAAAACTAGAATTAGTTTGTTCTGCGAGAGCAATAAAACCAATTTCCCCTGTGGAGTTAACTCCACTCTCTTTTAATTAATTTCCCGTAATTGAATTTTATTCCTCCACTAATTTCAAACTTTCCTCCCTTTTCAACTTTCATAAAATTTTACCTTTCATTTACCTAACACACAAGGTACCACTAATTTACTAATTTATTATTTCAATTTCATGTAGAGTTTGCTTATGCAAACATAATAATTTATATGTACATAAATTTATATATATATATATATATATCATTTAAACATCCTATATTGAATAAAAGTCTTAATTTAATAAAATTTAATACCATATTAGATTTAATTTAATTTGACTTTAATATCATTAAATAAGCCTTCAATTATGACAATCTATATAAAATGAAATAATCAAACCAATCACAAGTTTCAGGCATGACTCCAAGATCATTCAAACAAATATCAACCGAAAGCATGACAAAGGTTAATGACCACATGAAAATGAAACAATACCAACAGACCTCACAGAGGGGATGAAACATCAGGGATTCGCCCTTGACAAGGACGATGGCTCAAAGTGGGGGACCCAGTGTAACCTCTGAAACAACTCCATTGGGTTCTGGCACACTCAGACATGATAATCAGGTGGATTCAATGCCCATACCCTCAACTTGTAGCAAAATGAAGGGTCAAACAAGAGCATAAAGAAATAATCAGTCACACCGTGATGGGGAAATCACAGAGTCGCAGGGCGCTCAGAAGCGAGTGATGTGACATTGTTCCCCTTCACTGTCACATCACAACTAATATCAAAATATGATACACATACATCATCAATATATAGCATCATATCCATGATACTCTAATAAGTAATCAACTAACCTTCTAAGTGTCATAATGTCTATCTAGCAATAACATAAGGTCAAGAAAAATACATAATAAAGTCTAGATGCAAATCTAAGAAGTTGTCCAAACATAAGCAAACTGAGTGGGCATCACATCTAAGGATGACTTACCAACTTCCCACTTAATAATATGACTCAATTATTCTACTTGTGGTGTGTGTGTAAGCTCAGATAGGTTACAATACTAGTTACCCGACCAAGACCTTCTCCTGAGTGATACTTCCCCTCTGCCTGGAGGAATTGAACATGTACCTGCAAACATTAACACATGTACATGGTAGTCAGTTGTTCGCAAGGTATGCAATATACACATTACATCTCCAAAGTTAGAATAACACAATATTCATTCAACATATAAATGCATTCCTTCATATAACATTTAAATGAGATGGCATTCATTCATAAAGTAGTGATAACAAAATGCACACACAATTTAATCATCCACTGAATTCACATTTTACTCTACATAGTAATAGTAAATAGTAATTACACAATTGGGGTGTAACATACTCCCCCCTTGTGAATCATCGTCCTTGATGATTTTACGTAGGAACATAAAAAGAAACAACAATCAACATATTGTTCAAGTATTCTCATAAGCATGCAATACATGAGGAAACTTTTTTTGAATTTTAGCATAATCTTCCCAAGTGGCTAAGTCTTTTGCATACTGATCCCACTAGACTTTGCACTGTAGAACCTCTCTGTTACATAAGTGAAACTTACACATTTTGAGCACCTTGATGGCCTTGAGTGTTACCACTCTAGGGTCCTATACCTGTAAAGCAATCCAATCAATCACATGATTATCACTGGGTACATACCTCTTAAGGTAAGACACATGGAGGACATTATGCATTCTGTCAAGAGCTTGTGGCAATGTTATATGATAGGCTACCAGATTCACTTCTTATAGAATCTCAAAATTTCCAACGTAATGTGGGGCTAGCTTGGAATACTTCCCAAATTTAATGGAGCTTTTGTGAGGTTTCACTCTCAACAACACTTTGTCACCTAAGGAAAACTTTTGGGGCACTCTCTTAGCATCTACATAACTTTTTTATCGATTGTTGGATTTAGCTAGCCTTTGCTTCACAATCTTAACTTGCTCATCCATCTCAGCCAACATTTTTGGCCCAAGAGTCACTCTTTCCTCAAGTCTATCCCAACTTATAGGAGTTCGACACTTTTGACCATACAATGCTTCGAAAGGAGTCATCTTTATCGCAGAATGGTAAGAATTGTTATAAGAAAATTTGACTAAGGGTAAGCAGTATTCCCACTTGTATTGTTGATCCATGCAATACATTCTCAATAGGTCTTCCAATACTTGATTCATCCTTTTAGTCTATCCATCCATTTCTGGATGATAGGCTGAGCTAATATTCAACTGAGTCCCTAGTGCAGAAAATAAGGTTTTTCCAAAACCTAGAAGTGACTCATGCATCTCTATCTGAGATAATTTTCTCTAGAATTCCATGCTACCTAAACACTTCTTGCACAAACTTCCTAGCTATGATAGGTGCTCCATCGGTTAGATTCTTGGGTATAAAATGTGTGACTTTGTCTATCTTATCTACTACCACAAGAATGGCATTGTGCTTATTCCTTGGCATTGGAAATCCTTGCACAAAGTCCATACTTATGACTTGCCACTTCCTCTCAGGTATGTCGTGTGGATATAACAAACCTGTAGGATGATGATGCTCCACTTTCACCCTTTGAAATTCTAGACATTTAGCTAAAAAATTAGCAGCATCCCCTTTCATTCCTTTCCAAAAATATAATTACTTTACATCCACCATCATTTTGATCACTTTAGGGTGTCCAGAATACAGTGCTTCATGTACTTCTTTCCATACTAGATTCCTTAACTCTACTATGTTAGGTACATACATCCTACCTTTATGCCTAAGTAATCCATTGGGTTCAAAATGAAAACCCTCATACCTAGAATCTTGTGGATTACTAGCAAGTGCTTGCTTGACTTGTAAGTAGTACTCATCTTCTTTGCACTTTTGCAACACTTGACCCTTAAAATCAGTTTGAATTATTACTATTGAAGCAATATGATGTCTCCGACTCAATGTGTCAACAACCCAATTTTCTTTCCCTTTTATATAACTGATATTGAAGTCATAGTCAACTATTAACTCCAACCATCTTCTTTGCCTAGCATTTAGATTAGGTTGAGTGAAAAGGTATTTTAACCCATTATGGTCAGTTTTCAATTCAAAGGGTTTCCCTAACAAGTAGTGCCTGCACATTTGTAATGCATGAACCACAACTACTAACTCTAAATCATGTGATGCATATTTTTTCTCATAAGGTTTCAGCTTTCTAGACTCATAAGCAATCACTTGCCCATCTTGCATTAACACACCTCCTAAACCTTCCCTGCATGTTTCTGTGATAACCACAAAATTTCCCTCAGGATCGGGTACTATCAAGATCAGTGCAGTGGTCAATTTTTCCTTAAGTAGATCAAAGGCTTCTTGACACTTCTCAGTCCATTCATATTTCTTCCCTTTTCTCTGTAAAGAGGTTATTGGAAAGGAAATCTTGGAGAATTTTGCAAAAAACTTTATGTAGTACCTTGCTAGACCCATTAAACTTCTTACCTCAGACACATTCTTGGGTACAGGCCACTCAAGTACTGCCTTGATCTTAGCAGGATCCATGAATATTTCATCCCCCGAGATTATATGCCCTAGATAATGCACTCT
Organism: Sequoia sempervirens; assembly: GCA_007258455.2. Lineage (NCBI taxonomy): Eukaryota > Viridiplantae > Streptophyta > Pinopsida > Cupressales > Cupressaceae > Sequoia > Sequoia sempervirens. The sequence continues at coordinate 37,196,233 of VDFB02109042.1, forward strand.
CCTTTGGAAGAAATTACATTTAGATAGTTTACCATACAACTTGTGCTATCTTAACCGTTGTAAAACTATCTCTAAGTGTCTACAGTGACCTTCATGATCCTTGGAATAAATCAGGATGTCATCCAGAAAAAACTAAGAAAAAATTATCTAGACAGTCTCTAATTACACTATTCATCAAATTCATAAATGCAGTAGGTGCATTTATTAATCCAAATGGTAAAACTATGTACTCATAGTGTCCATATCTGGTTCTGAACACAATCTTAAAGATATATTCATCTATAACTCTTGACTGGTGATATCTAGATCTCAAATCTATCTTCAAGAATATGGAAACACCTCTCATTTGATCAAAAAGATCATCAATTTATGGCAATGAGTACTTATTCTTCACCATGACTTTATTAAGCATATGATAGTTGATGCACAAATGCAAGGTACCATCCTTCTTTTTCACAAAAATAACTGGTGCTCCCCAAGGCGAAACACTTGGTCTTATCAACCCTTTTGACAACAATTCATCCAACTGTGCCTTAAGCTCCATTAGCTTGGTTGTTGTCATTCTATAGGACACCTTGGAAATAGGTTCTGACCCTGGAATTATATCTATAGAGAAATCAAATGTGCTCTTTGGTGGTAATCTAGGTAACTCCTCTGGAAACACATCCAAAAACTTTCTCAATATAGGATATCTTTCCATTTCCAAAAAACCAGTGTTGTCTATTTCTTCATCTTCCATCTCTTGGAAACTCTAAGAACCCAAGTTATCAAGATCTTCTCTAATTTCTTCTAACTTAACAGCAAAGAGTTTGCACCCTTTTTTCTTAGCCCTTACTAATTTCATTGCTGAGATTTGACGAACTTTCACCTCTCTAGGTATTCCTTGGAACTTCACTCAGTTTCCAAAATCATCTAGGCATTCTACGGTTTTTGCATGACAATCTACTTTAGCCCTATGTCTCCAAAACCAATTCAATTCATACCTAAGATAACATCATAGGATTCTAATGATGCGACATAAAGGCTTACTTCAGTAGAGAAGCAAGGTAGTTCTATCCTAGCCTTGAACAAACATTGTTCCACCTTAGCTCTTGTATGGTTTGCATACTCTACATCCCAAGATATTGCCATGTGTCCAAAATTTCTAAATAATTTTTTAGCCATTCTAGGTGAAATGAAATTCTTAGTTGCACCAGTATCAATGAGAACTAAAATGGGTAAACCAAACAAAATACCTAGAGTTTCAATGGGAATTTCTTGATACTTAGCTTCACAGTCATCCACTGTAGCATGTATCCTCTATTGGAACATTTCCCATTGAATGGGTAGTGAACTACCAAAAGGCTTACTGGGACAATCTCTAGAAAAATGATCTCCCCCACAAGTATAACATCTCGTAAATGGTACCTTCTTCTTTGTAGGTTCTCCAGATCCACTAGCATATCCTCCAACATTATTGGTATTAACACAATTGGAACCATTCCTTCTCTACTCCCTTTTTTACTCTTTTCCAGTATTACGATTACCTTTCTCTCCTTGCTTAGGCATATTATGCACAACCTCCACCTTCTTAGGAGTTGGCCTATCAAGAATTTTTGTAACTTTCTTACGATCCTTACTTTCCTATTAGTTGGAAATAGCCCTAAGCTTTTGCTCCTGCTTAATTTCCTTCTCATATACAAGATCCATAGTTGTTGGACCATGCATATCCACTTCTCCCCTGATTTGATTGTTAAGTTCCATTATAAATTTTCTAATGTGGATGAACTCATCCTTATGATATATAGGAACATAATGCGAGAGTTAGGTAAACTTCTCCCAGTACTCATTGATCGACATATTTCCTTGTCTCAAACTCTAGAAGTCTGTGAGTTTTTGGTCATAATATAGTTGAGGCAACCATCACTTGCAGAAAATCTCAACAAATTCCCCCATGTCAACTTCCATGAGTTGATACTAAGTTCCAACTTCTTGTTCATCCACCAAGTTGAAGCTTCACCAGCTAACTGGTGTGCACCCCAAGCAACTTTAGTGGTCTTAGTGTAATTCTGAATTTTGAAATACATTTCCATTTGAACAAGCCATGCCTTAGCTTCATCCATGTTGGAACTTCCCTCAAACATGGGTGGACCAATCTTCTTCATATCCTTGGAAAGTTTGGAATCCATACACTTCTTATTTCTTTCCTCAGATGGTGTTGGTGATCTTTCTTTTTCATGATCATGGGTTCCATCATGTCCATGAGAAGAGTTTTCACCTTCATTCTCATTAACGAGAACCTCTTTCTCAACCCTAGCTTGTACCTTTTCTTGCTCAAGGGTATCTAACCTTGCCAAAATTTGGTCAAGTCTATCTTCAATTCCTATTGGTCCTTGGCCAACTTCTTGGCTACCGTAGGATTGGTTCATGTCCTCACCACCTTCACAAGATCGAGTTTTACCTGAATGTTTTTATCCATGTTAGAATAAATTACATTATCAACTATCTTATGGAATACATTAGAAATGACATTCATACACACATAAAGAATTCCACATAAGATTTAGCACATGTTTTTTGATAAACAAATAATTTTATTCATTTCATAAGGATTTCAATATCCTTTGATTACATGGAGTGAATATTCAGATAGTCAAGTGGAGATTATCCCTCATATTCACTCTCAAACACATAACTTAATGAAGTATATCCTAAAGAATGAGATTGTTGCTCAACTCTATCTTTTTTTTCATCTCTTAATTGTTCATATCTATCCCAAAATGGATAGTAGCCTTTAGATTTATTATCCAATACGTAGTTACAAGGTTAAGTGCCAATATGGTGTTCATCAACAATGTAGTCTACCCTTTTTGTAGACATTTGTTCATGAGATCATTTCACATCTAGCTGATCTCGAGGTACATATTCCTCAGACTTGTTGCTTAAGGAAATTACTACTACTTTAGAAAATGGAAGAACTCTAGGGCCCCTAAAGATGAATGTCGGGTTGACACTTCCTTCCAAGGGCATATCCCTAGAGAGTGATAATGACTCAGACCTTTCTGGTGAAATGGAAGGTAAATAGTTGAACATAGCCTCCATCTTCATCTTCCTCTTCACATCACTGATCTGAGAAAGTGTGTGACTAAATGTCTCATTGTCACTCAATCAGACAACATTGTCGTAGTTTGTTTGCTCTATGGTTCTAACGATTGTTTCTTTTTCCTTCTTCGCCTTGAGGTAGCGCTCATTTCCAATTATTGACTTTCGAGTTGTTAATCTGAGATGCACCATTTTGGCACAAGAATTCACATTATTAGATAACATTGGAAGAAAATAATGGCGAGCTCATATGTTCTAGAACTAAACCTGGATCTGATACCAAATGTAATATTCCAAATGTTCATTGCAATAAATTTCCTAATATTTACTATGCAAGTAAATAGAAACTATGCAATAAACCATTGCAATAATTTTTTTTCCTATTTTATTGTAAGTATATGAACCAAGATGCAATACATCATACAATAAGGATTTCCATTCCATTATAATACTTCACCTAGTACATTATTCCAAGAAATTACAAAACTACATACATAGCTCCAACGAGCATCATGACATAAGATATAGATGGTCCAAGAATCCGCCTTTCAAAACATTGGTCTTTTATCGCCCGCTGAGGAGGAGAAGCATCACTCAAGCACTTTTCCACCAACCACAGACTCATATGCGGTCCCTCGCACATCTATCAATGATAGATGGCCCTTCCCTTAGATGAAGGTATTGGTTGGGTAACCTTGTATGACATACCATTCTGATCTTAGTGTTGTATCAAACATGACTAGGATTTATAACCTACGCTAGGTACCCTTCATGTATTTAAGTAGACATGGTGAATTTACAGTGGAGTCTTGTCTATCTCACTATCTACATTGGAATCTCAAACATTTCCACTACTTTGGCCAAAGTATTCTCACTCAATACTTTGATTGAAGGTCTACCATTCACTTACACTATAGCAAGCTCATTTTGACTTGAGGCCATTATATCTATGCCTAGGCAATCCCTCTCCATGGGAAAGCTACTACCCAAGATAACCTATATCATTAACACAACCTAAGGTAACACAACTCAATAAGAAAAGTACAAGTTCCCTCCCTTCACTAGATAACATTCCAAGGAGTAACCTACTAGCCATCTAGCATAATAACTATCTAGTATTGAGCATACCCTATGCTTGTATATGTTTTGATCATATCGGGTATAATAACGATACCTATGATAAGCATAACCCATTTCCCATGACTACACATGTCTAGTATAATAATATCCAAGACAAATAGTCTCTCCTATCATGGAGTACTTAGAAATAATATACAAACAAGCATATAGTTTCTACTTTTCTTTCAAAGTAAACATGACTTCTATGTACTAACATGACTAACTCAATCAATAAAGACATAGCACATTCAAAATAAGAATAAAGAGTAGAATATCCCCATGCCTATTTTATAGCTTCCTAATTCGACTAGTTGCAATCGCAACACCTTTAGAACAACTCTTTCTAAGAAAGACTCACAACTTCTTATCTCTCAAGTTGGAAATTTCTCCTTCTCAAAAGATAACTAAAACTCTCTTAAATCTCAAGTATTTCTTTCACTATTTTGGCAGAATATTGCAGACGGAAAAGCACACTAATAAGTAGATTTGATGCACAAGAAATAATGCATAAAAGAGTGAGAATGAGGCGTCCCAAACAATGAACTCCTTGTTGCTATTTATATAGCAAGCAAGCAACTATAATGCCTATAGTTTAGGCATGATAATGATAGAAAAAAACATGCAAAGCAACACATCAAACATAGCTTAGAAAGGTGGTGATAAGTAAGTAAAGACTCAACTTGATTACTAATAGATCGACCCACTTATTGACAGCAATTGGAGAATAAATCAACTCTCCATGTGATAGAATTTGACTGCAAACTTCTATGATGAGTAGAACACAAAGGTGGCACAATTTTACTATCAAGTGAAATAGTCAATATCTAGAGCTTGCCACCCATATTTGCATCAACTAAGTCCATGCTGAGTATAGACTCATAAACTCAATTGATTTAGACAAATTCATTGATTTTTTGGAGTATTCAACGGTTGTTTGATTAATCACAACAATTTGTGGTAATGTTGTTTGACCAAGTCCAAGATGAATAAAGGCATTGACCTCTCCCATATTGACTTATATGTTAAAGCAATTTTTAGATTTAAGAATGACAACAAAGACATAAAAATCAGCCCATGAATACAGTCGTATTCACTTCAAAGTTTTAGCCATTTAAGTTTCCCATGATTATCAACTTCTAAGCCAATATGTTTAGCATTAAAATCAGCTATTATTTATTGTTTGAAATAGTTGATTACAAAGTAAATGATGTTTAAATGAAATCACCATGTATACATATATATATACCTATGTATATATATATATATATATATATATATATATATATATATATATATATATATATATATATATATATATATATCTAACTCAATCATATATATATGTATACGTATATATGTATATGTTAACATATATATTTATATTATCATAAAGAATAAAGCATGTATATATAATCGTATACAAAAGAGTATATTAACTTAGCAATCACATTGACATATTGACATATCGATTGTGTATACATATACATACATATATATATGCCGCTATATACATGTATGTGTATGTGTACATGTATTGATACATTCACATGGGCATATCCATTTGCTACCATACACGTTTATGGATACATGTATTCATATGGATATATGTACATACATTATATATATATATATATAATATACACATTCGATTCACTCACCAAACTAATACACAATTACCATGTTTTTTATAAGATACTATGAGCGATATGTCTATACATATACATATATATGTTGTTGGTTCCATCGAATAGTTATATGCACATAAGCAACTCATGCATGAGTGTGCATAGGTATGTCTACCTATGTACCCTCATGTACATGCTCCTTGGTGTGTATAGTCTATCATCGCCATGCATGTGTGTACGTATACACAAACCTTGTATGCTCCACATATCAATTCAAGCATGGTAACAAGAAGGAAATCATAAGCTCATCAAGTAATCATCACCTAATAATGCACACAATAGTAAACTAGACTTTTACTAAAGTAGTCATAACATCTAAGGATGACTTACGAACTTCCCACTCAATAATCCAACTCAATTATTCTACTTCTTGTGTGTGTGTAAGCTCAAATAGGTTACAATACTGGTTACCCGACCAAGAACTTATCCTAAGTGATAATTCCACTCCACTTGGAGGAATTTAACATGTACCTGCAAACACTAACACATGTACATGGTAGTCAGTTGTTCACAAGGTATGCAATATACACATTACATCTCCAAAGTTAGAATAACACAATATTCATTCAACATATAAATGCATTCCTTCATATAACATTTAAATGAGATGGCATTCATTCATAAAGCAATGATAACAAATTGCACACACAATTTATTCATCCACTGAATTCACATTACATTCACATTTTACTCTACATAGTAATAGTAAATAGTAATTACACAATTGGGGTGTAATGAAAAATTCCTTTCAACAACACATTACTTCATCAGGAACATTAGGAGAGCGTATAAGACATACTATAGACCTTCAACAACATCTATCCACTATCATTCATGCTTCTAATCCTAATTTTAATATATCATTATGAAATCAACTCTGCTGACAGTAATAATGCATTATATGAACTTCAACAACTCTTCTTTGATAAGGCATGACATCCAATCATGAACTTTAACAATTCTTCTTTGATAAGTTATTACATCCAATCATGAACTTCATAAATTCTTCTTTGATAAGGTATGACATACAACCATGAACTTCAACAATTCTTCTTTGATAAGGAATAAACTTCATCACCAATGTTAGCCCAAACTGAATATAACAATGACAACCAATAGAAAGGACTACACCTTACTTCTCAATTGCTGACATCAATGACAACCAAAAATTAATGTTGACATAAATGACAACAAATTCCAACAATCTCCTTAGTGTTGACATCAATGGAAACAACTTCCAATAATCTCCCCCTTTGGCATTGATGGCAACACACACTACTCACTCTCCCCCTTTGGCATCAAGGAAAAAGGTCCATACACTCTTGCACAAAGCAATAGAAAATTATTTTAGGGACAAAGGGAAAAATATCTTCTATTAAAACAACAACACATACTCCCCCTTTGATCAGCAACACAAATTCTTCAAACAATAATAACTGCACATCTTCAAGACTCCCCTTTTCTACCATCTCCCCTTGAGAGGTAGCACTCATCAATCCAGGAGTAAAGGATATGACAGGAATTTCTCCCCCTAGATAGATGCACAATTTATGCATCTAGTTAGAAGGAGGGGAAATAACCCCTAAATTTTTCCACAAATACTCAAAAGTATCCTTTGAAAGCACCTTAGTAAAAATATTTGCAATCTGGTCCTTGGTAGGCACATACTCCATTTTGATTTCATGTTTTGCAACCTTCTCTCTCAAAAAGTGGTACCAAATTGAGATGTGTTTAGTTCTTGAGTGCATTACCCAATTCTTGGAAATGTTAATTGCACTTGTATTGTCAAATAGTATAGGAATAGGTTCATCATAATCCACCTTCACATCCTTCAAAGTTTGCTTCATCCAAAGCACCTGAGTACAACAAAATATTGCGGTAATATATTATGTTTTTGTTGTGGACAAAGACATTGAATCCTATTTTTTTACTAAACCATGAGACCAATCTGTCTCTTAAAAATATTGTACTTCCACTTGCACTTCTTCGATCATCAACACAACCTACCCAATCAACATTAGTATAGGCAGTCAAAGAGAGATTTTGATCATTTTTGTATCAGGCCATAATCCGGAGTACCCTTCAATTATCTAAAGATTCTTTTCATAGCTTTCTCATTAGATTGCTTAGGATTAGATTGAAATCTAACAACTAAACATATCACATGCAAATAAAACTTGACAACTACACCAACTCATGTAATTGATCTGATCAAGCACGAGTATCATATTTTTTTAAGAACATATAGGCATTATAGCACACTGTTATATGAAAATAGAGCTTTGCAACACACCAAATCATCCCATAGATCAAGATTGCATGGACTTAACATCTCCACATATATGTATGTACGAGACTTTGCTTCCAGAAGAATACAAAGCATTCCAACAAACCTTCAACATTTCTTCACTATGACAATTCAAAACTCTTCCACTAATATATTTCAATTTAGAAGGTATAAAGACTTGAAGGCTTGGATATAATACCTTCACACCTTGATTAAGTTGAATTTTGGACCACATACAAAACCCTTTTTTGAGGAGAGGATCATACCAAAATAACTTGACTTTGCCAAAGAGAATGCACCGTGAATGCCTTATTCTTTTGATGCTTCACCAAACTAGAATTCCATCAATCACAACAAGTGTGCCAACCTTCACACACCATCTACCTTCATTGGTATCTTCATTGAAGGTCCATTTATGCACAATATATAGGCACACTAACTAATCTAATCCAAATATTCTTTTATGTTGAAATCTTCAACACCTTTTTCTTTTCAAGGGGAAAAAATATTTTGCAAGTGAAATATCCCCTTGAGATAATGCTCTATCTCAGTTTGTCTTAGAATCTTGTGCAAAGTGCACAAGATTAGTATCATCCTTCTTCTCATGGTCTTCTTTCTAGACCTTTTCATTTCTCTTCTTTTGTTGATTATGGGATTCAACCTTTTTCTAAACTGGTGGCTTAGTAAAGCCACTTTTGTAGTAGTTTTCCTTAAGTCCCATATTATTGCATTTTTAGCACACAATGTTGTTCTCTAGAGAAACATTATTTCTCTTCACCTTGGATCTGCACTCATCAGCCTTGTGGCCATAGTTGTTGCAATCATAGCAATATCCATTAATTAAAATAGTATTGCTTCTTTGAGGCATAAATGATCTTCTACCCATGTTATCATTCCTTCTTCTAACTCTACAATCAATAGCCTTATGTCCAAAAATATTGCAAGAAAAACAATAACCTTGAAAGGATTGATTGAACTTGGAAGGAGCATTTTGTTTTGTAGGTGGACTTCTAAATCCTCTTTACTTCTAGTCAGGATTGGATCCACTTTCTTTCTTGCCATTTTGAACAATCTTTGCATTTTTGGATCCATTATTTTTAGAGTCTTTAGTGTAAGCTTTTTCCTCCTTTGTTTCAGGCCTTTCAAATGTTTTGGATCTATCCTCAAGATCAAACTTCTCTCCTTTATCAATTTTTCCATTTTCTCTTTTCAGGTATTCCTGAGAGTGAAAATCTCCCCTTCAAGCTTTAAACATTCAATAGTTTTGTCATTGAACTTGACATTCAAGCAATCTTCAATCCTCTTGCCTTCTTCAACCCTTATTTTCAAATCAGAGATCATACATTTTGCCTCTTTTATTTTGATTTCACATTCTTTACCTTTTTCAACTTGTATTTCAATTTGTCATTTTCTTCCTTTGATTTTGTAAGAAAGTTTTCATATTTCTGATCTAGTCCACTTGCTTCATTTAGGTCTTCCAAAGAAGACCAGATTTTTCCTTAAATTCTATTCCCCAATCATTTGAATTGAAGTCCCAACCTTCAGGTTTCATATATTCTAGATCCAAATCAGAGGAAAAAATATCTTCATCACTCAAGGAGTTGGACTCCTTGCATTTCTCAATATTACACTTTTTGTCAGTAGTATTGAAATCCATAAAGAGAGTTTCAACATTTGAATCATTCTCCTTATCTTTATAGGAGCCACTAATTTCTTTGGAATAGAGACCCTTTTTAACCTTATCTCTTTTATTGCTATCATCTGATTCTTTATAAGGGCATTTAGATGCAAAATGACCTATTCTTCCACAGTTGAAACACTTGAATGGTAACTTACCTTTGTACTTGTTAGTGCCTTTCTTCAATCTTCTCACAAATTTTTCTTCAACCTCATCAAGGTCATCATTTTGATCAACAACTTCATCTTCAATATTTTTGTTCGATTTGAATACAACTTCCTTCTTTGGAACATCTTTATCAAACTCTCTCATCTCAAAGGTAGTAAGAGTACTAAACATTTCATCAACTGAATACTAATCCAAGTCTTTAGATTCTTTAAGGCGAACACTTTATGACTGTAATATTTTGGGAGATATCTCAAAACCTTCTTTATAGTTTTTCTTTCTTCCACTTCTCCACCAAGTCTAGAGATGCAAGAGACAACTTCTTGTACTCAGAGCATATAACTTACAATGTCTTCATCTTCAAGCATCTTTAGAGTCTCAAATCTACCTTTAAAGATCTTTAGATTAGCTTGCTTCACTTTAGTGTCGCCTTTATAGATGCTACTAATATTTTCCCAAGAATATTTTCTAGAACTACAGTTCATCACCTTCAAAAGTTTTGAATCAACCAATCCACATAAAATAGCATTCTTAGCTTTGGCATTACATTCATATAGTTTGATTTTAGCTAGATCTATAAGAGGAGTGGTAGGAGTAGTATAACCACTTTTGACTAATTACCACACATCAAACCCAAGAGAGTTTAGGTGTCCTTCCATTGTCATTTTCTAGGAGTAATTAGTCCCATCAAACCTAGGACCCTTGTATGAACCATCATGTGCCATCTCAGATCTTTTCCTCAAGTTGTTAAACTTCTACAAAGGAACTTGGCTCTGATAACAATTTTTGAACACTTTTGAAGACTGGGAGGTGAATTAGTCTTATCAAAACTTAATCACTTCTATAACTTAATTCTTTCGACAAAAGACAACCTTCTTTACCAAATCAAGAAACCTTTAAGAAGAATAGTAACAAAGAATGATATAGCAATTTGAATCCTTATCAACTTCAATACTTTATGAACAATGAAAGATATAGTAATTATACTTCTAACCAAATCAACAACAATGAGAAATAGAGAACACACACATGCACAAGGAGAACACTAGATTTACGTGGAAAACCTAATGAGGGAAAAACCATGGTGAGAGTTAACTCACAATATAAGGCTCACTACCAAAAAGACTTGCAAAAAGACTCACTACCTTAGAGAAAGATACAATGACTTTTTGAACTAAAGACAACATGAATTCAAGAGAAAGATACAGGGACCTGATGAGATTCACTATCTTAGAGCAAGATACAATATGATTTAGAGAGAATTACAATGATTTCCAACACAACACTTTGTTGACTGAGGCATTATAGCTCAGTTAATCTTTCCTTTCACACACTTTAGAACTATTATTGTTGGATATTCAATACAATTTGCACACACACTTCTTCACACTTGTACACTTCTCCACCCTACTACATCTAAAATTATCTTGCAATTATATCCACCATAACATTTTAAAACTTCAATTAGTTTGGCTAGGAAGATGATAAAATAATGAATTCAACTGGTCGATCACCAAAACATAATGTGGTCCTATCTAGAAGATAGAGAGGACCAAAAAAAATATTATCACTTCTTCCAATGCGATCCAAAACCATTTACATGTAGGTGCACATCAACCTAAGTTGACATCAAGGAAACGTGTGGATAAAATGTGGAGCACATAACCAGTTGGCTCATAAACATACTTATTATTGAATTAACATGATGCAATCCCAAGAAAGATAGGTCATGACCCAAATCTATCACAACACATCTTCCATTACTGGTGTAGCCCCCCAAGCACACAATGCAAGCAAAGGAATAAGCCATGTTGGCTAGATATCCACAAATAACCTAAAAATCCAACTCAAGACATAATGTGGCATCAAAGCGGCCAAATAGAAATGTGCAGATCACAACATCCAACAACACTTCCATACACTTATTTCATACCGTTGTACCACCAACAACTGCCAAAGATCAAATAGGAACAAAAAACTATATTCCAGAAACATAGAATGCTTAATCATGAGATATAACTTTAATATATCAGCTTTTGTACCACTTCAACACATGAGATTGGAATTGAGACACTACACAGACATTGAGAGTACATTCACCAAGATGTAGGAGTAGAGACATCAATGCAGAGAAATGTGGAGCATTCCTAGGAGCAATCTAGACAACCAATAACACTACCAACCTTTAGCAATTCACAGATATCTCCTTAGAAATACAGGTGACCTAAAAAGATAGGAGTACAAAATCCACATAACACTTACATTGAATACAAAATCATAAGACCAAAGCATCAAAAATGTAGGAATGTGGAGCATTCTCCCAAACAAACTTCACTACATCTTCCTAAACTAGAAACACTTAAGAAACTTGTGGAGGCCAAAGCTTCTTTTCAACAGCACATACTTCATTAGGAACATCAGGAGAGAGAATAAGACATATTTTAGACCTTCAAAAACATCTCTCCACTATCAGTGATGCTTCTAATCCTCATCTAAATATAACATTATGAAATCAACTCTTCTAATAGTAATAATGTATTATATGAACTTCAACAACTCTTCTTTGATAAGGCAAGACATCTAATCATGAACTTCAACAATTCTTCTTTAGTAAGGAATGACATCTAGCCATGAACTTTAGAAATTCTTCTTTGATAAGGCATGACATCCAACCATGAACTTCAACAATTCTTCTTTGATAAGGCATGAAATTCATCACCAATGTTAGCCCAAACTGAATATAACAATGACAATCAATAGAAAGGACTAACACCTTACTTATATTATACTATTGATAACGAACAGGAAAGAGATTACGATGTTAATCATTAGATAGGATTATTACATGATTAAGAGAATGAGATATAATAGGATCATTTTCTTCTTAACCAACACAATAATTCTTAAGAAAACCTTCTATGGTTAGGCATAATTTTCTATCTCCATATTCCCTATTTTAGTAAAAAATGTGCCTTTCATAGTAACTTTGTTATAATTTAGATGCTTATTAACTTAGGATAGAAAAACCAAAAATGTGTATATTATCCTAATCAATATAACTAATACCTTTTCATACAATCAATTAATTTAACATGATAAGAGAGTTTTTCATAAGAAAAGATGGTACTTTATTAAGGATTGATGAGGCTAATATTTTCCTTATCATACTCCCCCATACCTAAGGTTTTGTAATTGCTCCAACTTCTTGTTGTATGTATGCATCCCTTTTCCTACTATACTATTCAAATTTACTACTATAATCATAATTCACATATGCATTAGTGTCCATTTATCTAGGCTCATTGATGTATCATGCAACACTAGCTAGGATTGTTGGCTAAAGGAGCATAATTAGACTAAACCTCATTCATCGCCATTCCTCCCTAAATTTGTTAGATCATGTCTATTGCTACCTCAACTCTCCATAAAGACCACATTAATGTTGTGTGGTGATGTAATTTCTTTCCTTTGGAGATGACCAAGTAGGGTATTATATCTTTCTTCATGTGCTTCAAAGGTGAGATTGGGTAAATCTAGAATGAAATTCTATAGAACTTGGTATGAAAGCCTTAAATTTTCATTATACCTTTCCCTTTTGGAAGCATGCTAAATATCTCTCTTAAACATCTTTAAGAATTCCTAAGGTGTAGTATTTTGTTGTCTCATTAGAACTCTAACAATTTTCTCTACCTCAAAATATTCTTGGGTCCTTTGGCACCAAGTTACCTGATTTTGTAAGGTAGATATAAATTGTAATTGGACCTCACCTACAAAAATATTGAGAAATAAATATATATGTTTTTCAATAAAAAAATTATGTGTAAATAATTAACACAACAAATTATTTTTTTTCTAGAGACATATTTTTATATGCTTCTAAACATTTCACATCATTTGGATCATGAGGTAGGTCACAAGATATTCTTAATAATCTCCATCTAAACACTTACTAATTCAAAAATATGTTGTAAATTCTTGAAGGTTTTTAAGAAGCTACTAAAAGGGCCTCACTTATTTTATAAGCCTCCATTTTCAATACATGTAAATGAGAATTCTTCTCCTATAACATGGCTACTTGACCCTTCAATTCATCAATCTCAAAACCTTACATGGCTTAAAATATGACAAGCTATCTAATTTTGAAGCTCTTCAATAATTCATGTTGTGAACCATCTCAAAGAGACTAGTTCAGTTTGCATCTACTTATTCTTCATTAGGGGCATAGTTAGAAGTTCTTGTAGTTATTCCTCTTGTTCAATATTTTTTCTCATGGTAGTTGTTAAATTTGTCTAATTTTCTTCATTCTTTTCAATGAAGGTTGTGAGGGCACTCACAAGATTTTGTATGAGGGCTTCAATTTTAACATCTTTTGTAGCCAAAGTCTCTTGTATATTTTCATCCTTTAAGGTCTATTCCTATTTTTTTGACATTGTAGGTGGTGTTCTTAGTTGTTTCTAAATATGCAAAAAAAAATTATTTTTTCCATAAGAATTTTTTTATCATTTATATTTCTCCTTGTTGAAAAATTATGTGTTCAATTCCAGAAATTTCAATTACATGATGCATTTGTTGGGTATCAATCAAAGATTCTTCTTGATCAACCTTTGGGGATGAAATAGGTGCCTTTCCTCTTGTTGGGATTTGATGCAAAGAAATATGTGACTCAACCACCTATGCATGTACAAATTTATGCTACTTTGATATTATGTCCTCTAAAGGAGGGATTTCAAATTCTTGTGTGGGTAAGCCTACCTCTAGAGGAGGAGATTCATGTTGCTCTAGAGGATTGTTGATAGGAATGTCCTTTAGAGGAGGTGTGGGATACCTTAGAGGTGATCCCTTTGGAAGATGGGGAGTTAGATCTTCATCCCTTAGAACCTATTCAATGTGTTCCTCTACCAAAGGTAATGTTGTGCCTTATATTTTTTTGAAGAGAGAGTTCTCCTTTTCTTAATGTGCACTCCCTCTAGAGGTGAATAATATTTTAGATGGAAAAATTATTCTTGTACATTTTGTTGCAAGTATGAATGAGTATGGCGGTGTTGTCATTAATGTTTTCATTGATGTCAACACTATATAGGTTTTTGTAGAGAAAGGAAAAAAGTGATTGTAGGTTGTGCATGTATAGTTTAGATACCATTGAGATGTTGTGAGTACATGGAGCTATCTTTATGGTGTTGCAAGTGTGTTGATATGATGAGTTGCCAAGTACTTTTGAGAAAATTAATAAATAGTGAAATCAGAATTGTGTATGTGTTTAGATTGTGCTCCGGTATGTGCTCTGCATTTCTTCTGTGTTGATCCTATGCTTGTGCAGATTTGAAGTGTTGTTTATGGGCATTCTTGGGTGATATATCATGGATTGTAGCTTTTGGTTTTATGAAGACTCAAATTTGTGTTCACCGGCTTGTGAACTAGTCTGCCAGAGTTGTTTGTCTATAGATTGGGAGAGATGTTTTTGCTTCGCAGTCCTTCGCTAGTTTGTTTCTGGTCTTGCAGATCTGGATGAAGGCTTGTAATAATGTTATTTGTGTTCTATCAAAGGTGTTCATGGTTTGGTGCTTTGGAATACTATTTCTAGAGTTGTTGTGTGTGTCTATACAGTCTGGATGGATTGATGGGAAGTGTTTTGTGTATGAAGGTCATTGCATTAGCTACGGATGAATCTGAAGGAATCTAAGATGTGTTCCAGTATATGGTGAAGCATGTTATGTGGTCCACATGTTATCTTCTTGTTGTGAAAGTGTTTACTTCAAATTTCATTGGTGTTTTCATTAGGTTTGGCCGACCTAGTGTTTACACATCATGTGCACGATAAGTATCAATTAAGGAAGCGTGCGATTGTTCTGAGATGTTGTTTTGGGTCTTGGTTAAGTGTTGTTTTGGTCCACTCTCATTCTCCTCCATCGCGGGAATGTTGATTTTCTGACCTAATTTGAATTTGTAAATTGAAGTGTGTAGCCGAACTTGGAGAAAGTTTCTAAGGTTGAAGATGGTATAAATACAAGGCAAGATGTTAAGGTTCGCATGCCACAAGTGTGAGAAGAAAGATAGATGCAAAAATAGTGCGGAAGTGAATTGAGGCAGCAAGAACTTTAATGTGTTAGACGCTTGAAAGCAATGAACTGATGGTGTCTACAATTCTCTAATCAAGGCTACAAATGTGTGCAAGTTGTTGTGGTGGATCTTTTGTTGCATTGAGACATTGTTCTCTATATAACATTCTTATTTTATATTTCTGTATCTATAGGCAGTGAGCCTCCCATTTGGATAGTGAGTCATATCTGGACAGTGAGTCCCATTTTGAGCAGTGAGCCCCTTGTAATCAGTTTTGCAATTACTCTATATTGTGAGTTAATCCTCATCGTGGTTTTTTCCTTATTGGGTTTTCCATGTAAATTTGGTATTCCTTGTGTTGATATTGCTTTCTGTTATTTGCACTTCATGCTCATACTTAATAACATATTAAAGTGGATGTGGAGTTGATAACTGTTAGAGTTTTTTGGATGTGATTGGTGACAATTGATTCACCCCCTCTCTTAGTTGTCTTGTACATTTCAACAATTGGTCTGAGAGCTTTGGCTCCTCGAAGAAGAGCTCAACCACTTGAGGTAGATTTGATGGCGCATAAATTGACAATCCCTGTATTTGATGGATCTAACTACAATTTCTGGAAAGTGCAGATGAGAGGTTACATGATCTCTCTTGGTTATAAAGCTTGGAAAGTTGTTGAGACAAAATATGTTGAGCCGGAAAGTGGTCCTTCTTTTGCAGATGAGATTTATTCCTATGAAAAAAATGAAAAAGCAAGGTATGCAATCTATAGTGCTTTATCTAAGACTAAGCTGACAAAATTTATTTCATTGGGCACTACTTATGAAGTTTGGGAAAATTTGAAGGATATTTATGAAGGAAATGACAGAGTCAAATTATCAAAGAAGTTAACAGTTAAGCGCAGATATGAGAACTTGAAAATGGAAGAAGGTGAAGACATTGCAAGCTATTTTCAAAGGGTTGACATTTCAGTAAATGAAGTAAAAAATCAAAGTGGTACTCTGATAGATGAAGATGTAATGGAGAAGATTCTAATGACCCTACTGGAGAGTTATAGTGATAAGGTCTCATCCATTGAGGAAGTTTATGATCTAAAGAAATTCACTAAAGAACAACTATTTGGCACCTTGGCCGCATTTGAAATGAGGAAGTTTGGAAAAGAAAAGGAGAAAACAAAAACAACATTCAAATCCACTAAGACAAAAGATGATCTGGATGGTGATAGTTCAGAGGAATTGGAAGCAAATTTTACAAGGAAGTTAAAGAAAGGTACCAATAAGTACAAAGGCATGTTACCCTTTAAATGTTTTAGTTGTGGAAATATTGGTCACTATGCTTCAAGATTTCCAAATAGAGCCATACATAAGAAGAGCAGAGACAATAAAGACAAAAAGGATAAAAAGTTCAAGAAATTATATTATGTTAGAGAAGATGTTGGAATTTCTGATGATGAATCTAATTTTGAGGGTGATAATGATGAATGCATGTTTCTAGTTTTGAGGAATGTGGTCCAGAAAACAAGAAGGAAGAGATGGAAGGTACTCTAGTTACTACCTTTCATGCTAGACAAGATGAAGACTATTGGGTAATTGATAGTGGTTGCTCAAATCACATGAACGGAGACAAAAGTAAGTTTACTAAACTTGAAAAGTATGATGGAGGATTAGTCATGTTTGGAGATGATTCTGGTGCAAAGATTGTTAGAAAAGGAACAATTAGTTTTGATGGAAAACACAATACTGATGATGTCTATTGTGTTAAGGGCTTAAGGAATAATCTCTTGAGTGTTGGAAAAATGTGTAGCAAAGGATTTAAGCTTGTGTTTCAGGATAATACTTGTGAGATCAGAAAAGGGTCTGAAACTGTGGTAGTTGCAAGAAGAACATATGGAAACATTTATCAGCTTAAGGGTGTCGATGGTCAGTGTTTTGTATCTCAAGTTAATGAAAGTTGGATATGGCACTAGAGGATGGGACATGTAAACTTTGACAATTTGATTAGGATTAGTTCAAGAGAAGTTGTCAGGGATTTGCCTAAAATCACAAATCCTACCAATATTGTTAGCTAAAGTTGTTAGTTGGGAAAACAAATGAGATGCAGTTTTAAAGGAAAAGAACAAACGACTACCAGAATGCTAGAATTGATTCATACAAACCTTTGTTTTCCCACAAGAATAGGAAGTCTTAATGGTGACAAGTACTTCATGATTTTAATTGATGATTATTCCATAATGACATGGGTTACTTTTCCTAGGATAGATTCAAAGTGTTCAAGGCTATGGTAGAGAATGAAGTGAGCCTAAAAATAAAATGTTTAAGGTCTGACATAGGTGGAGAATTCACCTTCAGTGAGTTTAATACATTTTGTGAAGAGCATGGTATAAAGAGGAATTTTGTTGCTTCTAGAAATCCTTAGCAGAATGGAGTTGTTGAGAGGAAGAACTAGACTGTTCAAGAGGAAAATGTACCTAATATATACTAGACAGAAGCAAATCACACTGCTATTTATATTCTTAACAGAGTTCATATCAGAAGTAACAGTACAAAGACCCCTTATGAACTGTGGACTGGAAAAATTCCTATTGTTAAGTACTTTAAGGTGTTTGGAAGAAAATATTACATTAAAAGAGATGATGAGAACCTAGGAAAGTTTGATTCAAGATGTGATGAAGGTTTTTTCCTTGGATACTCAACTAATAGCAAAGCTTATAGATGCTTTAATAAAATATTGAGAAAGATTGTTGAAAGTGCAAATGTAAAAGTTGATGAAGATATGCACAGATCATTTGAAATAAGTGAAGTTAAACCAAATGAACCTATCTACAAAAAAGTACAAGAAGAGAATAAGGAAGAAGAAGAACATATTGAAGAAGAACAAGCTCTAGAACCTGCTCCTAAGACTCCAAGATATGTACAGAAAAATCATCCAGAAGAATAGATAATTAGAGACAAAAGTGAAGGTGTAAAGACAAGAAGAAAAGTGGTAGTAGCTAAGGTAAATTTGTGTTTACTTTCTAAGATAGAACCTAAAATAGTGTGTGAAGCATGCAAAGATGAAAATTGGGTTAGAGCAATGAAAGAGGAATTGCAGCAGATAGAGAAAAATCAGACATGGGAATTGGTTCCTAGACCGGTAAACAAGAATGTAATTGGTACAAAGTGGGTATCCAGGAATAAGTTGAATGAGAATGGTGAAGTAGTAAGAAACAAAGAAATGCTTGTGTGCAAAGGTTATTCACAAGTTGAAGGAATAGACTTTGAAGAGACATTTTCCCTAGTGGGAAGAATGGAGGCTATTTAGATGTTTTTGGCATTTTATGCTCACAAAGATTTCAAGGTATACCATATGGATGCCAAGTCTGCATTCCTGAATGGAGAATTGGAAGAAGAGGTGTACATGGAACTGGAGGGATTTCAGTTATCAAATCAACCGGACATGGTCTATAAGTTGAAAAAGGCATTGTATGGACTTAAACAGGCTCCCAGAGCATGGTATGCAAGGTTGGATAGGTATTTGACACAAGAAAGGTTTAGCAAAAGGCTCTATAGATAGTAATCTCTATTTCAAGGTTGAAGGAAACAAAATATTGATAGTGGTTGCATATGTTGATGATATTATCTTTGGAGGAAATGAGGGTATGTGGAAGAAATTTGCAAAGGAGATGCAAAAAGAGTTTGAAATTTCTATGATTGGTGAGTTGAATTTCTTCCTTGGATTTCAAATGAATCAAACTGATAAGGGTGTATTCATTTCACAATCAAAGTATGTTAAAGAATTGTTGAAGAATTTTGGAATGGATGACTCCAAACCAGTCTGTACCCCTATGGTGACTGGATACAAACTGAGTAAGGATGATGAATCTCCTAAAGTTGATCAGAGCAAGTACAGATCTATAATTGGTGGACTATTATATCTTACTGCTACTAGACCAGATATCATGCATGCAGTATGTTTGGTTGCCATATTTCAAGAAGAACCCAAATAAACACATGTTATAGCTGTGAAGAGGATATTTAGATATCTAAAAGGCACTCTGGATTATGGTTTATGGTATCCTAAGGATATTGATTTCACTTTGAGTGCTTACACTGATGCAGATTGGGTTGGTTGTGTAGATGACTGGAAGAGTACAAGTGGTGGTGCATTCTTTCTTGGATGTAGGTTGGTTTCATGGCTAAGCAAGAAACATGATTCCGTCTCTTTATCCACTGTAGAAGCTAAGTATATTGCAACAACATCTTGTTGCACATAGGTACTATGGATGAAGCAAACATTAAAGGATATAGGAGTGATGTGTGATGAGCCTATCCCTATCTTCTGTGATAATACAAGTGTAATAAATATTCCAAATAATTTGGTAATGCATTCATGGATAAATCATATATCTATCAGATATCATTTCTTGAGAGAGAAGATATTAGACAATGAAGTTAGGCTGGAATATGTGCCTACAAAGGATCAGATTGTTGATATATTTACTAAGGCTCTTTCGAAGGATACTTTTGAGTATCTCAGGGAGAAGTTGGGGGTTATTTCCCCTCCTTCTCTGAACTAGGTGCACATAGAGGTGCATCAATCTAGTGGATCTACAAATTCATCATTTTTTTGGACTGATGATTGGTGTCTACTCCTCAGGGGGAGTAGGAAGTATCATTGTTGCAGTATGAGATGTGTGGGTGCACTCCTAAGGGGGAGTGATCATAATTATGTAAAAACCTTTTGTTCTTTTCCATTGATGTCAAATGGGGAGAGAGAGTCATGTGTTGCCATCAATGACAAAGGGGGAGATTGTTGCAAGTATAAATGAGTATGATGGTGTTTTCATTAATGTTGTCATTAATGTCAACACTGTATAGGTTTTTACATAGAAAGGAAACAAGTGATTGCAGGTTGTGCATGTATAGCTGAGATAATGTTGAGATGTTGTGAGTACATGGAGCTATCTTTATGGTGTTGCAAGTGTGTTGATATGATGAGTTTCCAAGTTCTTTTGAGAAAATTAATAAATAGTGAAGTCAGAATTGTGTGTGTGTTTAGAATGTGCTCTAGTATGTGCTCTGCATTTCTTTTGTGTTGATCCTATGCTTTTTCAGATCTGAAGTGTTGTTTATGGGAATTCTTGGGTGATATATCCTGGATTGTAGCTTCTAGTTTGATGAAGAGTGAAAGTTGTGTTCACCGGCTTGTGAACTGGTATGGCAGAGTTGTTTGTTTGTAGACTAGGAGAAATGTTTTTGCTCTGTAGTCCTCTGCTGGTTTGTTTCTAGTCTTTTGGATCTGGAGGAAGGCTTTTAATGATGTTATCTATGTTTTTTCAAAGGTTTTTGTGGTTTGGTGCTCCGAAAGACTAGTTTTAGAGTTGTGTGTTTGTACAATCTGGATGGACTGATGGGAAGTGTTCTGTGTATAAAGGTTGTCATATTAGTTGTGGATGAATCTGAAGGAATCTAAGATGTGTTCCACTATATGGTGAATCATGCTATGTGGTCTGCATGTTATCTTTTATTGTGAAAGTGTGTACTTCAAAGTTCATTGGTGTTTTCATTAGGTTTAGCTGACCTGGTGTTTACACATCATGCGAAGGATAAGTATCAATTAAGGAAGCGTGTGATTGTTCTGAGATGTTGTTTTGGGTCTTGGTTAAGTGTTGTTTTGGTCCACTCTCATTCTCCTCCATAGTTGGAATGTTGAGTTTCCAACCTAATTTGAATTTGTAAATTGAAGCGTGTGTAGCCGACCTTGGAGAAAGTTTCTAAGGTTGAAGATGGTATAAATACAACGCAAGATGTTAAGGTTCACACGCCACAAGTGTGAGAAGCAAGATAGATGTGAAGATAGTGCAAAATTGAATTGAGGCGGTAAGAACTTCAATGCGTTAGACTCCTGAAAGCAGTGAGCTAATGGTGTCTTCAATTCTCTAATCATGGTTGTGGATGTGTGCAAGTTGTTGTGGTGGATCTTTTGTTGCATTGAGATATTGTTCTCTATGTAACATTCTTCTTTTATCTTTCTGTATCTGTAGGACATGAGCCTCCCATTTGGACAATGAGTCCCATTTTGGGTAGTGAACCTCTTGTAATTGGTTTTTCAATTACTCTATATTGTGAGTTAATCCTCACTGTGGTTTTTCCCTTATTGGGTTTTCCACGTAAATCTAGTGTTTCTTGTGTTGATATTTCTTTCTATTATTTGCACTTCATACTCATACTTAATAATAGATTAAAGTGGATGTG
Organism: Sequoia sempervirens; assembly: GCA_007258455.2. Taxonomy (NCBI): domain Eukaryota; kingdom Viridiplantae; phylum Streptophyta; class Pinopsida; order Cupressales; family Cupressaceae; genus Sequoia; species Sequoia sempervirens. Next base: position 37,218,535 of record VDFB02109042.1, read on the forward strand.
GAGTTAATGATTGTTAGATTTTTGTGGATGTGATTGGTGACAACTAATTCACCCCCCGTCTTAGTTGTCTTGTACATTTCAACACATTTCTCATGGTAATTTTTGGTGATTATTATTCAACTGAAATGTGTTCCTCTTAAAGAGGAATGCCAATACTTCTTGGAGTTCTATAGTGGGATGTCCCTAGAGGTGGTGTAGATTCACCCTCTTCTTATTTATCCAACTGAGTAGTAAATATATTAGAAAACTATTTCAATTTCCTAAATGGCCTCAACAAAAGTAACTTCTTCAATATTAGTTTTCATAGAAATGGGGATTGAATGTGCTACTCACCACTTTCTCCTTTGAAGTGAAGAAGGTGTTTGCAATACCTATTTTTCCTTTTTCTTTTTCTTAGTTTGTGGAATTTTCCCCTTCCTTTTTTGAGGTAATTATTTCAATCTACTCCTACTAAAAAATAGGATTCTCTTTTATAGTAATTTTTCCTAAGGGATAGACACTAGAAGTATTTTCCTGTTTAAATACAGACTATTCAATTGATGAATTTACAACTGAAGCTTGGGATGTATCAACAAGGTATCCTCTAACAATTGAAGAGGTTTTTTCATAAGATTTTTCTCTATTTTATAAGTGGTGGCTACTAGCTAAGTAGTTCTTATAGTATCCTACTCAACAACGCAAAAGTGTTTTCCCAAAAAGACAATTTCTTATTTCTACCTTTTGGTAATAATTTTCCAAAAAAAATCAACTTACTAATTGAATGATTTTTCAAGACCTAATATTTGCATAGTAATATAATGAGCCTATGATGTTTTAGGAGCCTAGTCCCCTTATTATACTTTTCCACCATGATTTTAAAGAGTAAAATAAATAAGTTGGAAAATTAACCTTTAACTTGGGGTTTTAAGATCCATAGAAAAGAGGGTAAGCATATGAAATGCTAGTTCATAACAATGGCCTCACAAGTAAAGAATTTTACTATCAACACCACAACTAACATCTAGGGCTCAAAAAAGGTATTTCTATGAATACCATTGTTATATCTCTTCTTTACTATTAATAACTATGGAAGAGGTTTATTGTCCCTTAAAGAAATTCTAATCATTTCCTTATAAGAAATATGTTTTAAATTAAAAATATCTATACCTTCAAAAAAATTCAGATAATTTAGATGTGACTTTGATGCTTACCTTAATATTATGTTTGTAAACTATAGAAATATCCTATGAGAAATTTTGTACACTTTTTTTATGGTATTTAAATTTTAACCTTCAAGTTTATACCAAAAACCTATCCATCTCACCACCTCAAAAATGCCTACCACCTCTTGGTGTTCCAATAGTTTTTGGGTAGAATTTAGTTATGCCTTCCTCTTATCCCCATAACTATATCTAGTTAGCTTTTCTAATAAGGGAGTTTCTATTTCTAGTGAGAATATGGTTTGAGAATGGGAGGACAACAACAAATCTTGGGTAATTTTCTACACAAATAGATATGGCATCAAAGAGGGTGTTTGCATGTGAGTAGAATGAAATGATATAGAGTAAAGAAAGGAATATGATGATAGGGAGGCACATGAAACTTTAGAATTTGAATTTTGGTAGTAAATGCTACATACATGGGTATGATATCATTTTTCCTTTACCTATCATTTCACAATATTTTCTAACCCTTTTATAATGATAACAAGGTTAGGATGACATCATGATGGGATGGTTAATAGTTGTTGTTGGAGTACGAAAGACACTAAGAGGGGGGGTGAATTAGTGTCTTAATAAACAATTTCAATTTACTGGTATTTCAAAAAACCAATTAATCACTTTGAAAATAGTAAATGCTCAGTTTCAAGATTATGATCAAATATGATAACCAAATTCAGATTCTCAAACAACATATAAACTTAAATGTTGCAAATTAAATATAGAAGACAGCAAGATCAAAAGGCATCCACAAAAGAGTCATAACATAGTTTTTTTCATGAGTGGAAAACCCTCATATGGATGAAAAACCACTCGTAAATGCCTCACTAGCTTATCAAAACTGCCTCACTAGCTACAAAATGCCTCACTAGCTAAATAATGCCTCACTGGCAAACACAACTAACTCACTGGCCAAAGATTAAACTTGTCTCACTAACATGATATTTTACAACATTTTCTCAAACATGAAAGAATCTATTATAGAGGGTTACTCTAATTCAATACATAACATTTCCACTTTCCAAACTAACACATTCTATATCCTAAAGATTCATTGGCATGGAATCTTTAAAATACAAAATATATCAGCTTACACATCTCACTATTTTGCATATTGTTTACAAACACCATTATAGGATTTTGTTTACAAATTCAACATGATATATCTTTGTAAATCACCAAACCAGAAATAGTGACAAGTCACTATTTATATAATAAACAATAACAGATATAATGTTGCCACTTGTCATCAAACAAAACCATCAAATAAACCCTTTCAATTGTTCTCGTAAATGTCTGCTCTTGTCGAGCCACTATGGTGACTTCACATTTAACACCTTTAATCTGTCCATTTAATCTGACTGTTTCATATGAAAGGTCGACACCTTATACAAACTAACTCAAAGTGTTACACAAAAAAAACACCAAGTCGACCTTATAAGCAAGTATCATTTCATAGTCAACACAATAAGACAACATTATATATGCAATAACCTTAAGCAGCAACAAAAGATAATAAAAGACCAAAGTGTGCCCTAGAATAGGGTTACACAATAAAACCCTTGTTGGAAAAACACCATGAATAAACCCAAAACCATTTCCAGGTAAACCAAGAACCACAAAGATTAAGGAAATGAAATACCAATATGTTGTTCGTTGTAAACCATAACTGCCACAGTAGCCTGGAAACCATTTTCTGTGTAGCTAGCCATGAAACCACACTATCCTCCATTTTTCACCAAGCTTCCACAAATTTCCCTAAGCGACTACACATACCTTGCTTTGTCTTTTGTAAAATGAGTAATCATTTAGGGCACAAACTTTGTGTTGGTGAACTTTACAAACTATCATTCACTTTGAGAAAAACAATAGTGTCGATATGTTTACCTTTGGCAATAAAAAAAAAAAACATCATCATTATGTCGGTCTTGGTCCACTATTGCATGACCACTCAAAAACTTAGCATGCCCAATGTCTATGTGTTAATGATAACCCTTGAGTATAATCAAACACATAATGCCTTGTCAATCTGATTATTATAACCTTGTAAATAATGAATTTGTCACCAAATAATATGTATTTTGACTTGTATAATAAGAACCTCCCTTATATCTTATATCTATGTACATATATAAATGTGCTTAAGTAAAGACTAAGACTTATGCCAAAGTGCCAAACTCAACATCAATCATCTATCAATAAATTGGTCAATGATAAATGAATATAATCCAAGTATACCAATATATCAGCTATATGTAAACCAAGTATGTTGTCTCGTATGTTGTCTTAAACACTAATGCCAGTGTCACTCATAGACACATAAAATATAATTTTCCTTTGTAACCAAACCAAAAGTCTTCAATGAATACCACAAATGTGTGCAAAGGTGTATCACCTGAATATGTATGCCGTCTATAGATATGTGCCAAATCAATCATGTAATTAACCCAAACTGAAACATGATAATAATTAAAATGCAAAAAACCTGAGTCATATGCCAACACTGTAAGTGCCAAAACAACCCTTGATATCAATGTCAAAACCAATGTCAAAGAGGTCAATAAAATCCCCCTTTGGCATTGATGTCAAACTTGCCAAAGAAACTGATAAAATATATATCACTAGTAGAAGCACCAATCCCCGCCATGTCAAAAAATCACCAACATTATGCAATATTGAGCATTGAAAATCATTAACCAAATGAACAACCATCACTGATCTTGTATGCCAAAACTGAAATGTTACTCATGCTATCATTAGAAGCACCAAATGTTGGACTGAAAACCATAAACCTGTCACTGAGCTCATCTCCCCCTTTTGAAAACAATGCCAAAGGTCAAAGGGGTGGGAGATCAACAAATACCTACTCATGAACAACAATTTGTTGTAGTGACACAAAACATCAAATCTTAATGAATAAAACTGAAAAGAGAACTACACAATGAAATATAGAACTTCCATGGTATCAAAATTGAACCAAGATTCCACCACACTGAAAATATAATCCAGGGGTGTAGAATATGCATGAAAACTCCCCCTAAAACCATGCACTTAAAGAGATCAGTTGTTCCCCCCAAGAATAACATTGTACCAGCACGATTCATCACACATTGTCATGTGTAATCACCAAGAATAACCATTTGGAAATGAAATGAAAATGCATCATGTAGCATCAAGTTAACAAATGTGTTAAAAAAGAAACATTCTCTACAATCAAATGTGTTGTAAGTACAAATCCACTTTGAATTATTATCAAAGCAATGATTGTCTCATCGAAAGAACCAACATACACTTTTGTAGCAATATTTTCATAGACCACAATTGTCTTGCACTAATTATTTTAGTATTAAGCATGAATACTGGAAACAAGTATGTCACTACAAATGAAGCATGATCATGTCAAGAAGCATGAGTATCAACCTCCTTATCAACCTGTGCATGAAATATACTATCTTGATGTATTGAACTATCATCACTGTCATCAAAATTGAACATCAATCACAAACAAAGCCACTATCATGAATTACAATCACCATCAAAGATATGATCATCCAAATGAAAAACAAATTTTCAAAGTGAAAAGTATGTATGGACTGAAATATACCAAGCCATGTATGTACCAATGTCAACTAACTGAGATGAATATCCAATAAGTATCAACATCAGTAAGCACAATGACATGATTAATATCACACTGTGGACTATTTGACAACAATGAAAAACTCCACCATGCCTTGCTTCAAAGCCTTCTAATTAATACTAATTCTACACTTTCTAGCAGTACCTCCTTAAATGCTATCAAGATCTGCTTACTATTCCTATGTCATCCTTATTCATTGAACCTCAATGATACTAAATCTCCAAAGAGAATAATAAATGCAAAGAAGGTACTTTTCTAATACATAATTTCCAAATTGTCTTAATAGAAACACAAGGTAACACCCAGAGATGCACAAATCTCCGAGACATGAGAAATTGCACAATCATTGAAAAGAATTCTCATTAGTTGTCATTATCAAACATTATCAAGAGCATGGGTATTACCTTAATTACAAGACACACCTCATGAGTTCAGAACCACAAAATCAACATAGAACTTTGCTCTCCAATTCTCTTCAAGTGTACTGTCAAACAGAAATACAAAAAAGTCAAACCACTTTGTTATTTTGTATCATAATAATACCATTTACACTGTCCATAAAGAAAGGATTGATGCACTATCAAGCAAAAAAATGACATTGTTAAAATATATACAATCAACTGTTAGATCTGTCTTTTGAAACTTCAAACTTCACACACTATATACTACTATATATTGTTCAAGAAAATAACTCATTTGAATCACCTCATTATTGTCACATGTTCATCACTAAAACTTGCAAAGACTAAGAACCATATTTCAAATATGCCACAAACACACTTGTGACCCACTGTACTACAAATATAGAACCATAAACCCAATGCAGCCAACAACCATACGGATAATAAGATGATACTTGAAGTGCACCCTATGAACACACATAAATGATTTAGTGAAGAGAAATATGAGGAAGATCATTCAATCTCTCCCTCAACTGACTAACCATTTTCATGCATTTAGTTTCTTGCAAATTATAATTTTTTCCTTGAGTCCTTGAACCTGTTGCAACAACTTCACCTATTTTTTTTTCTAATCTCACATCCAAGAGCATCAAAAAGAATATAAAAACCCTAATCATAGATCTGAGTTATGCTTAAGAGATTATGCTTGATACCCTTTGCATAGTACACATCCTGCAAAGGTAAGTCATCATCCAAAGGAATGGTACCTTTCCCTGTGATCTGAATATAATCATCATTTCCAAACCACACTAAGTCACCATCACAATATTCAAATTAAAAAAAAAATCTTTTATCACCTGTCATGTGATGAGAACATCCACTATCTAAAACCCACACATTTTTTACCTTGGCATGTAAGGCTATTTGATTGAGCATACCTTCTATCTTTTTATCAACCTTCTTTGGATTCCAAATCAACTTTCTTTTAGCAGTATTAACAGATATTTTGGAAAGAATTTTTGGTTTCTTTTGTTGTATTACATGGTTGGACTTGAGAATCTTTTCTATATATCTGATATTTCCACTCTGTGATTTTGAACTCCTTTTAGACATAACTGATGGCTTCAAATATTTTCCATTTGTCACATTGACATGTTGAGATTTATCAGAATGAGAGAATTGACCTTCCATAAACCCTAAACCAGTTTTATCTTTATGGTATCTTTTTTTACCTATAAGATCTTCTAGTTTGTTATTGCTATCACACATGACAATTTCTCTCCTCAAGTCAAAAAAGTTTGCCTCTAACTTTTGGAACTCTTCTATTTTGATTTGCAACCTATTGCAAGTGGCTTCTTCCATTATCCTAGACTTTTTCAATTGCACTTTTAGGTTCTCAATAATCTGATTAGATTCTACACACTTCTTCTTCAATTCCCTTTTTTTCTTCTTTCTTTCTTCAATTTATCTAATGCAACAATCAATTCACTTTCAAGATAAACTTGTGCTTCCTCTTCATCACTTTCACCATATGACTCATTTGCAACTTCAAGTTTTGATTTTAGATCTGCAATTTTTTCATTTTGATTCTGATTTGGACTAATTATTGTCATAAATAATGTTTCTTCTCCTTCAATGGATCCCTCTGACCCACTTTCTGTTACATCAACAAACAGGCTTTTCTTCTTTTTAAAGATATTTTTCTTTTTAAAGTTTTTTTTTTCTTACCCTGTCTCCTATTATCTTCTTCATCACTTTCAGAGTATTTGTTAGGGCATTGAGTTGCATAATGACCAATCTTCCCATAGTTGAAGCATTTAAATGGAATCTTCCCTTTATATCTACCTAACCCTCTTCTCGGCTTGCTCACAAGGATGGATTCACTGTTATCTAATTTTTATGAGTTAGAATTTATGTCATTGTCTCTTTTTATAGATTTAAAAGTAGCTTGAAGTAGGATTATCACTACACATCCTCATTTCATAGGTTGTAAAGATGCCATGAATTTCATCTAAAGCGAGTTTGTTCAAGTCTCTCTCTTCTACAACATAGATTTTAGGATCATATTTAGGTGTTAGTGACCTTAACACCTTTTTAACAACTACACTTTCTTCTTAAGTTTTACCAAGACCATGAATTGAGTTTACAGTTTCTTGGACTCTTAGAAGGTAATCAACTATCTTCTCTTCCTCAATCATCTTTAAGCCTTCAAACTTGGATCTAAAAGTTTGTAATTTAGCCTCTTTAACTTTTTCATCACCCTCATAAATACTAGACAGTTTATCCCAGATAGACTTTGCACTTTTACAGTCCATAATTTTAACAAGCACATCATTAGTCAGACCACAACAAATGGAATTTGCAGTAGAGGGTGTTGCAGTGGTAGTATACATAGTCTCAATTACATGCCAAACCTCATAGCCTAGAGAAGTTATATGAGGTTGCATTCTAAATTTTCAAAAATCATAGCCAATACCATCAAATAAAGGTGCTCTGGAAGTGGAAAGACCTTCCTGATTTGCCATGTTAAGTACTCCACTAGGAATCCCCTGAGTTGGTTAAACTTTTGGCAAGGGTATGGATTTGATACCAGTTGTTGGAGTACAAAAGACACTTAGAGGGGGGTGAATCAATGTCTTAATAAATAATTTCAATTTACTGATATTTCAAAAAACCACTTAATCACTTTGAAAACAGTAAATGTTCAGTTTCAAGATTATGATCAAATGTGATAACCAAATTCAGATTCTCAAACAACATATAAACTTAAATGTTGTAATGTAAATATAGAAGAAAACAAGATCAAAAGGAATCCACAAAAGAGTCATAACACAGTTTTTTTCATGAGTGGAAAACCCTCATAGGGATGAAAAACCACTCATAAATACCTCACTAGCAAAGCCTCACTGGTTGCAGAATGCCTCACTGGCAAACAAAACTGCCTCACTGGCCAAAGATCAAACTTGTCTCACTGACATGATCTTTTACAACACTTTCTCAAACATGAAAGAATCAGTTACAGAGAGCTACTATGTTTCAATACATAACATTTTCACTTTCCAAACTAACACATTCTATATCCTAAAGATTCATTGGTATGGAATCTTTAAAATACAAAATATATCAGTTTACACATTTCACTATTTTGCATACTATTTATAAACACCATTACAAAATTTTGATTAGAAATTCAACATGATATATCTCTGTAAAGCACCAAACCAGAAATAGTGGAAAGTCATTGTTTATATAATAAACAATAATAGATGTAATGCTGCCACTTTTCATCAAACAAAACCATCAAATAAACCCTTTCAACTGTTCTCATAACTGCCTGCTCCTATCGAGTCACTATGGTGACTTCACATTTAACACCTTTAATCTGTCCATTTAATCTGACTGTTTCATATGAAAGGTCGACACCTTATACAAAATAACTCAAGGTGTTACACAAAACAAACACCAAGTCGACCTTATAAGCAAGTATCATTTCATAGTTGACACAATAAGACAACATTATATATGCAATAACCTTAAGCAACAACATAAGATAATAAAAGACCAAAGTATGCCCTAGAACAGGGTTACACAATAGAACCCTTGTTGGAAAAACACCATGACTAAACCAAAAATCATTTCCAAGTAAACCAAGAACCACAAAGATTAAGGAAATGAAATACCAATATGTTGTTCATTGTAAACCATAACTACCACAGTAGCCTAGAAACCATTTTTCTATGTAGCTAGCCATGTAACCACACTATCCTCCATTGTTCACCAAGCTTCCACAAATTTCCCTAAACGGCTGCACATACCATGCTTTGTCTTTTGTAAAATGAGTAATCATTTAGGGCACAAAATCTATGTCGATGAACTTTACAAACTATCATTCACTTTGAGAAAAACAATAATGCCGATATGTTAACCTTTGCCAATAAAAAAAAACATCATTGTGTTGGTCTTGGTCCACTATTTGCATGACCACTCAAAAACTTAGCATGCCCAATGTCTATGTGTTAATGATAACCCTTGAGTATAATCATACACATAATGCCTTGTTAGTCTGATTATTATAACCTTGTAAATAATGAATTTTTCACCAAATAATATGTATTTTGACTTGTATAATAAGCACCTCCCTTATGTCTTATATCTATGTACAGATATTAATGTGCTTAAGTAAGGACTAAGACTTATGCCAAAGTGCCAAACTCAACATCAATCAACTATCAATAAATTGATCAATGATAAATGAATATAATCCAAGTATAGGGTATGTGCAGGATCATGATGGGCCAAAAAGTGGCGATATGATGGGTTTGTGTAGGGTATGTAGCCGACGATTTTTTTTTTACCCAAAATTGATGAAACAAAAAGGGTTTTTAGAGGAGATTCTAAGCTCTCCACCAATATAAATTATGCTTTACTTTGAATTTAATAAATTATTATTATTCATTTTCTATTTAAATTACGACTAAAGTCTTGATTGATAGGCTGATTGAAAAACATATATAGCTTTCAAACGATATCACATTTTTCTAATTTGAAACATGTGTTACATTCTATGCTTTGCATACTATAAGATTTTTTTTTAAAATGAATTTCATGAAGTTTTGACCAAGTTAAGGTGGTCAGACATACGAGTTTTTATATTTTTTCAAAGTTGTAATAAAAAAATCATAATTAATTATTTACTTGGAAAAAAATTACAAAAAAATATGCATCACATTGAGACATGAGTCCTCTACTTATATCTAAAATCTTATAAAAAATATTATCATTTTATTGTGGTTAGGGTGGTCACAAACACCTACTTCTTATTTTTTCCGAAATTTAAGTACTCGCATTGAAATTTCAAATTTTCACCAAATAGATTTTTTTTAAAATAAACCTAGTATTTTAGAAACTATATTCAATTTGCTACAAATTCTATTCTTACATATTTTTGAAATAATATAGATAACTTATTCAAATTTTTACGTCAAGTTGCCTAACTCTGATTTTTCTGAATTTTTCACCACTTAAGGGCCTGTTTTTTCCATGATGATCCTTTACATACCCTATACCAATATATCAATTTTATGCAAACCAAGTATGTTGTCCCCATATGTTGTCTTAAACACCAATGTCAGTGTCACTCATAGACACATAAAATATAAGTTTCCTTTGTAACCAAAACAAAAGTCTTCAATGAATACCACAAATGTATGCAAAGGTATATCACCTGAATATGTATGTTGCCTGTAGATATGTGCCAAATAAATCATGTAACCAACCCAAACTAAAACATGATAATCATTAAAATGCAAAAACCTAGAGTCATATGCCAACATTGTAAGTGCCAAAAAAACCCTTGACATTAATGCCAAAACAAATGTCAAAGAGGTCAACAGTTTTCACCCTTTTGGTAAAGTTGTGTGATTTAATTGATTTGTATGAAATATTTATTATTTACTTGATTTAGAATAAATTTACATACCTGGTACTATCATTGATGATAATAGGATCCATCATGTTGTGAAGTTCTTATGGCATGTCAAATCATGATGAAGATTTGATTTTATTATGTTTGGTGGAAAACATTTTGTACCTTGTGGAATAAATATGAAAAGGTGGAGTAATATTTATTTTTAAAATATTTTATGAAGAAAAGAGATATTAAGCCACCATCAAAGAAACACTCTAGAAAAATGAAACATATTACATTGAAACATCATTGAAAGGATTCTTTGGAGGAAATGATGAGTAGATTTGAAATATTATTGAGAGGATGCTTGGGAAAGAGAACCCAAACAATTCTAAAATATATTTGAAAGGATACTTTTATAGAAAACATGAACTCTAAAACATCATTGAAAGCATGTCTCTAGAGAAAACATAAAAAGCTCTAGAAAATCATTGAAATGATGTTTCAAGAGAAAACATGATTAGCTCTAGAACATTGTTGAAAGGATGTTTTCAAAGAAAACCTGAACAACTCCAAAATATTTTAGAAAGAATATTTATGGAGAAAACACAAATAAATCCAAAACATCATTGAAAATATTTTTCTAGAGAAAACACAAATAACTTTAGAATATTTTTGAAAGGATGTTTCCAACAAAAAACAAAAAACTCTGGAACATCTTTGAAATCATTTTTTTATAAAACATGAACTATGGAAAATTATTAAAAGGGTGTTTCTAGAGAAAATAATAATAGATCAAAAACATCATTGAAAGGATGTTTCCAAAGAAAAACAAATAGCTCTAGAACATCATTGAAAGGACATTTCTAGATAAAACATGTACAACTATGGAACATCACTGAAAGGAGGTTTCTAGAGAAAACATGAATATCTCTAAAACATCATTGAAAAGAAGTTTCTAGAGAAAACATTAACATTTTTTTTTTCAATTGAAAATAATATTGACCTCAATTTTCTAAGGATGAAGGGGAGATCCCTTCCACATAGCAAATGACTGCTTGTCCTTCAATCATCTTAATAAAATCCTCTTTGTTAGTTTATTTCTAATATAAGTGTAACCTATTTCCTTTAACCAATTGTTTTATTGTATCTCCATCTATTAGTTTCAATTGTATAGCTCTATTTTTGAATATCTATGCCACCTCATATGGACCCATCCAATGTGTACAAAATTTCCATTTCAGGTTATTATATTTGAGTTAAACAATAATTACTAATCTCCACTCTAAAAATTTATTTATTTGATGTGATGGTCATGCCACACCTTTCTATACTATTGTACAAATTATATTTAATGCATTTCCTCCAATAAAATTTCATGTAACTCCTTAAGTTGTAGGACCCACTTGTTTTGAGCTATGTTGAGGTCCAGACCCACATCTATGGTTGTTTGAAGTGTCTAATATTCAAATTCAATAAGAAATATGGTTTTCTTGTTGAATACCGACTAATAAGGTGTAAAACTAGTTGTTGTTTTCCAAGTGATGTTGTAAGCCCAAATTACCTCATGCAATTTTTTTACTCCAATATTTTTTCTTTCAATACTATTAATGACGATGTTTTCTAACTCTCATTAGTTACCTCCACTTGACCATTTTCTCAAGGGTGATATGGTGATGATTTCTTATGTCACTTGAAAATGGTTAATGAAAGTAAAAAGGACCTTGGACATGAATTGGGCCCTTGATTAGTAATGATGGATCTTGACACTCCAAATCTAAGGAATATTTTGTTAGAGAAATTCATCTACTTTTACCCACTTTGTGATGTAGTCTATACATACTTATATGTACTCCTTTCCTTGGGATTGTGAATCAATTGGTCCGATAGAATATAGCCCCCATTTCTCAAATGGTTCTAGAACCACTTGACGTTGGAGAGGCATTTAATTAGACAGTACTAGCCTTATCATTTTTTTCATTCATCACAATGGAAAATATACCTTTTAACATCCATGTGCATGGAGGGCCAATAATACCCAACACCTAATATTTTGAGTGGTTACTTTTGTTGAATAATTTCCTCTAGTGTGATCATCATGGAAATTCCTCAAGATATTATAAGTTTCATTTGTTCAAGTACACACCTATGCAAAACTAGATTAGATCCATATTTGAATATCAAACCATTAATCCACCTAAAATTCACACTTTCTTTAACCAATTTATTTCTTTATTTAAAAAAAATATATGATAGGAACCCCCCTTTAGGAAAATAATTATCTATATATGTGAAGTAAGGTGTGTGAGTGAATATGGAAAATAGTTTTTCATCTAGAAATTCATCCCTAACTAGCTCATGTTCCTCAACTATAGGATTTATCCTAGATAAAAAAATCAACAACATTATATTTTCTAGTTTTATCTATTATGGTTACATTGAAGACCTATAATAGCAAAAACCACCTAATTGAAGGGCACACAATCTACTGAGAGGGGGGTTGAACCAGTAGATTTAAACAATTCTAAAATCCTTAACTTTTACCATAGTTATTAGAATATATGATTCATCACTACAAACCCTCATAAGAAATTAAGCATGAACAAACAAAATATAACAACATAAAGCACACAAGAGAACACTAGATATATGTGGAAAACCCAAGATAGGAAAAACCATGGTGAGAATAGCTGCTTGGATCTACTATCCAAATCCAACCTCACAATGTAGAAATGTACAAGTGAATTTTATACACTAAAGTAGCCACCAACCTACCAGATACAACAATACCCTAATGTGCTAATAGGAACCAACCTATAGGAGACACCCATTCCCAAATGAAACAATACAATAGGTAGAACACTAGTCCTACCAGAATACAATGATAAATCTTGTGGATCTGAAATACAACACAAACATGTGCTAGAGATAATGTTGACACTCTTCCTCATTGAGAATGATCTTTTGATTCTGGCACACTCTCTTTTCTTCACACTTTCTCATTTAGATCGGTTCACTTAATGTCGGTGTAATTCTAATTCACAATTTTGTACTCAAAATCACTTCACTCAAAACGTCACATCACATGCATCGAAAAAATTTGAAATATATAAATAATATTACATTTACACTCTCCAATGTTGGCCAGGGATCCACAAATAGCTAGGATAACATAAGGTGGACCTAAATTCAATTTACATGAAACATGTAATAGGTCAGTCCAATTTTAGTTTTCTTGCCACCAAAGAACATGATGTGTGCTACCACATGAACCTTAACCAAGTCCTATCCTAACACCACATGTAAGCTTTGAATTCCACATGCTACTAGTCCTTATCGCACATGCCTTGAACTTCAAAAAGGTTGATAAACCTTTTCTCACTTCAAAGTTATTGCACTTTGAACATATCCTCCAAAAACTGAGGAAATTGATAGAACTAGTGTAGACATACTCTCCTTCCAAACTATAGAGCAATATTGCATTTCTGAAAGAATTTTCAACCACATTTGTATTGCCATAGAAATCTCTCTGCCCAAAAGATATCCTTGCACATACTTTCAGACCAGCAAAATAATACCGACTGCATACTTTGCATGGTATAATAATTATACAATACACACCAACTCCCAAAAATTAAGTCACGCCAATAAAAAATATGATGTATGTTACTTAATATAGGATCTGATTGATGAGTCAAATTCTTCATGATTAACCCCTCTGGATACACAACATGCATATACGACAAGGGAATATAATGACAATTCTAGTACTCCAATCTTTTTCATCTTTGACAACCTTGACAACAATGACATTTTTAACATCCTTGACACCCTTTGAAAACATTCTTCTTCATCAATGACAAACCTTTGACATCAATAACAACCTATGTTCAACAATCCCCCCCTTTTTCATTGATGGCAAACAGTAAAATGTTGACAACACACGAAGATGTTTGATCCCCCTTAGAATGATTTCTTCTCTGTAGAATTTTGATTCCACTATTCTTTCTGAGCAATTTCAGCATTCCCCCTTTGGAAGATGTAGCATTTGAGTCCATTATTATTTTTGGTCAATTCAACATTTTCAGTTCACTCTCTCCCCCTTTAACATCAATGGAAAAGGGTAAAAAATTCAAACACATCCGTCAAATGCAGAGAAATACAAACAATTTCTTTGAACCACCCTGACTACAACAAAACTTTTTCCTACTTCTTTCATCACTTTTGGTACACTGCACAATCCAAAAAATTGTTTCCTAGATGGACTCCCCTTGAGTCCACACTTCACTGCCTCTAAAAATACTTTGCAAGACCACCAAGCCTTCTTGTGTCAAGGATACCAAGCTCTCCCTCATTTTGTGCTTCCTCTTGATTTAAGAGGAGGGAACAACAACCCCTAAGTTTTTTTAGAGAAACTCAAATGTCTCCTTAGGAAGTGGCTTTGTGAATATATCTACTACTTTCTCCTTTGTATCAAAATACTCCAACTTCACCTCCTTCTCTACAACCTTCTCCCTCAAGAAATGATACTTTATTGCAATGTGTTTTTTCCTTGAGTGAATCATTGGATTCTTTGAAATATTTATAGAACTTGTGTTATCACAAAGAATAGTGATAGGTTCACCAAACTTAATATTCGTTTCCTTCAAATTATGATTCATACAAAGCACCCGATTACAACATGATACTGCAAAAATATATTTTGCTTCTACTATAGATGAAGAAACTAATTCTTGTTTCTTACTCAACTAGGACACCAAAAAATTGCCAAGAAAGAATGCACCACCACTTGTGCTCTTCCATTCATCAATACATCATGCCTAATCATCATTTGTGTATGTATTTAGAGTGAACTTTTCACTCTTTGGATACCACAATCCAAAATATTTAGTAGCCTACAAATACTTGAATATTCTCTTAGTACTTTAACATGAGTCTCTTTAGGTGTTGCCTAAAATCTGGAAACCATTCCAACTACCTGCATTATATCCAGTCTAGATGTTGTCACATACACCAAACTACTAATCATAGATCTATACAAATTTTGATCTATTGAAGAAAACTCATCATCTTTACTTAGCTTGCATCTAGTAACCATAGGTGTTCCAACTGGTTTAAAATCTTTCATCCTAAACTTACTCAACATCTCCTTTATGTACTTGTGCCATGAAATGAAAATGCCTTTGTTTGATTATGCAATCTACAATCCAAGAAAGAAAGATAATTCTCCTAACATTGACATTTTAAACTCATTCTACATTATTTTTTGAAATTCCTTGCACATGTCATTACTGCTTCCTCCAAAATTGATAACATCTACATAGACCATAACTATTAGCAATTGATCACATTTTGTTTTTATGTACATATTACTATATGCACTTCCTCTCTGGAACCCTTGTTGTTTCATGTATCCATCCAACCTTTAATACCAAGCTTTGGGAGCTTGTTTGAGTCCATACAAATCCTTCTTCAATCTGCAAACATAATCCAAATTGTCAAAACATTGAAATATTTCTGGTTGTTCAATATAAACCTCTTCTTCTAGTTGTACATTCAAGAATGTTGACTTCACATCCATCTGGTACACATTGAAGTTCTTAAAAGTTGAAAGAGCTAAGAACATCCTTATTGCCTCCATTCTTGCTACCAAAACAAATGTCTCTTCAAAGTCTATGCCTTCAACCTAAGCATACCATTTACACAAAAGTCTTGCCTTGTTTTTTATCACCCCACCTTCTCCATTTAGCTTATTTTTGAAAACCCACTTGGTTCCAATCACATTCTTGTCTTTAGGTCTTGGGAAAAGTTACCAATTTTTATTCCTTGCGATTTGATTTAGTTCTTCCTCCATAGCTTCTATCTATCCTTTCTCTTTTCTTGCTTCTTTGTATGACTTAGGTTCTATCTTTGACAATAATACAAAGTATACTTGATCATTTGATCTCTCAAGTCTCTTTTGGGTTTGAACCCCACTATTTTTGTCTCCTATAATCTAGTCTTTAGAATGATTTTTTGAACATAATTTTTTGGAGTCTTTGTAACAACTTTGTTTGAATATTCAATACTAATGTGAATTGGTTCTTCATCATCTTCTACTTCCCAAATATCAGTAGACTGAATAGTTTCATCAACTTTCACATTTGCGCTTTCTACTATTCTCTTCAATCTTTTGTTATAACATCTATAAGCTTTACTTCTTAAAGAATAACTATGAAAAATTCCTTCATCTGATCTGGGATCAAACTTACCCAAATTTTCTTCATCTCTCTTAATGTAGCACTTGTTTATAAATATTTGGAGGTATCTAACTGATGACAGTCTTCCTCTTCATAGCTCATATGGTGTCGTATCAGTCTTGCATCTAATCTAAACTCTATTCAAAATGTACATAGCATTTTTTGTAGCTTCTCTCCAATACATATCCAGTAGATTTTCTTGACATAACATAGTTCTTTACATCTGCTATATAGTATGGTTCTTCCTCTCTACAACTCCATTTTGTTGTGGAGTTCTAGGGGTTGAAAATTTCCTCTAGATCCCATGCTCTTCACACAATCTATCATACTTCTCAGCAATGAAGTATCCACCTCTATTTGATCTCAAAACCTTGATTTTCCTTTCGGTTTTGTTTTCTACTAATGCTTTGAATTCCTTAAACTTCTCAAAAGCTTCTTAATTCTCTTTCAAAAAAATTATCCAAGTCATCCTAGTGTAATCATCAATGAACATCATGAAATACATGTCTCCTTGTAGACTTTTATTCCTCATAGGTCTGCTCAAATCTGTATGAGCTAGATCTAATGGTTTTGATGTGGAATAATCCTTAGCAGGATACTTGCTTCTTGTCTGCTTCCCTTCATAGCATGGCTTGTAGCTAGTCGATTGAGGTTTCTTAATCTTTGGAATATCTTGAATCATTTCTCTTGAGCTAATCTTTACAATATCATCAAAATTCATATTTCCTAACCTATTCCAAATCCAACTTTCATCTTTCTGCACAGTGAGACAACTTTGTCCATTTAGCTCATTGAGATGATAAATGTCACTGTCTATCTTGCTTCCTTCCACAATCAGTTCACTAGTACTTGATTTCTTGATTTCACAACCTTCATCACTAAAAGATAACTCATAGACTTTGTCACACATCTGACTGACACTTAACAGATTATGCTTTAAACCTTCAATATACAAAACATCATGTGTCTTTGTTCTACCACCATCAAGACTTAAAGTACCCTTACCAAATATTTTGACAATTGAATTATTTCCAAGGGTCACAGAACCACCTTCAAATTTCTTGAAATTCATGAACTTACTTTTATCTCCAGTCATGTGGCTTGAGAACCATTGTCTATGATCCACATATTCTTCTCCTTCTGAGCATGTAGTACATTTTGGGTAATCAATGAATTTTTTTACTTATTTTCTCTAGAAACTTTCTTCCAGACTTTATCTAATTCATGACTTCTATTTTTTGATCATTTTCTTCCACTTTCCAGTAGCGGAGGACTCAAAAAATTGCTTCTATGGTTCCTTGCATTGTGTCCAAATTTGTTGCACTCGAAATAGATGGTATTAAAATTGTATAGAGGTTCTAATGCATTGTTGTTGACAAAGTTATTTCTTCTTACCAAAACTTCCCTATAGTCCACAACCTTATAGCCAAAATTATTGCAATTAAAACAGTAACCAGAGAAAATAAATTAAACCTGGTGTTGTATCCCTATCTTCCAAATCTTCTTCTTTTGTTCTGCACTTGAATAAATCCATCATTGTGTGTCATACTTTCATCACTTTCCATGGTTCTTTCAAACTTCAAACTTTTGGAGCCTATCACTTCTAGACTTTCTTTAGTAGTATTCTTAGACTATTTTTTCACCTTCTTCTAATCATCAAAACCTATTCTGATTTTGATGTGCAAAGCTCTCTAACTTCCCAAAATTTGATCTAGGGTTAGTACTCTTTCCAAACTTTATCTATAGTTGTTTATTTACTTTCTCAAGCTCTTTTCTCACTATCATAATTTCTTCCATCTTCTCACAGTCTTTATCTCTTGGTAGCAACTTTTTTATTAGAACTTCTTTAATCCTTTTTTCTTCTTCAGTCTGGGTCTTTAGATCAACAATCATCTTTTCTGCTTTCTTTAAATCTTGAGCTACCTTTTCTTTAGCCCTCACCTCTTCTAGAACTTTATTCTTTAGGATTTTGATTTATTTTCTGGCCCATATTAATTTTTCCACAAGATCTACCTCTTCTCTATTGTTTCTAAAACTTGTATCTACATCTCCATTAATAGTTTCAAAATCCATGAACACAACTTTTTCTTTTTCATCTCTGGAGACACCTTCATCTTCTTCTTTAGTGGAATAATATTCTTCCTCATTAGTGTAGAAACTCTTATGTTTCCTCTGACCTTTAAATTTTCTCTAAAATGATTTCTTTTCATTCTTTTTATCAGCATTGTTAGTATTCTTATGGGGACACTTAGCCATAAAATGTCCTACTTCTCCATAATTGAAACACTTAAAAGGTAACTTTCCTTTGTACTTATTGGAACCTCTTTGTAGCCTTTTGACAAAATTTTCTTCTTTTGGATTAGATCCAATATCAAAATCTTGATCATCCTACTTCTTAGATACTCTAAAAGCAACCTCTTATAGAATCTTTACTTTCAAATCTCATCTCAAATGCAGCTAGATTTCCATGCATTTAAGTAAATTTTAAAGCATTCAAATACTTAGCTTCTTTAATAGTAGATAATTTAGAATCAAACTTTATGGGGATAGATTTGAGTACCTTTTTCACAAAAACCTTCTCTTCCAAACTTTGACCAAGACCTTGGATAGAGTTGACAACTTCATCAACTCGAAGCATGAATGTAGCAATATTATCATCTTCTCTCATCTTTAGACCTTCAAACTGAGCTTTGTAAGTTTGTAGCTTTTCCTCTTTGACTTTCTCATCACCTTCATACATTATCTCCAATTTATTCCATATGTCCTTTGTTTTTCAACACTGCATTACTTTCACAAATTTAGAATTAGTCAATCCACATAAAATAGCATTACTTTCCTTAGCATTGAGTTCACAAGCCCTCTTTCTAGCTTGATCCCTAGGAGGGTTTTCAAGAGGCTCATATCCTTCTACTACTAACATCCAGATTCTATTCCCAATTCCATCAAATATGACTCCATCCTAACTTTATAAAATGCAAAATTTGACCCATTAAAGATTTGTGCTTTATTACCAAAAAAAATTCATGTGCCATCTCAAACCTACCTTAAGTTGTTAGATTCTTCAAAGGAACTTAGCTATGATACCAATTGAAAGGCACACAATCTATTGAGAGGGGGGTGAATCAAAAGATCTAAATAATTCCACAATCCTTAACATTTTCCATAATTGTTAGAATATATGATTCTTCACTACAAACCCTCATAAACAATTAAGCATAAACAAACAAAACATAACAGCATAAATCACACAAGAGAACACTAGATATACGTGGAAAACCCAAGATGGGAAAAACCATGGTGAAAATAGTTTCATGGATCTACTATCCAAATCCAACCTCACAATGTAGAAATGTACAAGTGAATTTTACACACCAAAGTAGGAACCAACCTACTGAAGACAAAAATCCCCTAATGTGCTAGGAGGAACCAACCTACAGGGAACACCGATCCCTAAATGAAACAATACAATAGCTAAAATTCCAGTCCTACCGGAATATAATGATAAAGCTTTCGGATCTAAAATACAACACAAATATTTGGTAGAGGCAAACAATGTTGGCACTCTTCCTCACTGAGAATCATCTTCTGATATTGGTGCACTCTCTTTTCTTCACACTTTCTCCTTTAGATTGGTTCACTTCACACTGGTGTAATTCTGCTTCATAGTTCTATACTCAAAATCACTTCACTCAAAAATGTCACATCACATACATTTAAACATTTGAAATATATGCATGGCATTACATTTACACTCTTCAATATTGGCTAGAGATCCACAAATAGCTAGGATGACATAAGGTGGACCTAAATTCAATTTACATGAAACTTGTAATAGGTTGGTCCAATTTTAGTCTTCTTGTTGCAAAAGAACATAATGCCATGCACTACCATAGGAACCTTAACTAGGTCCTTTCCTAACACCACATGCAAAATTTGAATTCTACATGCTACTAGCTATTACCACACATGCCTTGAACTTCAAACAAGTTGACAAACCTTTTGTCACTTCAAACCTCTTGCACGCTAAACATATCCTCCAGAAAATTAGGAAATTGATAGAACTATTGTAGAGATACTCTCCTTCCAAACCATAGAGAAATACCACATTTTTGAAAGAAATTCCAACCACATTTGTATTGCCAGAGAAATATCTCTACCCAAAAAATATCCTTGCACAAACTTCCAAACCATCATAGTCATATTGACTGCATACTCTACATGGTATAATAATGTACAATACACACCAACTATAGAAAAGGAAATCACACCAATAAAAATTATGATGTGTGTTACTTGATATAGGATCTGATTGATGAGACAACTTCTTCATGATTAACACCTCCGGGTACACAATATGCATATATTACAAGTGAATATAATGATAATTCTAGTACTCCTACAATCTTTTTCATCTTTGACAACCTTGACAATAGTGACATTTTTTATAGCCTTGACACCCTTTGACAACATTCTTCTTCATCAATGACAAACCTTTGATATCAATGACAGCCTATATTCAACACTAATTATCCATCCACTCAATGTGGGTTTATTCATTAGGTACTTAATTTTTGAGTGAGCCAGGTAAACACTCACCTTATAGTCTATGATATAATGGTGAAATTTATTGATGAAACACATCATTATTAGGGATTCTCACTCAATTTTGGTGTAGTTTTATTCCATAGGATTCAATTTCTTACTAATAAAATAGATAACATACTTCATCCTCATCTTCTTGTACCAACATTATGTCTATGTCATTTTTTAAAACATTGGCATAGATATAAAATGGTAGATTCCAGTTAGGACCATACAATATCAAAGAAATAATCAACTTCTCTTTAATAGTTTCAAAATAATTTTGGCATCCTAGAGTCCAAGTATATTCAATGTCTTTCTAAAATAGAGAAAACATTAGGGTTACAATTTTACTAAAGTTTTAAATGAACCTTCTATGGTAATTAGAATGGCCCAAGAAAATCCATTTTTTATTTGCATTTTTTATGCTTCCAATTGTTGAATGAATTCAATTTTCTTAGGGTCAACTTTAATTCATTTACTAGAAATATGGTGTCCCAAAATAATCCCCTACTCAACCATAATGATTAATTTGTCATGGCTTAAGGATAATTGGTGTTTTTCACATCATTTAGTATTTTTTCTGTTGTATAATGCCTCCCCATAAGCGCTATCATAGAAAATATAGTCATCCATGTATACCTCCATATATTCACTTACCAACTTGGAAAATATAGTAGCTATTATCCTTTGAAATGGTGTTGGTACATTACAAAGTAAAAAAGGAAGGACTTGGTAGGTGAAGGTTCCTAAAGTACATGTAATTGTAGTTTTATCTTTATCCTCAAGAGCCACTTGTATCTAGTTATACCGACTAAAGCCATAAAGGAATGAGAAATAAGTTTTCTTCACTAAATTATTGAGAACTTGATCAATGAATGGAAAAGGAAATTAATCCCTATGTGTTTCCTTATTTTGTCTCTAATATATGCATACCCTCCATTTTCCATTATTTTTTAAGACAACCACAAGTAGTGATACCCACTTTCTATCTAAAATTGGGTATATGAATCTCACTTGCAACAATTTTTTTATTTCTATTTTGATAACATCTTGTAATATTGGATTGATCCTATGTTTTATTTGTCTTATTGGCTTTACACCCTCAATGTAGATGTGATAGGTATATATTATTGGATGGATATCCCTAATATCCTTATAATCCCAAGTGAAGGCCTTAGAACAATTGACCAAGATATCTAACAACTAAATTTATTGTTCATTTGTTAACCAACTATTGATATTCAAGGTCTTTCCTAATAATACCATTATTTAGTTGGTTCTAAGGTGAATAGAGGAGATTTATTAGTTTTTACTAATTACTTTATCAAGGGGGCAACTATGGGGTATCTATATGTGTAAATTGGTTACATTTTTTAAGAAACATTCACTTTTCTTAATTTTATTGGCTAAAAGACAATGGAATTCCATGAGGAAATATATTTTATAATCTTGAGATAATTAAATTATGATCATTTATAACATGTTTTGAAGGCCTTCATTTGTATCAAGATTATTTTTGTCCTTTATTTCTAAATCACTATCAAACATTGGACTATTTTTCAACTCATTATTATGTTTTTTGATAGTGACATTACCAAAGATGCCAAGTTTTCTTGTTTAGTAACCTAATTTAATTCATCAAACCATACAAATGCATGTTTATTTAGAGATGGATTTACAAAAGGGTATAATTGAAGTTTCTTTATATTGATGCCATTTTAGATTGTCATGCCTCTAGATTTACAATCAATCAAAACAACCACTATTGAAAACTAAGTTCTTCCCAAGATCAATAGGTAGCTATCTTTTGGAGTTCATGACTAAATTAATTAGAAATCCATAAGATACTCCCAATATTCAACCATGAATAAAATATTCTTATGATATCCTTTAGAATGGAAACAATCTAATCTACCATATGAAGGATAGTGTTTGTGGGTTACATATCTATCAAAAATAGCATTTCCATGGCATCCATAGTCATGACATTAATAGTAGCTCCTAGATCTACTAGTACATTTGGAATATCCCCTTCCTTGATGGAAATAGTGATTATAGGGCTACTTAGAACATTGTACTTGGGTAGAAGAAATTTTCCAAAGAGGAGATGAAATAGATACTCATTAAATTGGATAGTGTTTAATTATTTATTTTTCCTTCCTAGGTTTTCTATACATAATTATTTTACCAATTAATTTAATTCAAGAATATCTTTGGTTTCTTATAGTAGTGGAATCCAAATATTTAATTTTTTGATCTCCTATATAATGTGGGTTTAATATGAAGAGATGAGCTCCACAAAATATTTAAGAGCTAAAATTTTGTGTCTCTTTGGAAATAATGCATGCTTTAGAGTATGATGATTATTTTGGGTTTTGAAACTTGCTCCTAAAGGTGATCCAAAGGGTGGTTGTGAATGTTTTTGTAAGGGGTGGTCTAATATAGCACTAGAGGGTTGTCTCAAAGAAAATTTAGAAAACAACTCTAGAAAAGTGAGCTAGAAACTAACTTAAGAAGGACACTAATGGAAATCTCAAGTTGATCTTTGGAGATAATTTATGGAGCAACATTAGTGGTATCTTATGTAACTCTTTGGAATTCTATTGAATCCTTAAGTTTGTGGATTCTATTTTCTGATCTAATTTTTTTTCTCTTGATTATATGTTATCTCGATTATGGTAGGTTGATGTGGTTTGTGAAAGGTTTTACCTAACTTGAGTTGCACACCTTCATAGTGGATAGCATTGATTCTATCCATATTCTCTTGCTTAGTAGCATATATAGGAGAAACCTATCTATTATTTTGTAAGCTAGCAATTGGCTAAGTAGGGAGTTGAGGTTGTACAACCTATTCAAGCTACTATTGATTTTAAGGAGGTGGAAAAAAAGGCTATTATTGATTTTACATGCGTTGAGGCTCTTAGTAAAATTGATTGTATGGGGGATTCTATGAGGTTTTGAATTAGAAGGATATTGTGAGTGTTGAGGTTGATTAGGTCATTGAGGATTCAAGCATGGTTTATTGGTACACTCTACTGGTCCCCATGTATAAGGTCACCACTACTATAGAACTTGATAATACAACTAAGGTGTTATCTAATAAGTGTTATTCCTATTTGCTTGTGGATGCCAAGGTTAATTTGAAGTTTGACCAAAATGAAATTTTCCCTATTGTCATTGTCCCATGTAATTAACTTCTTCCTTGACCAAGGGATAATTTTTTCTTCGAATTATTAATTACATGAAGTAAATCACATTGGTCAATAGGGTGATTCTTGTTGTATACCTTATAGATACCAACTTTGTCCAAAGGACATTCTTGTAACAAGTTTTTATCTTTGCACCTTGGGCAATAGATGGAAAGTGTTTCTATGTTTTATTTTTGTATTGTATTCTATAAAGTATAATTTTTAATTGGGCAAGGATTTTAGCTCTCATTTTTTTATTTATTCCCTTAACTTTCTTATCTCATTGGTTCCTCTCACCAACCTAGATTTTTTTATTCCTTCTCACGTTCTTGAATAGTGACTACATAGTTTAGAGATTTCAACAAGGCTTAGTTAGAAACATCTCCCCTCCCCATGAGGTCAATGGTTCTTCGTGGTTATTCATCAAGCCTATCAAAAATATGGTTTTGACTATATCTAGGTTCATTATATCCCCACAATGTTTCAAGTCAAAAAGGAATCTATCTAGAAAATAATCCATGTTCTTGTCCTCTTTTTGCTTAAGGAAAAAAGTGTTAGGATACATGACATTAAAATTTAATTCTTAAGTCATTTTTCATGTGTCTCCATGTTCCCTGGAAAGTGTTCTCCAGGACATGAGAGTAAAAATATTTCTATTTAATTCTTATAAAAATTATAATTACATTCATAGAGGTGAACACACTTTCAATGGAAGTTACAAAGTATACTAGAGGAATATTCCATTTAGGCATCCACTTTGGGAGTGGGGTACAAGTGAACATGAATTTTTATACATTTTGATATATATCATTTTCATTTCTTTCATAGTTGGGCCCCAAGTATGCATATTGCTACATGTCCTAGTTTGTAGCTATTAGAGCCATTAGAGAGTTATGGAGCATCCAAGATTAACCAAATTTGATTGGCTATGGGTTAGGAACCCATGTGCAAACCATATGATCATTTATTATTTTTTAGTATGTTTATAGGTTGTCCATTATGCTAGGCATGGGTTTTTGCAAGTGGTTTCTACCTCTTATTTTTGGATACCATAGTGGTTATCCCTCTCAAAAATCTCTACAAATTGGATCCTTGAGATAGTAGTTTTATATGTTCAATTTTAGTTATCCAAGTGATGCTAGCTTGCTCAAAGATTGAAATGTTGGTATATTACTGTATGTCTCCTTTTTTCTTGTGTGGATTTTTTCCTGAAAGGATTTCTCCATGTAAATCTAGTGTGATCTATGGTATTTTTAATTTTATTTATTTAAGTTAAATGTGCAATAACATTAATCTATTTGGGTAATCTTAGATAATAATAAAAAAATCAGATTTATATCGTATTGTAAGAGTTAATATTATATCATTTCAACCTTAATTTCCAACATTCGGTATTAGAGCTAACGATTATCTTTTGATAGGGACGCCTTTATCTTTAAAGTGATAAATTTTTTGGGTTGTAATAGGAGATTTTGCATTGTGGGTTTTGCATATTTGTGAAGAATATTGCATACCATGGCCACTAAATCTCATCAGGATATTGAGAAATTCAATGGTACTATCTATGAGATGTGGAAGTTGAAGATGGATGATCTCATTGAAGAGAGATATCAGTGGTCGCCAGTTTCACAAAAATGAAGCCATCTACAATAACTGATGACTATTGGAAGAAGTTGGAAAAGAAGGAATGAGGAACCATTTGGTTGTGTCTTGAAAATTTTGTACTCTTGAATATCTCTATTGAAGATATAGCATTCAAGTTGTGGAAGAGGATAGGTGAAGTCTATCAAACTAAAATTTTGTTTAACAAATTGTATCTCAAAAGATGTTTGTATTCTTTAAAGATTAAGGATGGTGATTCCATTCTAGATCATTTAAATGCTTTCAATTTAATTATAAGTCAACTTGCACCAGTAGATGTTAATACAAAAGATGAGGATAAGTGTATTTTGTAGCTATTTTTTGCTTGAATCTTGGGAAAATATAATTATTTTCATAAGTGGCAATAGTGTGAAGCCAAACATGGATAGTCTCATTGCTACTCTTCTCTCAAAATAAATGAGAAGAAAGACCATGAATTTTGGCTCCCAAGATACCTTGCATGTGTGGGGTAGGTCCAAAGAGAAAGGGCCTAAAGGGGATAAAAAGGAGGATAAGTCAAAAGGAAATTCTAATACCCCCATAAAGAGAAAAGTGAAGTGTTGGAATTATGGAAAAAGAAGGCATGTGAAGAAGGAATGCAAAAACAAAAAAAGAGTGCAAAGTCCTCCATTGAAAATTTCTTGGATGATGGTCATTTTGATGCTTTATTTATTTCAGCTAACACTATTGGTAATGATTCTTGGCTTATTCATTGAGGTTTCTACTATCATATGACTCCTCACAAGGAAATTTTTTATACATATCTATATTATGGTGGGGAGATGTTTTCCTTGGTGATAGAAAAAAATATTGTTGGTGAGGGAAAGGTTCAGTTGTGTTTCAGTGATGGAAGGGTTAAAACCCTAGATGATGTTTTACATATTCTAGGACTTGCAATAAATTTACTTCCAGTATCTAAGTTAAATGATTCTATAATGTATGTGAGAAAAGACAAGTCTAGTTGTAGGTTGGTAAGAGGGAGTTTGGTGATTGCTAAAGGATCTTGGATAGGGACTTTATTTAGGCTTAATTCCTCCACTTTTTGTAATTATGCCAATGTAACGTCACTAAAAATGCATGTATGTTGTGGCACCATAAATTGGGTTGCACAAGTGAAAAATGTCTTAGGACCATTCTTAATAACAAATTGGCTAACGAAATTTCTAATTATTTTTTTGGTAAAAATGATTTTTGTGAGCATTGTGTGTTTGGTAAAAAAAATAGATCGTCATTTCCTAATGGGACTAATAAGGCTAAGATATTATTAGAGATCATTCATTCAGATGTGTTTGGACTAGTGGATGATGACTCTTTTGGAAAATCTTGTTATTATGTTGATTTCATTGATGATGTCTCAAGTAAACTTGGATTTATTTTATGCATGCAAAATATGAGATTTTGACCAAGTTTAAGGAATTTTAGGCCTTAGTTGAGAAACAAATAGATTATAAGATAAGGGTGTTGAGATTTGAAAACAAAGGAGAATATTATTCTAGGAAATTTGATGATTTCTATAAGAATGCATGTATTGTTTAGTAGAATACTATACCTTATACCCCCTAACAAAATGGAGTAACAAAAAGAATGAATTGAACCTTAATGGAAAGAGTTATGAGTATGTTAAATGGTGCTAAGCTAGATTGGTGCTTTTGGATAGAGGCTACAAGTACTACTTGTTATTTGATTAATATATCTCCCTATTCAATTGTTATTGATAAAACTCCTTATGAAGTGTGGATAAAATCATTCTATTTAAAATTTAAGGGTCTTTGGTTGTGAGGATATTTTCATGTGCCTCGAGAAAAGTGAACTAAACTAGATCCAAAAGCTCAAAAATTCATCTTTGTAGGTTATGGTAAGAATGTAAAAGGTTATAAGATTTGGAATCCTCAAACCTGAAAAAATGGTTTTTTCTAGAGATATATGGTAGTTTAGAGCTTATTCAGGTGAAGACAATCAAATGAGAAAGAAAAGACAAACAATTTATATTTAGAGACAAAAATAGAAAAATAGGAAGATGCACATGTGGGAGAACAATCAGATGGATTAGATGATGGAGAAGAAGAAGAGCATTTAGAGGGTTCAAAAGATGTGCAGGATGAGCATATAGAAGAAAAAGTAGAGCCCATTACTCCTACCTTGAGAAGGTTCACAATACAAAGGAATCTAGTTAACAACTATAGCCCACCAGAATTTTGTTGTGTATTTTGTTTATTAAGTATTGATAATGAACCTAGATTTTTTGTTGGGAATTAGTGTCTCAACCTTTTGTCCTATTTTTTAGGAGAATTTTATATACTAAGAAATGAAGAATTAAGCATCTCCTATTTTTTAGGAAGTGGGACCCACTTGGAAGTTTCCTATTTTGTAGGGATTATGTTGACTGGTCAACCCGTGTCATGGGAGAATGCCACTTGTCACTTGGGTACTCAATCTGGGAAAAGGAATTTGTAAAATTCCTAGAAGGAGTGCTTGGATGCCAAGTGACAATGTGTGGTGAGCTTTGAGACCTGCTTGTTAGCATACTCCTTTGTATGAGCACGAAGAGCAAGGAAGGGTAATAGTTGTCATCACAAGGGAACTTTGAGAAAAGAATATTGTGAAAGACCTCAAGAAAGTGTGTCATGATGCCATGTGGCATCAGTTTGAATTGTTGACCAAAGCTCGAAAGGGAAAGTTGCTTTGTGAAGATGAAGTTGTCACTCAGAGTGATGAGGAGTCTTGGTTGAGTTCTAAATTGGCAGTTTGACTTGATTTTCTCATGGTGGATGCCTAGCTTTATTGTTGCATAATTTAT
Source organism: Sequoia sempervirens (assembly GCA_007258455.2). Lineage (NCBI taxonomy): Eukaryota > Viridiplantae > Streptophyta > Pinopsida > Cupressales > Cupressaceae > Sequoia > Sequoia sempervirens. The sequence goes on from VDFB02109042.1 coordinate 37,247,631, forward strand.
GGTGATTTTTATCTTGCATGTGGTTGCATGTTCATGCATGTCAGTGTATGATTGGAAAGATACTTTTCTAGACAATTGATACCATTGCATGTTCTCTATTACAGTTTGCATGCATGCAGAGACTGTGGGAATGACATATGGCAACCTTGGGCACCCATATTAGAGATGGATATATTAATGCCTTAGTACATTTATAATTGTAATGGGATTGTAATATTTGTATATCGTTATGTTGTCGAAATCACTCTAGAATTGTAACACTATGAAACTACACCTACAAGAGCATAGAATCTACACATTGTATGTAATTGCTTAATTATTGTAATATAATTGATCTGTGCTTTGGTGTGTGGGTTTTTCCCTGAAAGGTTTTTCCCACATAAATTTTTTTGTTATGTGTTTTATGCTTAAAATGTGAAAATTAATCTTAATGCATGTGCATTCTTAAGAAACTGTAATAGAATAAAGATTTAAAACATTTTTTTTTGCAACCCTCTCCTTGATTGATTTTATTTAGGGAAGCATTTTTTGCATTTGGCTTTCCTTTCAGTTGGTATCAGATCCTGGCCATCTTTGCTATCCTTTGTGGGTTAGAAGGGTTTTTCATGCATATCTTGATTCAGTGGGAGTTCTTGCAAAGAGAACTTTGAAATTGTATTGCAGGTTTAAGATGGAAAGCACATCAAGAAGAATAGAGATGGAGAAATTCAATGGTGGAAATTTTGAGTTATGGAAACTCAAAATGGAGGATATGCTCATAGACCAAGATCTATGGGCTGCAATATCCAATACAAAACCAACAACAACTTTCCAAGCCGATTGGGATTTAATGGATCAAAAAGCCAAGGGTCTGATAAGACTCTATTTAGCTGACTTTGTGCTCCTAAATGTTCATGAGGAGAAAACTGCAACTAGTCTTTGGAAGAAGCTTGGATACATTTATCAAGGGAAATCCTTGGTGAATAAGCTTTTCTTGAGAAATAAACTTTATTCTATGAGGATGGAGGAAGGAGGAAGGTTTGTTGACCACTTGAAAGCATTTAACATGCTAGTGACTCAACCAAGTTTTGTTGGTGTGAATATTGAAGATGAGGATCATTGCATGTTACTGCTTTGTTCTTTGTTGGACTCATGGGACCACATGGTGATGGCTATGTGAAGCACAAACACCACCGTCAATATGGAAGATGCGGTTGCTTCACTATTATTTGAAGAAATACGAAGGAAGTATTCTGAGATGGTTAAGGAGGCCTTGTCAGTTTGCGGTATATTGAAGGAGGAAGACAAGAAAAATGACAAGAAATCCAATTCCAAGTCTTTAAGGAGATCTGAGTCTCCTGGAAAAAATTCCAAGTCTAAATGCTAGAACTATGGTAAATCCAAACATTTTCAAAAAGATTGTAAAGGAGGAGAAGAAAAAAAAAAGTCTGTAAAGGAGGAGAAGAAAAAAAAAAGTCTTTCTCTGATTCTGAATCTGATCAATCCTCTCAAGATGATGCAAATTCCTTTTTTGCAGCCTTGGAAATGCATGCACTGGAAGATGTGTGGTTGATTGAATCAGGTTCCTCTTTCCAAATGACCTCTCACAGAGGTTGGTTCTCAAAGTATGAAGAGTATGATAGTGGGAAGGTGTATTTGGGTGATGATTCTTACCTAAAGATTGTTGGTCATGGAAGAGTCAAGATTTTATTCCCTAATGTTAGAGTGAGGGGGATTGATGGTGTTATTCATATCCTTGATTTGGCACAAAACCTACTCTTAGTGAGTAAGTCGGGTGACGCAGGAATGAAGGTTGTTTTCTCGAGTAGCAGATGCAAGATGACCAGAGGTACTATGGTGCTTGCTAAGGGTATTAGGATTGGAACTCTATATAAGTTGGATGCATGCATATTTCAGTGCTATAGTGCTTCTATGAAGTCCAAGAAATGGATTTAGATTCTTCATCTCACCATCATATCGAGCAGAGAAGAAGACTATGGTGTCTACATTTGATGGTCATGCTTTTTGGGTACCTAAGGGTGCTAATACTTTGGAAATGAAACTTCATGCTGAGAAAACAAGGATGTGACACCAAAGACTTGTCCATATTGGTGAGAAGGGTCTTAGAGCCCTAAAAAATAAGACCCTTGTTGAAGGAATTGATGATTGCAATCTTGAGTTCAATTTTTGTGAGCATTATATATATGTAAAACAACACCGTGTTTCTTTTTGTTCCAGTTATCATAAATCTTCTAGGTTTTTTTATTATGCACATTCTGATTTGTTTGGTCATGTTAATGTTCCTTCGTTAAATAGATATGTGTACTTTGTCTCATTCATAGATGACTATTCTAGAAGGAAATTTTTTTCTTTCCTTAGAAGTAAATCTAAAGTTTTCAATTGGTTTAAGGAGTTCAAATCCTTGGTTGAAAACCATGTTGGTAGGAAAATCAAATGCTTGAGGACGGATAATGGTGGTGAGTTTTGTTTTGTCTAATTTGATCTGTTTTGTAAGGACCATGGGATCAAGAGACACAAGAAAAATCCATACACCCCACAACAAAATGGAGTTATGGAGAGAATGAATAGAATGTTGTTGGAGAGGGCTAGGAATATGCTGAGTGGTTCTGGCCTTGAATAGAATTTTTGGGCCAAAGTTGTTTCTATTGTATGTTACCTGATTAACAAGTTTCCTACTTTGGCTCTTGTTGAAAAGACACTCGTTGAGTCATGGTCTAGAAAGAATCCCTCAATGAGACATCTTTGAGTCTTTGGTTGTGAAGCATATGCTCATGTACCTGATCTAAAAAGATCTAAGTTAGAGAACAAGGTTGTGAAGTGTATCTTCATTGGCTATGGAGTCAATGTGAAAGGGTACAAGCTTTGGGATCCAGTTGCAAAGAAGGTGCTCTAAAGTAGAAGTGTCATATTTCATGAGCTAAAACCTTCCAAAATAGATCTGCAACCAGAGAAGGAAGAGAAAAATAAGGAGGTAGTTCAAATTCCACCCACTCTTGAAGAGGATGAACTATGCACTCTTGATGGACCTAATGATGAGGAGAGCTCTAGCAACTCTGAAATCTCTAAAGAAAATCCTGAACCTCAAACTCAACACTTGAGGAGGTCTACAAGAGAAAGATGGAAACCAGATAGATTAGGTTATTCTATGTTAGACTCTAGTTACATATTTTATTTGATTGCTAACATTGATGAAACTAGGACAATTAGAGAGGCTATGGGTATGCATGATGTAGATTCCTAGATGGAAGCCATGAATGAAGAGATGACAACATTGAAAAATAATGCTACATGGGATTTGGTACCTTTTCCTAAAGGATGTAAGCCGCTTGGATGCAAATGGGTGTTCATGAATAAAATGGGTCCTGATGGTAGTGTTGAGAAGCGTAAAGCATGGTTGGTCATGAAGGGATATTACTAGGTGGAGGGAATAGATTATGAGGAGATTTTCTCTCTTGTTGCTAAGCTAACATCCATTTGATTCTTTTTATCATTTGCAGGAGCCTATGATGTTGAAGTCGAACAAATGGATGTGAAGACAACTTTCCTTCATGGTGATTTGGAGGAGGAAATTTATGTCACAGCTAGAGCATTTCGTGGTGAAAGGGAAAGAGAATCTAGTATGCAAGTTGAGAAAATATTTGTATGGTTTGAAGAAATCTCCTAGGATGTGGTACCGGAAGTTTGGAACCTATGTGATGTCTTTGGGATTTCAGAGATCCAAATTTGACCATTGTGTTTATTACAAGACTGATAATGATTGCATTATCATTATTGTCTTGTATGTGGATGATATGATTTTTATTGGGAATGACAAAAGCATGGTATTAGATTTGAAGTCTTAGTTGTCAGCACAGTTTGAGATGAAAGATTTGGGTGTTGCAAGGTATATTTTGGGGATTGAGATCAGAAGGGATAGAGCTAACATAAAGTTTTGGTTAATCCAAAGCAAGTATGTGAACTCTATGTTGGAGAGATTCAACATGACTACTTATGGATAACTAGTTGTCCCTATTATTTAGGGGATGAAGCTTTCTATGGAGGATTGTCCAAAATCTCCTACTGAGATGGAGGAAATGACCAAAGTTATTTATGCAAGTGATGTTGGCAGCTTGATGTATGCTATGGTCTATACTAGGCCATATATTACCCTAGCAGTGGGAGTCCTTAGCCAGTTTATGACTAATCTTGGATGGGTGCATTGGGATGCATTTAAGAGAGTGTTCAAATACTTGTGGGGTACTTCCAATTATGCGTTGTGTTTTCATGGTTATCCTACTAGACCTCGACATTCAATGAAGATTCATGGATGTGTGGATTCTGATTGGGCGGGTGACATTAACAGTAGGAGATCCACCAATGGATATGTTTTCATGATGTTTAGTGGTGCTATTAGTTGGATGAGTAAGAAGAAAGTTGTGGTCACTTTGTCCACTACTGAAACTATAACTGAGGGTAATTTTCTAAGGTTTAGATTAGATCAATCAAACCAATATAAAAGACAAAAACCCAAAGTCCTATCGAGTACAAAGGAATTTAAACAATAAATAGTTATACCTGTAAATCAAGTTCTCCATGATTACCTCCATAGTACATTCTTACTTGCTGGATGATGCTTTGCCCTTAGATTCGTCATGCGAGCAATCTACAAATGTATGCCTATGTCCTACACCAAGCTTTGAAGGATTTGCATAAAATTTCTAAAGCCTATGCCTATGACTATGATTGACAATGCCTAAACATGCTAAGATTTGATCAAATAAAAATAATAAATGCTATGGAAAGCCTAAGAGTGCAAGTGCGAAATTGTATAAAGTGAATGCGTGTATATGTGTGTAATCGAAAAGTGAGAGGAAAATGGCATTTTATAGAAAAGGCCATTTTGAATGGACAGGTGAGATTAATTCATGACTAAGACCTAAAATGAAAGGTCCAGATTAAATCTGAGAATCCGTAATTAGGTTTAGGGAAAATTGATTAATTGAACGGTCAAGATAATATCTCAAATAATTGGATCGACGGTGGAGAATAAATGAGATAAATTAATTAGAAAATAAAGATTTTTGAAAATCAAGAAGATAAAGACTGTCTGATTTGTGAGATTCGACAAATCAAGAAGATAAGAGTTGGACTGAAGATTAGATTTGGAAAATCAAGAATCTGCCCGATTACTTGATTTTTGGAAGATTAGTTACTATTTTGAATTAAATTAATTCAAAATAATATTTTTGTGAGACAATAAATAATCTTTTTCAGATTATTTACCAAAATGGACTGACAGTTAAGAATGAGATGACATTTTAAATATTTTAATTTATCTAAAATGAGAGGAATATTAATTTTGACAATTAAATAATTAAAGATAATTATTTAATTTAGCAGATAAGATTAATTAATTAAATAAATTAATCAATTCATTTAATTATGACAGTTAGTGATATTAAATAAATAAATGAAATTCATTTATTTAATAATCAGGAAGAAATAAATGAAGAAGGGTAATTAAATAAATTAGAAAATTTATTTAATTAAGGGAAGACTTAGACAATTAATGACATATTTAATAAATAAATATAATTTATTTATTTAATAATCATGAAGAGTAAAAGGACATGAATTAATTAAATAATTATGAATTATTTAATCAATAGTCGAATGTGGACCAATGACATAATTAAATGTCATAATTATGCTAGGACGAAAGTGGTAAAAATGAAGCTTGTAGGCCTAGGTCATTTTTAGGTGTCTACATTTTGCCCCTCTTTGTCATAATGTCGCATGTCACATTGTGACAAAGAAAATAAGTCAAAAATATGCCCCAGTAAAGGTACAGAGTACATTGCCCCCTCGGGAAATTTTTCAAATTTTGGGTCGGCGACAGAAAAATTTGTAAAGGGTCCCGATAAATCAATTTGATGACCAGAAAAATAATGGCGCAGTCAGTTTTGAATTCTGAAACATTGAAAGCAACTAACAAGGAAGTCAAAGCTGGTCAAATGAGCCTCCAGTAATAACCTTGTTTGAGAAATGTCATTTTGACTTTATAAATAGGTTGACAAAGGGGTAAAAGTCAATTCATTTCTACTATTTACTTTGCAAATTTTGAGAGTCCAAAGCGAAAAGGAGCGCAGCGAGGATGGTTATTCCAGTGACAGAGCATCGCGGCGAGATCGTACAGACATTCAGATGGCCAGAGGGCTCAGAGCCAACGGTATGTACCCTTGTCTTGCTTTGTAATTTTTTTGTTTTGTGTGCCAATTTTAGGTTTCTAGGGCAAATAACAACTGCGTCGCGACGCAACTGCGTTCGCGTAAGCCGCAATCGTATGCGCGTTCGACGCATATGATGTGTCGCGACGCGAATGACTAGCTAATCGCAGGGTGGGCGAGGCGTTGCGACGCATTTAATAAAAACTGCGACGCATTCACCTAACCGAGTCACATATGAGTGTTGGAAAGCCACAATTGTCATTTTGTGCCGCAATTGCACTTTTGAGAGACGCATTCGCCATATTGTGTCACAATTGCCAAAATTTGTGATGCAATTGCCATTATATGACGCATCTGGGCAACTAAGCAATGCAACTGTCATGTTGAGACGCATTTGATGATTTGATAGACGCATTCGAATATTTGTGACACAACTGCTATAACACGATGCATTTGATGTTTTTCTTTTACTGAGACCGATTGTGGTACTTGTGAAATCGTTAATGCTTTTGATGTTGCTGATAGTTGTCTAGAAAATACTGATATATTGTTTGCCTTTTTGTAGAGGCAGCTTGCCCCTATCTACACGCGAGAGAGCAGATCGACCACATTTCGGTTTACTGACCAGCTGAGCCCGCGGGAGCAGCACCGATTGATGCGACTAGGGTTGTTCTACGTTGCCTACATGCCCGCCATTCGGGCGAATAGGGGATTACTGACTGCACTGTGTGAGCGTTGGCATTCAGATACTTGCTCGTTCCACCTTCCGACAGGTGAGGCTACCATTACTCTGGAGGACATCTATCGAATCCTGCGAGTGCCGATCTTAGGGGAGCGGATCGTCTATGATCCTCGTCATGGCGAGCAGACCTTTCGAGCGTACTATCGAGATCAAGGTGCAGGACTGGGCATCCATGGTTATGAGATCAGATGGGAGTTCATGGCGGATCACTATGGTCGCTTTGATGCATTCCTAGCGACTCTAATTGGGGGGATCTTGATTCCTGATCATCGAGGACACGGATTTCCTATTGGTTGGGGAGACGTCCTAGTTGGCATGAGACAAGACAAGACCGTTTATGCTTGGAGTCCTTGATTACTGGGGACACTCTACCATCAGCTGCATGATATTTCCTATAGGAGAGGAGAGAGCATCTTGTGTGGGACTACGCTGATGATGATATGGTCCTAGGAGCACATATCCATATTTCGTCCATCGATTGACAGACCATAGTTGGCCAACGGTATTCCCTATGCTTATTACTACGCTGGTGCCTTACAGCAGACCCGGATGGGTGAGACAGGTTGGTGGCAACATCGGATTGACACAATGATGTCCTTTATCTGGAGGCTGTATTGAGACTGCAGACAGTGGGATGATGAGGTAGACCACTTGAGTTTGTGTAGGCAGTACATATATTTGATTGGCAGGACGGTACAGACTTCATTGATCATTGAGATGTATTTACCACAGTGTGTCCTGAGGCAGTTCGGAGAGCAGTAGGGTGTACCTGTAGGGACAGCCGAGTATGCCCAGTCTTCCAGAGAGTGTGCTTGGGGACCAGCCATTCTAGTGGCCTTCGCGGAGTAGCAGATTGACGGGCTAGTAGCCCAGGCATGGGGATGGAGGGGAGGAGCAACCGATCCTAGGACGACATCCAATTATGACTTATGGTGGCAGACACACAGGCCAGTGCCTTTAACGGATCCGGATGGGCCAGTACTGGTGGACAGACGATCAGTGATTCCTCGTGTGTCGCGGGCCAGGCGAGGTGGCAGGGGTAGAGATGGAAGCAGGGGGAGAGGTAGAGGCAAAGACGGAGGCAGGGGGGAGAGGCGGGAGACGGGAGGGACGGAGGGATGGGATGGGCAGATCTGGAGGGTACGGCGAGGGTAGGACGAGGGGTGAGGAGAGAGAGAGGAGTGAGGATGGCACAGAGGACGTGGCGGAGGTGGAGAGGCAGGAGGAGAGGGTGGAGGTGGGGGGACAGGAGGAGGAGGTGGGGATGTGGCAAAGGATGATGATGATGAGGACGATGCCATGGATGAGGCTGAGAGACTCCTTAGATGGCAGATGGTGGAGGGAGAGGAGGAGATACCCTCCAGTTCAGCGTTGCCTCAGGATTCCACGACAGATCAGAGGGTGGCCGACCTACATCAGAGATTAGATGAGAGCATGGCACAGGTCAGGGCACTGCAGGGAGAGCTAGAGGTGGCTCGGGTAGAGCGAGATCGGGCAGTGATCCGCTAGCAGGACTCAACTCAGTGGTGCACACAGTTCGCAGCATTATGCACAGGGCCTGTAGGGGACATGGCTCACGAGTTGGCCATAGTGAGCACAAGATTGGGGCAGTATCAGACATTATATGAGTAGGTAGTGCCACCTGAGCGACAGGATCCTACCCTGTCATGGTCACAGATGAGGATAGGCAGTGGCCACAGATCAGGCAGTTCCAGTGGTAGCAGGAGTCACACCAGTGTCGGGGGATCTACCTCGACAGGGCACACATCAGTGCACAGGTCACATCACTCACGCCGGCACACCCCGAGTCACCATTCAGGTCATAATCATGGGTCGACTGGTTCACTGCAGAGGTCGGTACAGGTACAACCACCAGTGATCGATACATCTACTTCTCAGAGTCAGGCCGTAGTGACATCACAGGTATCTGTTGCCATAGAGATGACGCCTTCCTTCACAATTCCACTAGTGGCACAGGCAGAGGTTGCGACAGGTCCGCCTATCGGTTCAATCTCAGTTTCAGAGTTGTAGCCGCCACATTCTTCACCATGAGGGGATGATGAGAGTCTACCCTAGGGGCATTTTGTTATTATGACACACTATGTATAGATTATTGAGCCTGCGAGCTCCATTTTTGGGATATCCCCTGACTTTTATCCTGTGACATTGTTCATTTTTGAGATGATGTTATATGATGATGCAATTTTGATGTGGCCTACATGTGTTATGTGATGCTCTTTGATTTAACGTATTATGATATGTATGATGTATGATGTATGATGTTGATTTATGATGTAGCATGTATGTCCTATGATGCTTATTTATGATTTTGATGCCATGATGATGCAATGCTTGCTTATGTGAGATGATAATGATAATGATGTGCATAATGTATTTAGTAAATGGATGTCATGTTGTTGATTATGTTAATGCACTTGTTTGTGATTATGTATATGATTTAATGATGTAGATGATGTATGTATGGAACTAATGCAATGTTTATATGATCATGTATGCACTTATGTTTTTGGATGTCATAGGATATCATCGTGAGATGGATGACAGGAGATGACAAGACTGATGAGAGAAGATGACTAGACCGAAGAAGAGGAGATGACCAGACTAAAGAAAATGCATGTTAATTCCTAGACCAAATCCTTCAAAGCTTTACCATAGGACATTAGTATTTATTGATCTTAATCATCATTGGGCAAACTGTTGTAATGGCCAACAAACACCATGATATGACATAGATCAAGGGTGTGCAAGGTCGTACCATTACGTAAGACAAGCAGTCACAGACAAGGATGATCATGACTTATACTAAGAGTGAGATTGCCCCAGTCTTTTTGTCATAATCAACCTCAAGCAGAAAAAGACAAGGACAAATCATGAAACGTCGTTGCTTCTCTAAATCCTGTTTCCAGGACATCCTTGAGAAACTAGAGGCATGATTGTCAAAATACAAAAATAAAGCCCTTACCATGATATGTCGTTGTTTTTCTAAATCCCAAAATTAGGACCTCGCTGAGAAACTAGTAGTCATGCGTGTCAATCGTCATGATACGTCGTTGCTTCTCTAAATCCTGCTTAGTGGGATCTCGCTGAAAAACTAATATCATGATAAAAACTAAAAGAAAATTGTCAAGTGTTTGCCAAGTGCGTCTGGATATCCATTGTTCCAATGTCAAGATGTCAGGTTTAATGATGATGAGATGCCCGAGTGTTAAAGCTTTGATGCTGCTCAAACGACAAATGTCCAAATTTTCCAAATTCAGGAAGGACACATCTTGAATAATATGAATGCCAAGAGAATTGATCTCCAAATGCCATGTGACGGTTATGATGACGATGCCTAGGAAGGACACATCTTGAGGCATAAATGACACAGTTGGTTATTCAGAAGGACACATCTAAAAAATACTAATGTCAAGATGAGTGATCCTTAGATGTCGAATGACAGTGACGATGCCTAGGAAGGACACATCCTAAGGCATGAATGACAGAGGTTATCTTTCAGAATGACACGTCTGAAGGTTAGCCAAGATTTGACAGTTTGACGGGGTATGATGATATGAGTGACGTGCTGATGAGATTGTCATGCTAAATAAATGAATGTTTTACTTTGTTTTAGGAGTTTTCCCATCTGGAAAATGATTTGTCGTGACCTGAAGAGTTTTGACGTGTGTGCCAGTGTAGTGCCATGAACCCTAATGGACTGACCTAGTGCGGCCTCGGGGGCTCATCGACAGATGGCCTTGCCTACGTCATACACTTAGAGACCTCAAAGTTCAACACGACCAATGACTTTGTCCAAAGGACGAAAGTTTGAATCATGATTTTATTTTGACAAACCTAAATGGACTGACCTAATGTCTCGGGGACTCAAATATGAGTCTTGCCTACGTAGCAAGTGCGCAGAGACAATGTAGTTCGGACAAATGACAAAGACTGATCAATATGACTGACTTTGATAGGAGATGACGATGTGTTTGCGCTCTTCGAGCAGTCTGATGTTTTGTTTGTGGTTTTCTTCAAGATGTTTTATGATTTTTAGGTCTTTTTTTAAGGACTTTTTATGATGTTTTTGGTCTTTTTTCAAGACTTTTTACGATGTTTTTGGTCTTTTTTCAGGACTTTTTTCGATGTTATTGGTCTTTTTTTTTTTTAGGACTTTTTTCCAATTGCCAAGATCATGTGCGACATCCACTGCAGTTTCATAATAAAAAATTTTCCCCCAGTCAAGTCCAAGACTTAGCCATTTTTAAGGAACATGGACTGGATGTTGCTGATTTACTAGATGGACAGTCATCAGGACTTGATGTCAATTGTTTATCCACTATGACAGGTAGGGTAAAATGTGGTGGCGATTTGCGTAATAATGGTAGAAATACCTTTCATCCTAGGCCAAGGCAGACAAAGTGACAGTAGATGGCAGAGCAATGATTGACTATGCGTGGCGCCTGTTTGCCAAGTTTTCACCATGGTACTTGTCCAAAGTGCCTGTTTGCCATGTTTTCACTATTGAATGAATCATTTTTCTCTTTACTATTTTCTTGACTTTTTTTTTTTGGTGTCACCAAGATGCCTGTTTTCCAGGTTTTCATCAAGGCAACAATTTTTTATCATTTTAATTTTTTTTTATTTTGCAATTTTTCAACTCAATCCTCTGATGCTATGCATAGAACCTTCAGAGATGTAAACTGTTGATGGGCTCTGTCAGTTTTTCTCCATCTGGTGTGGCCAGCTGATAAGCTCCAGAACTGAAAGAAGATATGATAATGTAGGGACCCAACCAGTTTGGTTCAAACTTTCCCGGCTTTTCTCTGTCAACTTGGTTCTTGGGGTTCTGCATGAGAACTAGGTCACCAATGTCAAACTTTCTGACCATAACCTTTTTATTGTAGTTGCGACAAAGATGGTTATGATATGCTTGGAGATGGTTTAGTGAATTTTGCCTTCTTTCTTCCAACATTTCCAGCTCGTGCAAGCGTGATTGTCGATACTCCTCTTCATTAGTTAGACCCTTCAGGGAGACTCGTAACGAAGGAATTTCAACCTCAATGGGAAAGATGGCCTCAGCGCCAAAGACTAGGGCAAATGGAGTGGCTCATGTAGGCGTACGAATGCTAGTTTGATAAGCCAATAGAGCAGGGTTGAGTTGTATGTGCTAGTCATGGCCAGCGTCGTTGACAGCCTTTTTAAGGATTAAGACAATGGTTTTATTTGATGCCTCAGCTTGACCATTTTCCTTGTGGGTAGTAGGGAGATGAAAAATGGTGTTGAATGTGAAATCGCTCACATAACTCCTGAACGTCTTAGTTTTTAAATGGGCGTTCGTTGTCAGTGATTATGGGATTATGAGAAGGCATACCCAGTGGGGACCACAAATCAAATGAGATAAATTAATTAGAAAATAAAGATTTTCAAAAATCAAGAAGATAAAGACTGCCTAATTTGTGAGATTCAAAAAATCAAGAAGATAAGAGTTGGACTGAAGATTAGATTTGGAAAATCAAGAATCTGTCTGATTACTTGATTTTTGGAAGATTAGTTACTATTTTGAATTAAATTAATTCAAAATAATGATTTTGTGAGACAATAAATAATCTTTTTCAGATTATTTACCAAAATGGACTGATTAAGAATGAGATGACAATTTAAATATTTTAATTTATTTAAAATGAGAGGAATATTAATTTTGACAATTAAATAATTAAAGATAATTATTTAATTTAGCAGATAAGATTAATTAATTAAATAATTAATCAATTCATTTAATTATGACTTAGTGACATATTAAATAAATAAATGAAATTCATTTATTTAATAATCGAAGAAATAAATGAAGAAGGTAATTAAATAAATTAGGAAATTTATTTAATTAAGGGAAGACTTAGACATATTTAATAAATAAATATAATTTATTTATTTAATAATCATGAAGAATAAAAGGACATGAATTAATTAAATAATTATGAATTATTTAATCAATAGTCGAATGTGGACCAAGGACATAATTAAATGTCATAATTATGCTAGAATGAAAGTGGTAAAAATGAAGCTTGCAGGCCTAGGTCATTTTTAGGTGTCTACAGAAACAAAGTATATGGCAGCTACTCATTCTTGTAAAGAAGTCATTTTTCTTAAGAGATTGTGTTTGGATATTAGTTTTGATGCAGGATAGATTACCATCTATTGTGACAGCCAGAGTGCTATATGCATAGTGAAGAATCCTACTTTCCATGCCAAAACAAAGCACATTGATTTGTAGTTTCATTTTATTCATGATATGGTGGAAGATGGAAATGTGAACCTAGAAAATGTGGACACTTTGGTGAATGTTGCAAATGCATTGACAAAGCTAGTGAGCACAAAGAAGTTTAGATGGTGTGCTAGTTTTGTGGGCCTTTCGACCTGAGCAGTGTTACAGTGACTTTTGAAGGTCTTCAAAAAGTGGAAGAATGTTGGGAATTGGTGTCTCAACTATTTGTCCTATTTTTTAGGAGTATTTTTCCTATTTTTTAGGAGTATTTTTTGTTTCAAGAAATGAAGAATTAAGTAGCTCTTATTTTTTAGGAAGTGGGACCCAGTTGGAAGTTTCCTATCTTGTAGGGGGTATGTTGACTAGTCAACCCATGTCATGGGAGAATTCCACTTTTCACTTGGGAGCTCAATCTGGGCAAAGGAATTTGTAAAATTCCTTGGAGTGCTTGGATGGCAACTGCCAATGTGTGGTGAGCTTCGAGACCCGCTTGTTAGCATATTCCTTTGTATGAGCACAAAGAGCAAGGAAGGCTGACACTTGTCATCACGAGAGAACTTTAAGCAAAGAATATTGTGAAAGACCTCAAGAAACTATGCCATGATGCCATGTGGCATTAGTTTGAATTGTTGACCAAAGCTCAAAAGGGAAAGTTGCTTTGTGAAGATGGAGTTGTCACTCATAGTGACAAGGAGTCTTGGTTGAGTTCTAAATTGGAAATTGGACTTCATTTTTTCATTGTGGACACCTAGCTTTATTGTTGCATGATTTATGGTGATTTTTATCTTGCATTTGGCTATATATTGGTTGCATGTTCGTGCATGCTAGTGTATAATTGGTCGGATGCTTTTGTGGACAATTGAGACCAATGCATGTTCTCTGTTACAATTTGCATGCATGTAGAGACTATGGGAATGACATATGGCAACCTTGGGTGCCTATATTAGAGATGGATATATATTTATGCCTTAGTACATTTTTAATTGTAATGGGATTGTAATATTTGTATGTTGTTATGCTATCGGAATCACTCTAGAATTGTAACACTGTGAAACTACACTTGCAAGAGCATAGAATCTACATATTGTATGTAATTTCATATTATTGTAATACAATTGATTTGTGCTTTGGTGTGTGGGTTTTTTCCCAAAAGGGTTTTCCCACATAAAATTTTGTGTTATGTGCTTTATGCTTAAAATGTGAAAATTAATCTTAATGCATGTGTGCTCTTAAGAAACTGTACTAGAATAAATATTTGAAACAAAGTTTTTTGCAACCCTCTCTTGATTGATTTTCATTTAGGGAAGCATTTTTTGCACTTGTATTTCCTTTCACTTTTAGGGAGGTATCTCTTCGAAGGATAGTGAGTCTTGGATGCAAGCCATGCAAGCAGAGATGATGGATTTGGATAGTTTTAATACATGATTCTTGTTTGTTTTCCCAAAGGAAGAAATCCCATTGGTTGCAAGTGGATATATAAAAATAAATTTAGTGTAGACATTCAGTTAGAGTGGTACAAGGCCAAACTAGTGGCCAAGGGCTACTTCCAGACAAGGAGCTTATTTTGGTGAATTTTTCTCTCTTGTTTCTAAGTTAACCTTTATTAGATTCTTATTATCTATTGTTGTCACTTTTGATTTTTAAATTGAGCAAATGAATGTTAAAATTGATTTCTTGCATGGGGATCTTGAGGAGGAGATTTATATGTGTCAACTTGATGGTTTTTTTATGAAATAAAAAACACTTGGTTTGTAGTTCAAAATAGTCACCCATGATGTATCAAAATTTTGATGCCTTTATATTGAAGTTGGGTTTTTTAGGATCGAAGAGGATCATCGTGTTTATATTAAGGTTATTGATTATCAGATAATTATTTTCTTGTATGTTGATGAAATGTTTATGGGTAACAACAAGGTGATGATTAGGGAGCTCGAGACTCAACTTTATAGAAAATTCAATATAAATGAATTGGGGGTTGCTAAATATATTCTTGGGATGGAGATCAATAGGGATCGGGTACATGAAAATATTTTGCTAATTCAGATTACGTATGTTGATACCATTTTGTGAAGATTTAATATGCATAATTGTAAGCCAGTGACTATTTCATTTTTAATTGGTATGAAGCCTAGTTTAGACATGTTTCTTAAATCTGATGATGATTTTTAAGAGATGTGTAAGGTTTCTTATGCTATTTTTTTGGTAGTTTGATGTACACAATGGTTTACACTAGACCAAATATAGCCCAAGCAATGGGATTTTTTAGCAGGTTTATGGCTAACCTTGGTAGAGAGCATTAGAATTTTGTTAAAATGATGTTTTGATATTTGTGAAGAACTTGTAACTAATATTTGTTTTATCATGGTACTGATGATGTGGTTAATTCATTAGACATACAAGGTTTTGTTTATGTAGATTGGGTAGGTGACTTGGATAGTTGAAGGTCCACTAGTGGCTATAGTTTCTCTTTGTTTGGAGGTGTAGTGAGTTGGATGAGTAAAAGATAGCCTATGGTTGCATTTTAAACCACTAAATAAAAGTATATAACTGCTACACATGCCTTTGAGGAGGTGGTATGGTTACAAATACTTTGTACAAGTATTGGTTTTGAGTGTAGGATTGTGAGGATAAAATGTGATAGTTAGAGTGCCATATGTTTGGTCAAAAATCCCATGTATAATGTTCATACTAAGAATGTTGATGTTTAGTACCACTTTTTGTAAGAAATGGTTGAAAATGATAAGGTCTTGATTAAGAAAGTTGATACGTTGAATAATGTTGCAGATTACAAATTTAATGACCACAAGTTATCTTGGTGTAGGAAGGCCATAGGCCTTGATCAATGTGTTTGATTATTTTTATGTATCTCATGATGTAATTGTAATGTATAATATCAAGTAGGAGAATGTTAGGATAGGTGGCATTAACCCTACATTCCTAAGTCATTCTCCATGTTCCTTGGAAAGTGCTCTCAGGGGCATGAGAATAAAAATATTTAATATTGCATCCTATGATTGAAATATAATTTTCATTCATCGAGATGGACACAGTTTGGTGGTGGTTATAAAGTATCTTAGAGGAATATTTCATTTAGGCACCCACTTTGGGAGTGGAGTGCAAATAAACTTACTTGTCTATGTATGTTGACACATATCATTTTAATGTATTCCATAGTTGGGCACACAAGTGTGCATATTGTTGCATGCCATATTTTGTAGTCATCAGAGCTGTCAAAGAGTTATGGAGCATCCTAGATTGGTCAAATTTGATTGGCTATGAGTTAGGTGCCCATGTGCAAGCCATGTGATAATTTTTTTTATTATGTTATGGGTTTTCCATTATGCTAGGCCTAGGTTTTTGCAAGTGGTTTCTACCTCTTGTATTAGGGTACCAGTGTGGTTTTCCCTCTCACAAATATCTATAAATTGGAGCCTTGAAATAGTAGTTTTATATGTTCATTTGTAGGTATCCAAGTCTTTCCAAATTTCTTAGAGATTATAGTGTTGGTGTATTATTGTAAATCTCCTTTTGAAGATAATAATATAATTGTCCTCTTTATCATGTGGTGTTTTTCCCCAAAAGGCTTTCTCCATGTAAATTTGGTGTCATATATGGTATTGCTAATTTTATTTTTTTGATGTTGAATGTGAAGTCACATTAATCAATTTGGGTAATATTGGATATTAAAAACATCTCATATTTTCATCATATTGTAAGAGTTAATATTGCACCATTTCTACCTTGATTTTTAAAAAAATAGCTCCTCCTTCCTATCATTGATTTGATAGTTATTTATCCAAAAAGATGGTTTATATTTCTTTCCAAGAGATAATAGACACAACAATTAATCCCATAAAAATGATGCATATCAAAGTTTTTAATGTGGAGGGAAGTAGTTTGATTTTTTGTTTATCTATTTTGTAGTCATAGGTCTAATAAGGGACCTTGAATTCAAAGATAAATTGATTTGGATCCTCTATAGCCATACCTTGAAAGGTAGGAAATATGGAAGGGGATATATTTTTCATTGGGGCTTCCTCATTAGGGTTTAAGTCTATAGGATAGGTGAATATTCTTTTGGCCCTTCTTTTATCATGTCCATTGTCCTTATTGGAATTTTTTTTGTTGATCATTCACTTTTTGGTGTTCTTTGTGAAGTCTCAATATAGTATTGATCAACCAATTGTTGACAAAATGTTCTACTGAAGCTTCTATCCCTAAAGATTCTATGGATGTTTTTCAAGTTGGGGAGTTTTTGCAACAAATATTTTATGTAGGCTCATTTTTATAACCATACAAAATAAAGGATTTATTTCTTCTTCTAAAGTTATAATAGTTTAATTTATCTATTCATGACCCTATCAACACCTTGAAATGCTTAACATGTGTGTTACTCCAATCCCCAACAATGGTGCCAAAAATTATAAGGTATTGTCAAACTTCATACTTTAATAGATTATAATCTTTTCAAGTGAGATGGTTTCCAAAGGCTATCTACAATAGGTAGATAAATAGCTTATCCATAATTTTTTTAATTACTAATTAACCTAGTCAACTAATTCTTAGAAAGAAATTTGATACAGAGGCAGGGTTCAAAACCTTCAACCATCACAAATAGATCAGTTTCACACAACTCTTCAATCACAAAACTTTCAACTTGTTTTCCTACTAACCATGCATATTGATGGCATACAAATTATCATTACATCAAACAGCTCAACAATGCACTATTTTTTTAAACCCTCATTTCACCAAGGGTTATGACAATATTTACTATGAAAAGACACACAAAAAACCTCCATATCTTTCCCAAATGATCAAATAATTCAAATCCCCTTTTTAGGAACCTTGTGCAACAATGTAAAGAATACTCACCAATTTTGAGCCTTTTTGGATGGCGCAATACAAAGATATAGTTTTCTTAATGCTTGTTGGAAACCCTAGTTTTATCACAGACCTACTCTCACCAAAAATATCACAACTCTTTCAAAACTTAACGAAATTAGATTAAAAAAAAAAGGAAATGAAAATAGACTCATTTATCCATCATTTCTCATTGGTTTCAGACCATTATTTTACCGTACCAATCCGTACCATGTGTTTCTTTCGGACTGTTACAGGAAAAATCAGTCATTCAGGATAGCTTGTACCAAAAATGCCATAACTTTTACAAATCTCAATAAAAATTGATGAGACCAATTGAAAATGAAAAAATATTCTCATCACTCACTTATCTAACCAGTTTCAGATCATTATATGAAAGATACAATCCATACAAACCAAGAGAAAATTCTGCAACATGAGAAAAATTCAGAAATAATGCACAAAAACAAGGGTTTCTTTTTCTTCACAATTTGTAATCATCTCCAACCCCAAATTCGAGTTGGAATTACATATTTATCATATTAAATCCATTTATAACTTCCCAACTAACTAATCAACTTCTACATGATCTTGACTCTTCATATTCCCATTCTTGCATTTTTGCAACTTTTCAATATGACAATTTTTGCAAGAATTGACAATGTTTAACCATAATTGCAAAATGACCCAACCAAGAACTCCTAGGACCTAAAATAGACTCAAACATGTTAAAAATGGTCTAAATGACATTATTAAAAGCTTAGATCACCTAACTAACTCAAACTTCACAAATTGGCCTCATGGAGGCTTAAACCTGACAAGGTGCTCATACTCCTGGCCAAAAAGAAACTAAAGTCCCCCTTGAGTGAGGACCTGCAAATGCATGAGAACCTACATCAACAATCTGATTCATCTTGAATATAGGTTTACCCTTTCTTAAGTGTACAATCACAACAAGAAAATAGTGTATTCCATCCTCCTTCCCATCAAATGCATGCTTAAATTCATCCACCTTCCTTAGAAAATCATCCTTAAGCTTTTCACCTTTGGTTTCCATTTTTTTATCTGATATTTTTCCCCTATGACTACTACTTTATCAGGTTCACTAACCTTTGATGTGATAAAAACTGAAAGACCATTATCCTCTTTGGAAAATAATGAAGAAAACACCATTTCAACATACCTTTTAAGCCAACCTTGATCCTCCAAAATCAATTCATCCTTGACCTTCAACAAATCAACTCTTGACACCAACTCAATATCATTTCCCTCCAAAATCAAATCATTCTTCAAGTTTGTTGTCTTGGTACCTTCAAATTCTGGAATGGCTGCACCCTCCATGCATTCTTCTTCTTCTACCATCATCACTTTGGCTTGCTTGATTTGTTCACCATCTCCCTTCATCAACAAAGATTCTATTGTCTTCACATTTGGTTTTAATGCTTCCACTTGTCTTCTTCTCTGAATAATTTTTTGAATAGGCCACTAGATCTTCTTCTTAACTGGTAGATGCCGACTTGACTCTTGGTTTGCTAATTATTGCAACTCAACCTTCCATCTCTCTTCCATCCTTTCTATAGCCTGCCTCATCTCTTTTATCTCTTTGTCAATTTCCATTTTTTTTCCTTTTCTCCTTCCTCTCTTTTTCTTTCTTGTTTCCTCTTTTGTGAACCCTCAGCCTACAAGTACTTCTTCAACACATTCATTCTTCTCTCTTTTCCAAGCAAGTCTCTTTCACCTTGCTTCTCTTGTCCTTGTGACACCTCACCTAGGTTTCCTCTCTTCTTCACTACCTAGTATCTTGGCATCTAGGTTCTCTCTTCAACTTGCAAAAGACAACACACAAACACACAACCTTCCTTTCCTAGAGTCTTCTAGCTCTGATACCAATTTGATGCAGAGGCG
Source organism: Sequoia sempervirens (assembly GCA_007258455.2). Lineage (NCBI taxonomy): Eukaryota > Viridiplantae > Streptophyta > Pinopsida > Cupressales > Cupressaceae > Sequoia > Sequoia sempervirens. Next base: position 37,267,612 of record VDFB02109042.1, read on the forward strand.
GGGTTCAAAACCTTCAACCATCACAAATAGATCAGTTTCACACAACTCTTCAATCACAAAAATTTCAACTTGTTTTCCTACTCACCATGCATATTGATGGAATACAAATGATCATTACATCAAACAACTCAACAATGCACTATTTTGTTAAACCCTCATTTCACCAAGGGTTTTGACAATATTTACTATGAAAAGACACACAAAAAACCTCCATATCTTTCTCAAATGATCAAATAATTAAAATACAATTTGTAGGAACCTTGTGCAGCAATGTAAAGAAGACTCTCACCAAGTTTGAGCCTTTTTGGATGGCGCAATACAAAGATATAGTTTTCTTAATGCTTGCTGGGAACCCTAGTTTTATCACAGACCTGCTCTCACCAAATATGTCATAACTCTTTCAAAACTTAACGAAATTAGATTAAAAAAAAAGGAAATGAAAATAGACTCATTTATACATAATTTCCCATTATTTTCATACTATTATTGTACCATGTGTTTCTTTCAGACTGTTATTGGAAAAATCAGTCATTCAGGATAACCTGTACCAAAAATGCCATAACTTTTACAAATCTCAATAAAAATTGATGAGACCAATTTAAAATGAATGTATATTCTCATCACTCACTTCTCCCACCAGTTTTATATCATTATATGAAAGATAAAATCCATATAAACCAAGAGAACATTCTGCAACATGAGAAAAATTTAGAAATAATGCATAAAAATAAGGGTTTCTTTTTCTTCACAATTTCCAACCATCTCCAGCCCCAAATTCGAGTTGGAATTACATATTTATCATATTAAAATCATTTCTAACTTCCCAAATAACTAATCAACTTCTACATGATCTTGACTCTTCATATTCCCATTCTTGCATTTTTGCAACATTTCAATATGACAATTTTGTAAGAATTGACAACGTTTAACCATAATTGTAAAATGACCCAACCAAGAACTCCTAGGACCTAAAATAAACTCGAAAATGTTCAAAATGGTCTAAATGACCTTATTACAAGCTTAGATCACCTAACTAACTCAAAATTCACAAATTGACCTCATGGAGGCTTAAACTTGACAAGGTGCTTCTCACACCAAAATTGCTTCTATAATTAAAATTTTAGACTACGAAATGTAAGTGTGCTTATGTTCAAATTAAATTTAAGCTCTAGAATAACTCAGAAAGAAAACTATTCAAAGCATATAAATACTCATATATTGTCCAACTATGGAATCTAAAAAATAACTTGTCTATTCTACTGAAATAAATCTATACTAATCATTCAATATTTTCAAATAAACAAAACCAAATGTAAAGTTTTTTAGGAACTTTTCTATTTTTTTAATGTTTTTATCCTTTTCAATTTTAAGATCTCTAAATAAATAAAATAACATAGTGCTACTAAAACTTACCATAATCCTATAGGCACACTTACATATTTTTAGTCTAACACATGTATGAACACATATAACAATAAACTTAATAAAAAATAATCATATATGAAAATGATGTTGTTTCTCTCTAATGGAGTGGATAGATCTTAGAAGTTTGGAACTCAAACTCGTGAAATCATATGTAAAAATTTCAAGATTCATAGAAGCTAAAACTAGATTGTCTTCATAAACTTCTTCTTAAGAACATAAAGAAAGAACAACTAATTATATTCTAAAGATAGGTTTAATTTGTTATCTCCATATACCCTATTTTAGTTAAAAATGCACCTTTTGTAGCAACTTTATTAGTATTTAGATCCTTATTAACTCAAGATTTTATAAGGACCTCCCTAAATTCCTCTAGCAAAATATATAGGTGAATGGCCTATTGAGCAATTGGAGGATTCACATAAAAAAGATTATTGTTCCCAACAAGAAGGTGATGACCCAAGTTGTCTACCAATTTAGAGTGTACAATTCAAAATCTCCCCTCATGGAAACATCAAATCTTAGTGTAAATAGAGTCATTATCTACCTAGTTAGCTAATCACCTATCTAGGATTGATCTATTCACACCTAGCTTAAGTTTACTTAGGTTTCTTTTGTTTTTTTATCAATTCGTAGCATTGAGACATATGTCCTTATGAATTGAGACACCTATTGACACTTGCTCACACACTTGTCAAGTGAGCTCACAAGTGTCCCACCTATATAGGGGTAGTCAGTAGTTTAGTCCTACCTTACTACCTCCCCATCCTTGCCTATACAATAAAGGCTTGATCATTGTATCATACACTCTTCATTTTCATATTTGATAGAAATACTATTATGCATATTGTGTTTGCTTGTGGAAGTTGTTTTATGCTCCTGATCTTGGCATTCTCCAACATCAACAACCTTCAAATAGAATGCCAAGAAGTCAATTTCTAATGGAATTCCTTTTTCTCAACAATGTTCTCAACTTCTTCTTTTGTGAACTTTTATATTCTAATTATTTATTGTGCTTTATTATAATTTAAGTTAATTGTTATGAATTAAAAGTGAAATTTATTTTAGAAATTATATTTTTTGTTATGAATTATTTAAGAGGGGGAAATATATAAATACAAGTTTTTTTTCAAATGAGAGGGAGTTTTTCTCTCTAGAAATTTTTGTACAAGAAAAAAAAAAAGAGACTTTTTACTCTAGAGTTCATAACGAAAGAAGAGATTTTACTAAACTTTGAGAAATATTATCTTTTGATTATTGGTTTTTTGTATGTTTGACTTGCAACCACTCTTTGTATTCCTCTTTTCATGCTATGGGTGTGGATTGTCAATTCTTAGATTTTTTAATTACTCTAGAGTTCATAAAGAAAAAAGAGATTTTACTAAACTTTGAGAAATATTATCTTTTGATTATTGGTTTTTTGTATGTTTGACTTGCAACCACTCTTTGTATTCCTCTTTTCACACTGTAGGTGTGGATTGTCAATTCTTAGATTTTTTAATAAGATTATAACTATTTGTATGTTAGATATTCTGGTCTCTCTAAAAATTGTTTACTCTAAGTTTTAAAAAGTTTTAATTCATTTAATGTGTCATGTAGATCAAAGAACTATGAGTCTTCCATTGTCATTGTTTTTCATTTATTTTCTATGTGTCATTCTATTCTCTTTAAAACATTTGAAATAAAGTATTTTTTAAACTTGCCTAAGGTTTCTCCCCATTTTTTATTTTTCATATTCCTTTCATACTTTTGGGTAAAATTATTAAAAATAACAAAACCCCAATCATACAAGGGACTACCCCTCTCAAATATTGAGGAAAATAATTCATTCAAAAATAATGATTTTTTCAGCTATTTGTAATATTTGTTGCTACATTTGAGCAAGTCTCACTAATATTAGCATATTACTATAGTGATAATATATATACCAACAAGTCCATTAGAATTTATGCCTTATACTATTGGAGAGCATTAAGTTGATCCAAAAACTTATAACTTCCCATCTCTTTACATGGATTTTGCTATCTATGAGAAATCACCTAAGATATATAATGATGAGAATGCAATTTATGCATGCAATAGTAACACTAAGGGTGCTACTAATTCTTATGATTATTCTTTTTCCTCCCCATTTGATTAATTATAGACATTGAATTTAGATAAAATAAAAACTAAGTTATAAAGGTAAAGGGCTTGGAGAATATGAATGAGGTGGTTTTAAAACAATAAAATTACAAGAAAATAAAAAATATCATGGTATTAGTTACATGCTTGATAATATGAAGTAATATTTAGAAGAATAAAAATGTAAAGGAAAAATATGTAATATCTATGATTTTTATTTATTTGAGCTTTAGTGACATATCATTCATTTATTCATACAACTGGGAAATTTGAGTATGATTATGGGATCTCTTTTAGTGCATTGATTGATTCATCTTTTATGGATTCCATTATGACATACAATGGTAATTGACTAAAAATATAATATAGTTTATTGATTATCAGTGATGTATCATTTACATACAAACATACACGTATAAAATATATAAGTATGTGGAGAATCTAAAACATAAATAGGGTATAAATCATATAGGTGTTTGTATCACAAATAATATCTATGTCATCAATCAAATAAATAGAGAGATTAACTATGCATATAAAAGTGTCCAATATCAAATACCATCAATATCATAATAATTATAAGATAAGCATATCAATCAAGGGGAGGTTATCTTGGCAACCCCTTCCTTGCCTCATCATGCACACTCTCTTAGGTCTTCAATCTCTAGTATTTTGATATCAATCCATCCTTCATATTTATAGTCTTCCCCTTAAGCCTATTAATCTCCTTGTGCAAATTGACTATCTCTAATTGTCCATTTTAGTGTCCCCTTGAGACTCTTTTAGTTGTAACCAAATATCCTACCATGGTAATATATTCCATCATTTTTGCATGTATAATATCCACTTGTCATTATTCTCTCTCTCTCTCTCTCTATGTAGATGATATCCCTAAATCCTCACTTTCCCTATCATTAATGCATCCCTCTCCAAGCTATGTCTCTATCTATAACATGACACACTTTGCTAAAACACCCATATAATACTTAGAAGCATGACTATTTAATAAAAGGGGGAGCATATCAACCAACATTTACATTATAACGAATAATATAGTTGACTAGTATTGGTAGTTCATTGTGAGTTAAATAATCTATTATACAAGCAACCAAAGTGAACCAGTTATTGATGGTATCTACATATCACATGTAATACATTTGCTAGATGTAATTATTATGTATATTGTGAGGCTAGTATTTTACCCTATTTTAAAGGTGCAAAATAACTTTGTGCAATAAAGAAAAACACAAGGAACACTTCAAACATTAGCCTAAGGAATGATAACACAAAGAAAGATAACAAAATAAAGATTGCAAGTGATTATACCTTTGTGTTGTTGAATCCCTTAGTTGGCCCTTGATGTTTGAATGCTTATATGCTCCTTGGATGGATATTGAGATGGCTAGATGCAAGATGAAGAATGTGATAAAATGCAAGTGCTAATGGCTAAATGACTTGGTTAGATGAGGGAAAATTCTTGCAAGTTGAGTGATCAATTTGGTAGCATAAGGGTGCAAATGACTAAGTCCCTTAAATGCATTAGAAGATGGGGTATTTATAGAGGTAAGAGAATTCAATGGTCAAGATTGAGCCACCATGGCCAAAATGAAGGGCTATGGTGAGTTGAGGACTCACAAGCCCTCACATCTTGACATGTGGAGGGTGAAGTGGCCAAGGATGTGATGAAGTGTAAGCGAGGTGGAAGAAAGACGTGCGATGGAGGTAATTGCAAGTACCTTGATGTGACCTCTCAATGATCACATGGGGAAGAGAATATTCCTTGGAGGAATAAAAGTGAATTTAAAATTCACAATGATTGAGAGATCTTATGGATAAAACAATGTTCCCAAAGAGAGGTGAGAAGTACCTTGGATAAGACAAGGTGCCTAAAAAGGTAAGTATTTTCCCACATGTGACTGATGTGACAAGTCAAAGGTTCTAGAACTTGCATGGGGAAGAGAAGATTCTTTGGAGGAATAAAAGTGAATTAAAAATTCACATGGGGAAGAGAGGAGCCTTGGATGAATAAAAATGAATTAAAAATTCCTTGGGGGATGGGGAGAGTTGACCAAGGTACTGATTAGGCTTAATTAATAAGTGATTAGAAGATAATTAGTGGTTAATTAAGATTAGAAACCAACTTGCAAAAGTTGGAGGATGTGACACATCCTAATCAAGGATTAGGCATGCGACACATCCCTAATGATGGGATTAGGAGATTGATTGAGATTAAGAAAAAGATGTGACATGTGAGGAATTAAATGTCATATTTATTTAATTCATTTGATGAAAGGGGGATTAAAGAGGATAAGGTATTTAATTATTAACTAAATACCTTAGGGATTTGGAAGAATTAAGGGATATTAATTAGATAATAGCTATATTACCTAATTAACATGAATAAGAGGATGTTTAGATGAAAAGGAACAAATTTGGACAAATGTGAGTGTCCAAATTTAGGTGTCTACAATATACATAGAAAAACTTAAATACCTAGATCATCTCCCTTATCCCTTCTTATCCACTTTAATGAGACTACACCTAATAGAGCCTATCATCTATCCAACTTCATGGCCTCCTTACCACTTGTTCCTAATATGGATTCTCACCTAATATATATTATTCCTCACCTAATTATTCTCCCACATCTTTCACTCTTCAAAAATCTAATTGATATGATGGTGGGGGGAATGTACTATAATAATAATCCTCATATTTAGTGACAAATTTTGCATCATTCCTTATAACAACCCTAATTTTCCACCTTCATCATCATCGTTGGTAGGTTCCTAGAGTGCAACCAATGGTACATTTGTCTCCCTGGGAAAAATGGTGAATACTGATGCCTCTTGTATATCTAAGGTTTTGGGGGTACATTTTGGTAGAATACAAATTGTCTAAGCAATCACTCGTAATGAAATCTCTTTTGATAGGTGGTTTTCCTACCACAATACCAAATTAATTATCAAATCATCCTCAAATGAGGACGATGCTATGTCTATCATCACATCTCTCTATAGGTTCACCATGTTAGATCCATCAAGGTTAATCTATCAAAAATATATTTCTATCCAACTAATATAGTCCTTTCATCACTTGCCCATTTGGTTGGAATCCCATGAGTAAAATTTAGGTCTATCAAATACCATATCCACTATCATACTTGGGGAACATTGTATTCAAATATGCTCACAATCTCAATATTGGTAAAGTGTTGTGACCTAAAGAGTTGTCCCCCATGCATTTATAAATTATTACAAATCATCATATAAATGTTCCAACATACATCTATCACAAGAATATATTATCCCATTTTTCTCTATATCCTATACTAAATGACTCAAATTGTATGAACATGGGACCTCTATCCATTTAAAATAATAAAAATGGAAAGTATAAAAACCAAGCATCGAATAAGGGCACCCCCCTCATGCATGGCCAAGTCAATTGATGAAATAATAATATGTAACCCTATCTTGTTTTTGGGTAATTTTATATCCTATTACAACTTGTATCCCTGAATAGGAGGCCCTAGGATCTATCGCACACCTTCCAATATGACAACCATCTCAGTAGGGGGAAGGTGGAAAGTTAATATTTGAACTCCACCTCTCCATGAGCATTGTGAGAATATATACATCATAATCAAATAGAATAATCCACCTCATGTACTCAAGGTCAGCTCTATCAACCATTTGTATGTTGTAGGTGTAATATCAAAATCATGAAGGTTGTGTAGTTAGAAATTATTTAATTATTGTCTGATATCAATATTATCTTTCATCATAAATTAAAATTTGACTGATTACTAGTATCGTGTATAATGACAATATGGTAATAAAGTGTTGAAACCACTAAAAATATAAAAAATTATATATCCCAATTCAAATATGTGGGTAGGAGTAGATTCCACAATTCCCACATATTTGAATGTGTGTGTAGTAGTTCAAACCTCTAGAGAGAGGGTTAGTTTTTTTAGATATAGGCCATATATGTGGATACCAATTACAAACATAAAAAATATTCTATGCTAATTTCATGTTGTTCTATTTATTTTTGAAATGATATTTTTACAAAAAATAAAAGCTTAGATGCTTATTACCTTTGTGGGGTCACCCATTGTAATATGGTTGCTTACTATTTCAAGGCATATAGGGATTTTTTTCTCCCTGGTCCACCATGGGAATGTTCTTAGAGATTTATTGATACAAGTGAATAAGCAAATGAAATGTCCCTTTCATATTTTTACCCTCCTATTTATAGCTAGAGTGTACAAGCCTCTATGTTAATTTTTACCTGAGTCACTCACACTTGCCACAAAATAATAAATTACTCATGAATATTAAAATTATTAATGATGACATGATAAATGTACATATATAATAACACATTATATGAATATGGGTTTATTGCATTGTTTGTTAGTATGATATTTATGAATTATATAACCATGGGGAATACTATATCTATTGATTCTTTTCAAAATGGGTAAATGCACGTTGTCGACATCTTTCATTGGCTATTTACTTTTCCTACATTGATTGTTATAAGTTATAATTTTCATTCTAGGTGAACTATCATTTCACATGCCTTTATGCTCATGCCTTTAGGGCCACTCTATATTTATATTTACATTATTTACATACTCTGAGATATATTTCATTGTGCTCACATGAATTATCAAATATTGATTATTATTTGTGTTACTTTCTCACACTAGGTAACCTTGGGGGCATCTTATCCCCTTTCTTTTATGTTCTTACATTCTTGTCTCTTTCTTTACATGCTTATTACACCTACATGATGCTATCTCTTTCTATTTTTTGCATGCTTTTTATGCTTACATGATGTTATTAATAAATATTCATTACATGCTTACTATTTCTAAACGATATTATTTGTTGTTTCTCATAGAAATTCATTACATGTTCCTTTATATGATGATACCTTTGACAATATTACATGCTTGATGCTCTTTACATGCTATCATTTTCCCCTTAATTCCAATTCTCTGTGTCATTATACACAACCAATTAGAGGGAGCACAAATATTATCATTGGCATTCCTTCATGAGTTTGATTATAGTGACCGAGTTATAAAAAATATGATCATTTTGTGCAACTAGATAGAGCCTCATTTCCATATCTAGGTATAGTGCATTTATACATAACTGTAGACCTTTATCAAGCTACATGTAGAGTTATATTCTATTTTATATCTAGATGAAGTCCTTTTATATTTTTTCACTTGGTCATAGTCCTTTCCACATAGCCAAAGCTTTTATTATTTTTTGTAATAAGTAGTATCTCTCAACCTACTCTTTTTACTTTTTTTTTTTAATAATTTAGTAAGTTATCATTATGCTTAATTTTAAATACTTGAAAGATGCTACTCATTGAAACTTTTATTTTATGCTTGTAATTTCTTAAGATGGAGTACTCATGGCAACAAGAGTACACATGATTTACATTTATGATATGCATACTTTACATAGATCCATATCCTTTGAGTATATAAAAATAATTTAATTTCCATGTTAGTAAGTTGAATTTACTTTGACATCCATTGTCATGGTAGCTTACATAAAATTCAAAATGGGGGTAAAATTTAATGGGGATAATTAAATACCCTTACCCCTCTCCCTTATATTTTGGGCCCATGATAACTAGGTTATTCTTAAATACATTGATCAATGTGTAAGATGGTTTATTTTTGTTTTGTAGCTAGGGATATGATATTATGAAATATATGGGTTGATGGAGGCGTTGGAATGCAACACACATCCCTTAAGTTAGTTCTATTAGTTGATGTAAACAACTTATGCAATTAATTATATTAGGTAATGAGTAGGCCTACTTAGATTTAATGGTTTATCCTTCCATTATGTTATTAGGAAGAGGTTTGTATATATAGGAGGTGTATATCATAGTAAGGATATGCAAAAATTAATATGTTATGTATTTGGAGTCTCTTAGAGACATAGTGTGAAGTGGCTTCTTCTTTAAGGAGTATTCTATGATGTTTCCCTACCATAAGGGTTTATTTGATTTTTTCATATATTGGATATTGGGGCATCTTGGACCTTGAACATATCTTGTGTTGTGTGTGATCCATATTCTACATTATCTTATTAAAATGATTATGAGTGGATATTATCAATGATATTAGAGGTACACATTGGGAAAATATTGTCAAAATTTATTGGGGGTTTTCATTTGTATTTTTAGATTTATGTCTTGTTAGGAAAATGGTGTCTAAACCTTGCAGTCACTTGAGATCACTATTTATAGTAAGTTTAAATTTGAGCATAGATTGATATAGAATTTTCCCCAAAGCTTTAGATTGGCTAAATAAGCATGCTCATAAAGTTTCATTGTAAGATCATGTTTGGATTTAAAGCTATTAAAGTTTTCATTTTTTTAAGTTTTAAAGTACACTTTGAAGTCCTTAGAGGCATTTTTGGGCCTTAAAGTGGTTGCAACTAGCATATCTAGTTATATATGTATAGATCACTTCACAAGCTTTCCAATAATTCACACAAATCATCAATTGGACACTCAGATCAAAATTTATGGCCTCTGAAAGTTGGGTCTCCTGAAATAGGAGATGTAAAAACATGTTGGAAACATAAATGAGTTGTAAATGGGGAGTTACATGTAATGGTGTTTGTTTTGACACATCATAGGAATTTGTTATTAGAGATAAGGATGGGAGTCATGTTTTAGGTGGTTTTAGCTCATGTTTTTGTAATACTGTTTGATGATTTCATGTATTGTATCTCCTCTATATTAAGTGCATGAGATGGAGGTTGTGTGTAAGAGTCTTATAACTGTTGAGTCACCTCCAGATCTCTGGTTGGTGATACTCCTATGAGAAATATTGCTCTAAAAGTATATTGTAATCTTGTTGAATTTTGAATAATATATTGGGTAGCTTTTGGAGTGTGGGGTTTTTTTGTCTCCTGAAAGGGTTTTCCCCACGTAATCACTATGTTGTGGTATGAATGTTATTTATGTTTTTTCTATTTGAGTTTGTGTAATTGTTCAGATCTGAATTTTTTTTGCATAACCCGCCTCTCAAGATTAGTGTAGGAAGGTGTTCTACTACCTTAGCTTCCTTATAAGTGGTATCCAAGCTTAATCACCTTTGGTTTCAGTTGTGGGTTGTTTTGTTTTTTGAAATTATCTAGATTTGAGTGGGAGCTTGTGTAGAATATACTTTGTGATCTTGTTGAAGGAATTTCAAATGTCAAGCACATCAAGAATAATAGAGGTAGAGAAGTTTTCTAGAAATAATTTTGATATGTGGAAGCTAAAGGTGGATGATCTGTTAATAGATAAATATATGTGGGATGCTATTGATGATAATGTTATGAGGCATACAAATCCTAATTTTGCTGCTCAATATGATGTTATGGACCATAAAGCCAAGGGTCTAATCAGATTGTGCCTAGAATACTCTGTTTTGATCAATGTCCATGAAGAAATGTCTACATAGAAACTATGGAAGAAACTTGGTGATATGTATCAAGCCAAATCTTTAGTGAATTAAGTTTTCTTGAGGAAGAAATTATATTTCATGAGGATGGAAGAGGGTGGATGAATTACAAATAATCTGGAAACATTCAATATGTTGGTGGCTCAATTGGCATCAATTGGTGTCAAAATAGATGAGGAGGAGAAATGTCAAATCTTGCTTTGTTCTTTGCCTAATTCATGGGATTCTCTTGTTATGGCTATTATGAGTACTTATTTTCCCTTGAAGACTGAAGATGTGGTGGGTTATTTTCTCTTTGAAGAGATGAGGAGGAAGGTATCCATCAGTGCCAAGGAAGCCCTAAATTTTCACAAAAGACCTAAGGAAAAAGGAAAGAAGAATGCAAAGTGTGATAAATTCAAATCCAAGGGGAGATCTAAATATCCTAGAAAGTCCAAAGTTATTTTCTAGAATTGTGGTAAGCCTAAGCACTTCCACAAGGAGTGCAACAAATAAAATAAGAAGAAGAAGAAGAATAGATTTGATTCTGATTCTAAATCTGATAAGAAGGATGGTGATGCATTCATCACAACTTTTGCCACTCATGCAAGTAATGATGCATGGTTAATTGACTCAAGTGCATATTTTCATATGACCTCTAATAGAGATTGGTTTTATGAATATAAATAATTTGATGGAGGAAAGGTGTACTTGGGTGATGATTCTTGTTTAAATATTGTTGGTTGTGGTAAAGTTAGAATCAAGTTTCCTAATGGTAGACTAAAAAAGATCGATGGTGTGTTTCATATCCTTAGATTAGCACAAATTTTTTTATTTTTCAACAAACTAATAGATGCGGGTGTGCATGTAGTCTTTTATGATGTAGGATGCAAGATGATTAGAGGTGTTATGGAGATTGCTATAGGTGTTAGATATGGCATGTTGTATAAACTTGATGCATGCATTGTTGAGTGTAGTAGTAATTTTGTGAGAAGAAAGACTATGGCTACTTTGTTGGAAGAGGTGAGGGTTTCATCTTTAGTGGATGGTCATGGATTTTGGGTACCCAAAGGTGCTTTTTCTTCTAAATCAAAGTTACTTGTAGAGAAGACTATGTTATGGGACCAAAAGACTTGGCCACATTGGAGGAAACTAAGTATATGAAATCATTTTTAGAAAAGTTTCAAATATTTGAATCTTATCCTATATCTACACCTATGGAAATTGGGATCAAGCTCTCAATGAACACTGCTTCATCACTTGTCAATCAATAAGACAATGTATTGATAGTTGGTAGGCATGATTTATCCTACTTTGCAGTTAGTTGTCTTTCTTGATACATGTATAAGACTCAAGAGGAACATTGGAAATATGGCAAATGATTCCTTCAATATGTCAAAGGGTCCCTCAAATTTGGCATTCCATATCAACAATCTATTGACTTCATGATAACCAGATACATTGATTCCAATTGTGCTAGGTCAATTGATACAAGGAATTCTAGAACAAGTTATGTTTTCACTCTTGATTTATGAGTAATTTCTTGGAAAAGAAAACTACAAAAAATAGTTGCATTATTCTCCACTAAAGCATAATATAAGGCAGTAGTCGGTATAGGTTATGAGGCAATGTTGCTAACCAGATATATTGATTTCAATTATGCTAGGTCAATTGATACAAGAAAGTCTACAACAAGTTATGTTTTCAGTCTTGATTTAGGAGTAATTTTTTGGAAAAGAAAGCTACAAAACATGATTACCTTATTCTCCACTAAAATATAATATAAGGTGGTATTCAGTATAGGCTATGAGGCAATGTGGTTATAAAGGCTATTGGCTAATATTCAATTCGATCAAATTGCACTATTACTTTTCTACGACAACCAAAGTGTTCTCAATATGGAAAAGAACCTAGTCTATTATGCCAAAACAAAGCATATTGAAGTTCATCAACTATGTTATTGAGTTATATTTAGACCTACTTATTGCATAATTCAGTTTTGAAATGAATATGGATCTAGGGCAGCCTCAGGTTTGCTATGGGCTTGTTGCTATTATTATAGTTGTAATTGCCAGGTCTTTTGCTAGCATTTAAACCCCAATCATGCAATTTCATCATCATTTCTTGTTGCTTTTATGCCTGTTGTGTGATTTAAAGTCCCTTGAGACTCATCGTAGCTTTTGTCATTCCATCTAGAGTTCTCTTGACATCCCTTAGATTTCTGTTGCATGGTTTCGAGAATTATGTGGTTCATTATTAATAGGCTTTTTCAATAAACCAATGGCTTGTTTCGTTCTATTTTCTTTCACCACAAAAGATATGGTTTTCAATACTTTATCACTTGCCAAGTCTTCCATTGATTCCCTATTGAATTTGTTTCATTTCCTTCATAAGTTTTATGTGTTTTATTTTAGCATCTAGATTCTCTATTAGTATTTTTTCAATGGGCTTTACAATAAACCATATAATTGATATCATCATTAATATTATTAAGTTACAGGGTTATTTATTTTAATCAAAACATGCATATTTCTATGTTTATATGTTATATTTATTAATTTTGATTTATTTTGTTATCAATAATAGATTATATTATTATATATTATATCTATATAAATATAAAATTATATATGACATATTAAATATATTATATTTATATATTTAATATAATATAATATTATAAAATTGTATATATATTTATATGAACCCGTACACAAGCCTAGGGAAATTTTTTGCCATATCACATCTCCAAACTTGAAATTGAATTATGTAGTTCATTATTAATGGGTTTTTTCAATAAATCATTGGCTTTTTTCATTCTATTTTCTTTCATCACAAAAGATATCATGTTCTATACTTTATCATTTGCCGAGTCTTCCTTTGATTCCCTATTGAAGTTATTTAATTTCCTTCATAAGTTTTTTTTTTTTAATTTTAGTATCTAGATTCCCTATTAGTACCTTTCCAATGGGTTTTTCATTAAATCATATTTAATATATCAACAAACACTTTATTAGGTTTAAATATTTTTGGTTGTGGTAAAGTTAGAATCAAGTTTCCTAATGGCAGAATAAAAAAGATCAATGGTGTGTTGAATATCCTTAGATTAGCACAAAATTTGTTATATGTGAACAAACTAATAGATGTGGGTGTGCATGTAGTCTTTTATGATGCAGGATGCAAGATGGTTAGAGGTGCTATGGAGATTGCTAGAGGTGTTAGATATGGCATGTTATATAAACTTGATGGATACACTGTTGAGTGCAATAGTACTTTTGTGACAAGAAAGACTGTGGCTACTTTGTTGGAAGATGTGAGGGTTTTATCTTTAGTGGATGTTCATGGCTTTTGGGTACCCGAGGGTGCTTTTTCTTCTGAATCAAAGTTACTTGTAGAGAAGACTATGTTATGGCCCTAGAGACTTGGCCACATTGGAGAAAAGGGTCTACGTACCTTGAAAAATAAAAAACTTGTTGAAGGGTTGTCTGATTATGATCTTGATTTTGATTTATGTGAGCAATGCATTTATAGAAAACAAAATTGTGTTCATTTTTAATTGAGTGAACTCATAAATCTTGTAGTGTAATAGATCTTATTCATTTTGATGTGTTTGGTCTTGTAGATGTTCCTTCAATTTGAAAATCCACATATTATGTTTCATTTATTGATGATTATAGTAGGACATGGGCATATATTTTCTAAAGAGTAAATCTAAAGTTTTTAGTCAATTTAAAGAATTTAAAGCAACAGTTGAGTTGCATACTGGAAAGAAAATAAAATGTTTGAGGATTGATCTATGGTGGTGAATTTTTCTCTAATGATTTTGATAAATTTTGTAAAGATTGTGACATTTTGAGACAAAAGATAACTCTGTATTCTCCATAGAAAAATGGAGTTAAAAATAGAATGAATAAGACATTGATGGAGAAGGTTAGGAGTATGTTGAGTGGTGTTGGTCTAGAACAAAGGTTGTGGTCTGAAGCTATTGCCACTACTTGTTACCTGATTAACAAGTCTCCTACATCAACTATTGTTGATAAGACACCTATAGAGGCATGGTGGGGTCACAAGCCTTCACTGAGACATCTGAGGGTTTTTGGTTGTGAGGCATATACACATGTGCCAAAGGAGAAGAAAAAAAGTTGGAGAACAAGGTTGTGAAATGTATCTTCATCAGATATAGCTATGGTATGAAAGGATACAAGCTTTGGGATCATGTAGTGCAAAAGGTAATATATAACTTAGAAGTGAACTATAGTAGAAGTGTTAGTTTTAGAGAAACTAAGTCTTCTCCTATTACATTGCAGAAAAAACAAAACAAATAGGAACATATGTGATTCAACTTCCTTCTAAACATGAGAAATTTGAGTTGAGGCTCTTAGATAGACAAGAGGTTGAGGAGAACTCATCTAGCTTTGAATCTTCATAAGAGAAGGAAGAACCTCCAACTCAGCTTGTTTGAAGGTCTACAAGGCACAAACAAACACTTGAAAGGTATTCACCTAATGATTGGAGATGTATTTTTGCTTTAAATACTAACATTGATGAACCTAAATCTGTAGAAGAGGCATTAGGTATGAATGATGCAAAATCATGGAAGATTGCTATGGATGAAGAAATGGAATATTTGAAAAAGAATGATACATGAGATCTTGTACCAATTCCCAAAGGATGAAAACTTGTTAGTTGCAAATGGGTGTTTAAGAAGATGATGGGTCCAGATGGAGGTATTGAGAATTACACAACATGGTTGGTTGTGAAGGGTTACTCTTAGGTTGAGGGTGTTGATTATGGTGATATATTTTCTCCTATTACAAAAATGACATCCATTAGATTCTTGATTTCTATTGCCATTGCTTATGATCTAAAGGTTGAGAAAATAGATGTGAAGACGACTTTCCTTCATGGTGATTTGAAGGATATTTACATGAAACAACCAAAGAACTATGTGGTGAAAGGAAAAAGTAATTTGGTTTGTAAATTGAAGAAATATTATGGCCTCAAACAAAGTCCTAGGATGTGGTACCAAAAATATGATACATATATGTTGAGTTTGGGATTTGAGCATTCTAAATCAAATCACCATGTTTTTTATAAATTTGATGGTGTTTGTTTATGGTTTATTACATTATTTGTTGATGATATATCATTTATTAGTAAAGGGAAAGGAATGATTTCAGAACTAAAGTCTCAACTTGCAACTAAATTTGAAATGATAGATCTTGGTGCAACTAAACACATTCTTTGGATGAAAATTAGAAGAGATAAAGTGAATAGAAAGTTATGGCTTGACTAGAGTAAGTATGTCAATTCAATTTCATAGACATTTAACATGAAGGATTGTAGACCATTGTGTGTTCTTTTTACAATTGGAACAAAGTTATCTACTTTAGATTGTCTAACATCCCCATTGGAGATGGAAGACATGACCATGGTGCCTTACTAGAGTGTAGTTGGAAGTTTGATGTATGGGATGGTCTGCACTAGACTAGACATTGCCCAAGCAATGGGAGTTCTTTCCAAATATATGTCTAATTCTAGTAGAATTCATTAGGATACAATTAAAAGAGTCTTTAGATATTTGTGGGGTACATCAGAGTATTCCTTGTGTTATCATGGTAATATAGTGGGAGATGGGTATTCCCTTGATATTCATTTTTTTGTGGATTCAAATTGGGTAGGTTATATTGATAGTAGAAGATCCACCAGTGCTTATGTGTTTACCTTATTTGATGGATGAGTAAGTGATGGGTTGTGGTTGCTTTGTCCACTATTGAATTTGAGTATATGGCAGTTACTCATGCTTGTAAAGAAGTCATTTTTCTTAAGAGACTATGTTCATATATTAGAATTATACAAGGTATAATGATAATTTATTGTGATAGTCAAAGTGTGATCTGCCTAGCTAAGAACCTGATATTTCATGCCAGAACCAAGCACATTGATGTACAATATCATTTTGTTAAAGATATGGTCGAGGATGATAGGGTGAAGTTGGTTAAGGTAGAGACTTTGATGAATGTTGCAAATTCTTTAACTAAGCTTGTGAGCACAAAGAATTTCAGATGGTGTTTGGAGTCTATGGGCCTCATGACCCCTAGTGATTAAATTATAGTGTTGATACTCCCTTTGCTCTTGCAAGGTGTTCGACAAGTGAGAGAATGTTAGGAAAATGGTGTCTCAACCTCACAATTATATGAGGTTACAATTTATAGTAAGTTTACATTTGAGCACAGATTGATGCATAATTTTCCCCAAAGCTTTGGATTGGATAAATAAGCATGCTCGTAAAGTTTCATCCTAAGATCATGTCTAGATTTGAAGATATTAAAATTTTCATTTTTCAAAGTTTCAAAGTCCATTTTGAAGGCCTTAGAGGCATATTTTGGGACTGAAAGTGGTCGTAATTGATATAGATAGTTATAGCTTGATAGAGTGCTTCATGAGCTTTTTGATGGTTCAAATGAATCATTAATCAAACACCCAAATCAAAAGTTATGGTCTCCAAAAGTTGGGTCTCTCGAAATGGGAGATGTAAAAATGTGTTGGACACATAAATGAGTTGTAAAGGGGGAGATACATGTAGTGGTGTGTGTTTTAACACATCATAGGAATTTTTTTATTGGAGATAAGGATGGGTGCGACTTTTTAGGTGGTTTTAGCTCATTGTTTTGTAATACCATTTGACAGTTTCATGTATTGTATCTCCTATATATTAAGTGCATGAGATGAAGGTTGTGTGTAAGAGTCTTATAGCTATTGAGTTGCCTCTGGATCTCTGTTTGGTGATACTCTTGTGAGAAAGCTTTCTCTATAAGTATATTGTAATCTTGTTGAATTTTGAATAATATATCATTTGGGTGACTTTTGGAGTGTGGCTTTTTTTCTCCCGAAAGGGTTTTCCCCACATAAATCATTGTGTTGTAGTATGAATGTTATTTATGTTTTTTTTCTATTTAAGTTTACGTAACTATTCATATTTGAAAAGTTTTTACATAACCCTCCTCTCAAGATTAGTGTAGGAAGTTGTTCTACTACCTTAGCTTCCTTACATGTCTAACATCATTATGTAATGATCGAATCAATGTTGGGTCCACAATATGTGGTATAATGGTGATTTATTGAAATATTTTTTTCTTAAAACCTTAGTTTCAATAAGAGGTCCTAATTTTGATGGAATATGAGATGTATTAGAATGTCAAAACCAATACAAAAGGGCGTATGGTTAAAGTATAATATAAAACACATTTATTCTTTACAATGAAAAGGTGAAGATGAAAAATGGTGTGTGCCCTTTGTTGTACCCAAACCAAATTTTTGCTTCATTAAGGCATTTTGCTTAAAAAAGTCTAAACCTTGTTAAAATGATGTCAAAACACAATTTTTGGGAAAATCAAGTATGGACTTTGAGTCAGTTTGGTGTCGGGAAGATACTAGTGAAATTTGGAAAAAAATGAAAATTAGGGTTTTTGTACCCCTGTTTCACGTTGTGAAACCCTAAAAATTGAAACTTGTTAGAATTGGCTAAAATTAATTTTGATTGGCTTATTTCACATCACGGTCACAGTGGTGAAGTTAGTTTCAGTTAAAAGTCATTTTAAGCCTGGTGGGTAGTTTTCACTTTTTCAAGAGAAAAGTTGGGACCTTTGAGGTCATCAATGGCAGTTGGCCAGTACCGGGTGTCAAAATCTAAGCCTAAAACTCAAAGCAGAACATTCTATGATGAAAGATGCTGAAAAAGATGCTTCTCAGCGGAGGGGATTTTCACATGGCGAAAAGTGCAAAAAAATTCTAAGTTTGGAAGCAATTCACTTTGTAACATGGGAGATGCTTGTGCAATCAACGTGCAAATCAACTTTATAGTGTTCGTACATGTGAAAGTGGTGAAATATAGTCACACACATGCGCCAGTGGCAATTATGCTTCTACGTGGTCAACTCGACAACTGACACGGTGTTCATAGAGCACGAAATGGAGGAAATATCAAGCAGAGAGAAAATCTGCGCCCCTGTAGCCCAAGGGTGCCCTTCAATATGGAGGCTTAGATTTAGTTGCTTTTGGTTGCAAATACATTCAATCTCTTCATAATTCAGTCAGCTTTCCAGCAAGATATCAAGCAAGATCATCCAAGTTGCAAAACTCTGACAATCGAAGGTGGAAGCGGAAGGTACAAAGAGTTTACACATCACAGAGGCAATCAAATTATAGTTTCTATGCCCTTATAGCTTAAGGGAACCCTTGAATTAGACCCTTCAGATGATTGAATTTGTAGTTTCTATTTTTGGGGAATCTCTTTTGATTTAGCCCAGCTCCACGATGCATTTGTTCACGAGATTGTCAGATGTGCTAAGTGACCATGGCAGTGGTTCCAATGAGCACGTAAAATAGAGGGTGGATAAACATGACAATATCAACCTGTACCTTTATAGGCCAGGGGCGCCTAGCCTTTTGGCCAACTAGGTGGGTTTTTGGCAATCGTCGTCTTCACAAGACCTATGCGGAATCCTTCTAGCTATTCACTGAATCCAACCGTCAGCCCTCAGGGTTTTTCAAACGCCCGTGAGTGAAGGATCAGTGGAAAATACTGAAGAATGAAAACAAGTAGAAAATGGCTAAGTATGGAAATTGCATACTCCCTTGAAAAAGGCGCCCTTCTCCTGGAGGTCTTAGAAGCATTTTTCTTGCTTCTTCACTTCCAAGAACATCTCTTCTAAGTTATTCCAACTGCACGATGAGATCAATGGTGCGCACATCAGAGCAATCCAACTCCTGGTGTTAAGGGTCAAAGTAGAGTGTTCGCGTGAAAGTTGCAAGTTGCAAAATCATTCTCAAAATGGTAGTTGCACCTTTGCAGGCTAGGGGCGCCCTTTCTTTTGAGGGTCTTAACTCAAATTTTAGACGCCTTACATATAGTCATTGGTTGTGGAATTCTTCTAGCTACGTGATGGATCTATCATCCAGTCGACTGGAGCCATTTTTCACTGGTAGCGACATTTTGAAGCATGAGATGGAAAAATGGAGAAATGGTTGTCTGGAGACCTGTACATCAATATAAAAGGCGACTTTTATTTTGAGGCATTAAACATGGTTTTTAGCACTTGCAGTTCCCAACTGACATTTCATCTCAGTGATTTTGGCTTCACAGTGGATGTCTCAGCTCAGTTCTAGCATCAATCAGGCACCCAAAAATTAGAGCTCAATAGAGGCAATCGTGACATTTTCAACAGGCTACAAAGTAGGAAGTTAGCTAAAAATCTCAACTTTTGCTAGGGGACGCTTGGAGAGTCAAACTTGGACTTTTCGGAATCAGTAAAATATTCTAAGCGAACCCAGTTGGAGAGATTTCAGTTAACTCAATGAAATAATATTAAATTTTTAGTTCTAGCATGCCAACTTTAATGGGGTGATTTTTCTCAATATTGGTGCCTTTTGATATTAATTTGCAAATTCACATGTTGAGTGAGACTGAATATTTATATATTTTTAATATTTCAAGACTCCGAGTCAGTTTCTGTTAAACAAAGTGGGGTCCAATAAGAAGATTTCTTTTGAAATTTAAGCTATGAATTTCTCTATTTATTTCAAGATGGTGTCCTTTTTCTCTCACAACAGTTAAAGAGCAAATGAATTTTCTCATTTGAGTGAGTGAATTCTGTAGCAATCAACATTTGAAGGCATCACATATATTATTTTTTAGATTTCCTTGCAGGTACAAGTCTAGATTAATCAATAGACTTTAAACAAGATGGCAATTTTAGCAGAAGCAAAGCATAAAAACTTCTATCTTTTGTCTTAAATTCTTCTTTTCTCGTCTTAGGCTTTCTTTGCTTGTCCAAGATTCAATGACTTTTGACAAATCTAATCATTAGGGTTGCTTGTGCATGACTTCCTCTACAAAACCCACGTGTTAGAAATTTTCAGGAAAATTTGCTCTGAAGCTTCAATTCTTGAAGCTCTACTTTTCTTGACTAAAATTCCTTTGCATGGTGGAATAAAAGTCAATATTTTTCAAATTTGACGTTGTGGGTTGTCTTAGAATCATCTTCTGGGAAAAACCCACATTTTAGATTTTCTCAGAAAAATTGTCACCGTAGCCCCTGTTGCCCCCCGTAGCCCCTGTTGCCCCTAGTTGTTTTTTTTGAAAAATCTTTTGCATGTCAAGCTAAACAATGTTTTTTCGCAATTCTGACATTGTGGGTTGTCTTAGAATCATTTTATGCACAAAACCCACGTCTCAAAAATTTTGGTGAAAATTGCCCTCCGACAAGCTATTTTTAGCCTCGCCAGGTGACTTTTTGGCTTTCTGGAGAAATTTGTCAGGACATAGTCGAGTTTACAGTCAACAGGTGAGTTTTCCATAATGCAGTACATACAGATCGAATTCAAGACTAAGTCAGTCTTGACTCATGACTTCATTGGAACAGTTGACACGAATTTACATAAGGTGCTTCTAGAGGCTGTCTTGGATCCAATTAAGATAAATAGTGCAATAATTCTAAACATCCAAGAATCTAGGTTGCTAGAGGCGGCTTCAATCCCTATTTTCGTTCATTGCATAGAATTTGTGATGTCTTGTGCCAAGCATTACAATTCTACTACTCGCGAGATTCAGTCAGCAGATGGATGGGTGATTTGCAGTCTCAAGCCCCAAGACATCGAAAGGTGTTTTGGTATTCCTCAACATCCGAATAGTTTATTCATTACCATGGATTAGTGTGAAAGAGAATTCAATGCTGATAAGGGCATGTGTCAAAGAAAAATGGCAGAAAGATGGTTAAAATAGAAGAAAACTAAATTGCCACACAATGTGGGTCACGAAGAATACAAGGATGAGTACACGATTTTGATCACTCTTCTCAATCATGTTTCTGATCATGCAGATGCTAATAAAATACAACCTTGGATGTACTACATCATTGCTCAAATTATCTCCAGGCGAGAGCATTATGACTGGGCCTCTTTGATCAACGATGTTCTCCACAAGCAAATTACCAGTTTCCTAGTTGCCCGCCAATTTCATATGTGTTCGTATCTCATGTACTTGATTTCCTACCAAGGTCAATTTAGAGGATTGATCACAATGGGGATTATCAGTGTACAGAAGGTTTATCAATACTATGACCAACTTGAGTTCACAAAATCCAAGCGACATTTCAAGCGTGTACAAGAAGCCTTCTTGATGTACACAGTGAGGAACCTAGACAGGGAATTGCATGTTTGTATCTTAGCGGTTTCCAAAGCAGCAATGGTAGAATGGATGGACTGGTTCATTCAGTTCCCTACATACACCTACATCCTCGTCTACGGATATACAAGAAATCCAACTATGCTACCTCGCTATCCTTAAGATAGAATGGTTTTCATGGAATTTTTGAGGCAATTGTATGATGTGAATTTACGTTTGCACCACAAGCG
This sequence comes from Sequoia sempervirens, assembly GCA_007258455.2. NCBI lineage: Eukaryota > Viridiplantae > Streptophyta > Pinopsida > Cupressales > Cupressaceae > Sequoia > Sequoia sempervirens. The sequence goes on from VDFB02109042.1 coordinate 37,290,050, forward strand.
CAAGCGAACTGCCAACTTTCCAATGCAAATGGAAATCTACTGGTGCAAGACAACAGTTGACGCCAAGGCTGTAGGACAGGAGGTAGAAAATTTTAATCTCAAATACCTCGTTGATGCATGCACATATGACCCTTGGGGTTATTACTCAGCACGCCTTGGTGGTCACGCTTACCACAAGCCTACTATGGAGGATTACTGGGTTAACTACGAGGATGATTTTGAGGTGCACTGATGCAACTACACCAAGTTCACCCTCTCACAAATTTTTTTCTTCATGTCAGAGGATGTGGGAGGATTTCCAGATGATGATGGGAATGTACTTACTCAATTCTTCAGAGAGCAAGTTGATACACAACCACTTCCAGCTATCGATTGGTTTGCTAAGGAATAATCATCTGTGAAAGAGAGATCGAGTAGAGTCATTCAAAACAACACACTCTACTTAGATAGCAAGAAGGAAAGGAGGGTAGTCATGCTAAGTATAGAGCCTCCACTGGTGGATGTTTCACTGCCATCCTCGTCAAAACCAAAATAAAAGAAAAGGAGAAATCCTCCCAAGAAGAAGAAAGTGCCTAATAATTCAAAAGGGAAGTCACTTGTTACTGAAACACATATGGAGCCAGTCAGGAATACAGTTCAGAGCTTGCTAGAGCCCGAGGTTCAACCTCCCATGCCATCACCTACACCATAGGAGTCTTCAGTTCCAATTCACATTGATTTGGACCTAGACTCGCCACCATGTAGTGATACCTCTACACATTCACACTCATGAGAGCTTCCTATGACTAGCACAGAACCTTCTAGTGGGATTAGTCGAGACTCGTCTTGGCTTGAGAATCAATTGGGAAGGAAGAGGAGGCAACCATCTTACATTATTGATCACTCAAATTTTTATCATGTCTACCAGGATGCGCCAGATAGAAGAATCAAGAAGCAGGTTCATGTAGAGAGAAATACTGGCAAGGAGATCATCATAGAGACCGCTACACCTCTAGAAGGTAAGAGATTGAACGAGATATAAATTGAAGAATTTGAGGTTATAAAGGTCAACCTTGGTAGAAGCACATGCCAAATAGAGGTTGATTTCCTTCAGGTTGCAACAGATAGCATAAAGGATAGAGATAGAGAAGACAAGGCAGCCCTCAAGGCTGAAATCCAGTAGCTTCGTCAGTATATCTCTAACCTTGTGCATAGAACGGAAAATTTCACTACTTCACTCCCATAGATGCTAGAGCCATCAATAGAGCAGAATCAACTTAATCAGCTGGTTGTATACGGGAAGTGCTTGGTAGATTGGTAGGAAGAGTTCATTACCAGAGGCCTCTTTGTACTTGCAGAGTTATATCAATTGAGGTACAATGCCTGTGAACTCTGTTTATGCATCCAGGATGAGGAGCAAGACTTGGCGATTGACAGACCCAAAGATGAAATCATGATCTCTCATCTAAGGATGGCATACGACTCAGTCATCGATGAAGAAGACAAAGAGGCTATTTTTATTTGGAGGACACAGTTGATCTTCAAGGAAAAAATATAGGATACAATGGCTTCAGAGTTGGCTGAGAGCAGAGAACATGTGACTAGTGCACTTTGGTACACGAGAACTTTCGTGTCTCGAGTTCCTTGCCAGTATTAGCATGAGGGTGGTGAGTATGTCAAGATTACTGATGTTCAGTCAAAGTTACAGGTGCTCATTCATGGTATTTTCAATGGGGATTCCATTGGCTGTAAGTTAGATCAACTTACAGTCATGTCAGCATTATTTGATGAGGCAGTTAAGAGTTACAGAGAACTTCAAATCCAGATCATAGGCAGTGAGGAGATGGTGCGAAGACACAGTGTGCTACGACAGAGTATCAATGCTCTAGATGGTGATGCAGTCAACAACCTCGTGAAGGGGTTACTTGCTCAAGATCATGACCAGTGAACTCCAGATCCCACCTTTCAGGATAGACATCAGACACAACGGTTAACTCGATGCTTCTTTTTGAGTTAACTTGTTGTTCCACCTTTCATGCTATGTCTATTTTGGAATCATCAATGTATAGTTGGAGTTATTCATTTAGTTTTCACTTCAATAAGGATGTGCATCCTTGCACATGTCCATTTAGATTAGGCTTGTTTCGGTTAACTGATGGTAGTTTTCCAATTAACTGTATAGTTTCCTTTATTAGGGTTTAGCAATAAAATCTTGCATGCTTGCAAGACTGTAGTTGACTCAAGGTGATTTTAGGATTCCCTACACCTTTGATGTCTATAAATAAGAGCTATTTTCTCATTTGTAATTAACTTTTGCATGTGTAGCATACATGTTGAGCAACCTTACCTGTAGTATTGCTATTATGTATTTGTTCAACGAAATTTTATTATGATAATAAATAGTTGTGTAGCCTTACCTGAATGTTATTATTATGGTACTTGTTCACCTTAGTTAAATGGAGTGACTAGTTTGATCATTTATTGTATGTGTGTCTCGCCAATGTAATTTGTTGTCCTAGTTGGCTTTCTTATGTTATGTTTAACAATCTTTGTTTCATATCTACACCTCAGATAGGTGTTGTCACCTCCTTGGGAATTTAGAAGTGGAGATTGTCATTTAATGTTGTGCTAATAATTTATCTTTCAGCCTATGCCTCAGATAGGTGTCGTCATCTCCTTGGAAATCCTGACTTAAAGATTATCGTAAAACCATTCCTGCTCCTTTTTTCTCATGCTCTATTTTCTTGAGGAGATTGGATAGTTTAAAGCTTTTAGTTTAGTTGTAGTTAGAGGTCTACGAAACTAGAAAATCCTTAGCTGCAACGTTCTTGGTTTTCTTAACCTTGTGCCTCTTCCAGTTGAGACAAAAGGATAGGAGTTAGATTACTTTACGTTTTCATGCAAATCAACATATGAGGGAGCTTCCCCTCCTAATTTGAAGAACAATCATTACACACTGTGCATAGCTGTCTGTACCAACTCACACTCCATAGGTGCTAATTGTTACACCAATACCCTTATATAATGATAATTATTCTTTGGATGAATTGGAAGAATATTTCTTAGATAGATGGACACCAAAAAAATGGTAGAAGAAGGGTAATAAGAATAAGGAGAATAAGAAGAAGAAGGTGAAGAGGATGATAAAGAGAAGGTGAAGGATAAAGTTACATGCATTTTAGCTCAAAAGGACATTTCACTCTAATTTTATGCATCTATTCAAAAGTTTAATGTTATTATTTTGATAGACCGTAATAATAGGTATAATTTCATTAGAAAGTAATTAGTCAAGAAACTATAGGTACAAGAAAAAAATCAAGAATAGTAAAATAAAGGGTGGTATTTAATTTTTGAATAGTTGAAACTCTTGATGGATAAATATTATTTGCATTCAAACTTTTATGCTTTTAATATGGATGGATTAGATTTTTTTTTTTTATCCTTGGTTAAAATCTTTGGAGGCAATAAATATTAATTTGTAGAAAAAGTTAATGAAGCTTTGTTATAGAAAGAAAAATGTTACATGTTATAAGATATTAAACATAATGTAGACCAAAGGAAAGTTAAGATGGAGCAAGTTTAGTAATCTATTGAAGTTTTCTTTAAAAAATTAGAGGACAAACAAGAGGAGAAATATATAAAGAAAAAGGAGAAAATACTTTTTATTTTCATGAGCTAACAAAATAAGTGTAAAAAAGGTAAAGAACTAAATAAGGTTATAGAGATAGCAAAGGGTGTATTATATAGCCATTCACATCATTATGAGAAGCAATAATTATGGAGGTAACCATCATGGAATCAATAAGACAATCACTATGGATCCACATGGAACTAAAGGAGAAATTATTATAATTAATGGAATTAGAAAAGTAATGGCTATCTAGGGAAAAATGACTTACTATGCTAAACAATGGAATTAGATCAATGTAGAAAAAAATTAGATGAAGGATGAGATCTAGTTACCATTAAGATAAAATCACCATGAAGATAACCTATGAATGGTTGGATGATAAAGCATGACATCATATTTGTAATGACTTGTAGCTACTGTACAATTTGTTTTCTTCTAATATTTGGGGATAAAACATGTCCAGGAGGGATGCCATACTATATATACTTAGGCATATGATATTATAATGCATATAGGTTGATGGAGATACAAACATGTGACACAAATCTCCTTAATTAGTTATATTAGGTCATGTAGACAACTTATGTAATTAATTAAATATTAGGTAATGAATAGGCCTACATGGGTTTATTGGTTTACCCTTCCAATATTATTAGGAGAATGTCTATTTATAGGAGGATGTCTATTTATAGGAGGTGAATAACTTATAAGGATACATGAAGAGTATGTTGTTGTGCTTGGGATCTCTTATGGATATAACATGGAGTGACTTCATCCATAAGGAGTATCAAACAATGTTACCCTACCTCAATGGTTTACTCTATTTCTACATATATATTAGATATTAGGGCATCTTGGCCCACAAACATCTCTGGTGTTGTGTGTGGTTTATAATATACATTATCTTATTCCCATATTCACATGTGCACCTTATCAAGAATTATGTTAGATAACAAATAGGCCTACTTGGATTTAGTGATTTAACCTTCCAATATGTTAATAGGTTGTGGTCTATATAGGAGATGAATATCATTATAAGGATATGCAAAGAGTGTTATTATGTTTGGGATCTCTTGAAAATATAACACAAAGTGACTTCTTCCTTAAGGACTATTATATGTCATTACCCTACCTTAAGGGTTTAATCCATTTCTACATATATTAGATACTAGGGCATTTTGGCACATAAATATCTCTTTTGTTATGTGTGATCTATATTTTAAATTATCATATAATCATTATTTATGTGGAACTTATTAGTGTTACATGGATGTTGGTAAAGAATATTATCTAATCTCAATCTTGACATCACTTGTCCCTAGAAGTTGACCCCAATCCTTAAATATTTTATTTGCTACCTTGCTTCATTTTGAAAAGAATATATTTGATCTATAATATCTCTGTGACAACATATATGAACCCCAATCTTTGAAATTCAAGATTTCAAATTGAGCCCCCTCTCCTCCACTTTTAATGGTTGTTGTGAGTTGACTGAAGTGTGAATTGTTCCAAATTACATGCTAGTGTGGTGTATTTAAAGACTATCCTAATTCAAATGAGTCATTTACCTAACTTGGAGAGAAAAATGTTATGTGCATCTAGAATTCAATTGTGAAGGACAAGGTGTTGTTACATCAACATTGCATCATCATCCCAAGAGCATATTGCATTCTTGCTCATTATTATTGACCTTGGTACACTACTAGTGAATTGGTCCATCCAAGGGTTTGACTAAAGAGAAGATGACCCTCACAATTCAATAGATTCCCAAAAGGTGTTTGTAAACATTGTTTATTCCTTAATAAATTTAGATTGCATACATGGAGGTGAATTCGTTTTAGATAGTAGGACTTTGCCATATCAAATCCACAAGTTATAGGTTTAAATCAATGCTTCAAGTTTAGATCTACACACATGGAAACCACTTACACACATGTGTAAGTGAACCCAAACAATACACAATTAGATTCACAGACTAACAAACAATCATCTTAAGAGTTTTTAAATAATGACATTTAGATGAATAAATCTTTAACAATAACACAACATCTTCATCAAAATTGAAACTAAATACTTATATATTTGATTTATTTACTTCTTATAATTAATATCGCATTTATTATAACATCTATTTTACTCGTTTAGTATAAATCCCCATTCATTTATAATTGCCATAAATATTTATGTAAGAAGGAATCTTACAATTATCTTAATTAAATTTTCCCAAGTTGGGTCGATCTCTCTATCATTAAAAAAAAAATTGTCCTATTCTCTCTTCTTTCATGATATCTAAAAACAATTTCAACCACATTAACATGGTAAGTCTGGCGGATTTCATTGTAATAGTTATCCTTGGCTATTCTATAGTAGAGTGAAGCTGCTTCTCTTATTCCATTGTTATCTTTGGGTGCTACAAGTCTTTGACAAAGATTTTAAAGGACGCGACACATGGAGAAGGCAAACCCATTCTTATAGTTCTATAAGCCCAAATGCAGATTGCAAGCTTCTCGGCGATCATCTTCTTCTCTCGCCTGTGATCAAAGCCTGTCCAACAGTATTTTATTATTGAGAAGGGTGTCAAAGGAAGCACAGAGGAACCAGGGAGCTCATCTTTTTAAAATAGTAGAACTCCTCTACTTCTGCCAAGATTTTCAAAAGATTGACCTTCTACACCACCTTCCACGATCGCCATTGAAGGAAAAAGATTGGTGTTGCTGAGCTTGTGAATTGAGGGCAACAATGCCGGCACAGAGGAGAGATGATGGTATGATAAAGATGATGCACTCTCAAAAATGTCAAAATCTAAGCCAGTGCACGCTTGGACTATAATTAGACTAATGTCGCCATGTTGATGTTTGTTTTGACAGATTTAGAAGGCGAGCCATCTCACAGCAGTGAAAAGAACGAGTACGTTTTTCCTTCTTTCTTTCTTATTACTTCTTTTCCTTTCTTTCACAGATTTTGTATATACCCATTTGTGAACGAATCAAACGTATGGATACCCACATGTAAGCTCATTCAATGTGTGTATAACGGAGATGAGAAACACGATCATACCCATATAAATTTACATGCCACTCGTGTTTCGGGGAAGGATGTTTGAGATGCGAGGCTGCAAAACTCTAGTATTTGACTTAGTTTGAGTGGCATTCTGTGTCGAAGTATTTATTTTGTTGGAAGATTTGATTCGATCACCGGCAGACTTTTGATCAGGATTTGGTTTCTAAAGAAGAAATCATGAAACAAAAAATTAATGAAGAGCATGCAAGACTTCCGAAATTTGATCATACAGAGCTGCCATAGATGATTGAGTCACGTTCTTTTAGGATTTGGGAGGATTGATATTTTTGGCCTTCGGTTATCTTGTTCAACATTCTAATGGGCAGTCTAGCGAGTTGCTGTCATTGCGAGATTAGTGGCTGATATTGGGAGATCACCATGGTGTTGGAATTTGTTCTCTGAGTGTTGAAAAGCTAAAGCAGCTAGAATTTGATGGACCTCCCATCCTCATGCTGGGATGCTCTATTACTGAGTTACTGGCACCTTTCTTGTTAGCTTTTTCCTGTAATATAGATTGACTCCCAACACTTTGTGCTGCATTGTTTTATTTTGAGCTGGTTAGGTTCGTGTCTAAAACGCAGGTCACAGAGTAATATCTGGTCATGAGTGACCCTCTAGTTTCTCACCCTGGTTGTGTAATTTCTAGTAGGTGGATAGCACACGAGTTGTTCGCATGAGATTCTTAACCCAGGTAACACTCCACGTCACAGGAGCGTTGAGCAACCTTGAAGGCATCATCAACCTTGACAAGGATCCTATCGTAGGTTTTGATTTTCCAAAGATTTCTCGGTATTTTAACAAGTGATCTCCACTGAATAACTGCTTTTCTCATTTTAAAATTATTTTTTGAAGAAGCTTCATCTCGACTAACAACAGGGGAATGTCGGTGCACAAACTATAAAATCATGGGCAATGCTCTGATTGAATAAAGTCAAATATCATTTATATATTAATATGATCAAGAAGTTATCTGCTTACAACCTTCATTTGCACAGAACATCGAACATACACATTATATACAACAGCTTCTGTTTTAAAGAGTTAGAGTTTGTTTCGTATGGTTTATCATCTTTTATTTTAGGCTCGCCTCTACCTTTTCCTTTGTTTCCGAGTTGACATGGGAGGAGAGTCGCTTGAAAGGCACTCCCAGTCAATTTAGAAGAAATGCCCATTCCTGCAGATTTGATCTCTATGCTGCTGCTGGACATTGTCAAAGTTATTCCTGCAGAAATTCCAGTTTGACAAATATTTCTAGAACAGATTATCAGCTCTGTTCCGATTGTGCATAATATATGCGTTTGCAACAAATAAATTGTTGATGGAGCTGTCATCCAAACTCAAAGTCAATTATATAAAACTTCAGACTCCAGTAATAATACTAGCCATAGAAATGTTATTATTGAAAATAAACAGGTTCATAAAAGAAGGTTGGGTATACTTTTGGCAAGAAATATAACTACCCTGCATGCATAAGACAAAAGAACTAAAATGCAAAATTATCTAGAAATAGGTTCATAGGTTTCAAAGTACGGGATGATTCTTGGGGAAGCAGTTCTTTGTGCACAATTCTGAGGCTGTGTTTAATCATTGCAGTGACCTCACTGTTCCGGGATTGCTCTTTTCACCTGAGGTAGCATCCGGAGATTCTTTGACTGACTCTCTTGTCTGCTATGTTTTCTTCTTTTCCAAGAGTTAAACTATGTTATGGTTTGATTAAAATGAGAAGGAAACAACAATATTTGTACACATGAAAAAGCAGCTGGAGATATTATATATCAATATATGTATTAAGTTGAAGATACATGAAGATATTGTCAGTGGAAGATAGGCTCTATAAACTCATTAATGATAGGTGTGTAGAAGATTTAAATCTGCTACTTAGGTATTGTTCATCAGATCATCTGTTCCTGTGTAAGTTCAATTTTACCTTTTTACCTGCTCCAAATTTCAGTTTTTAGCGGTTCAGATTTTTTGTTTTCTAGCAGTTTTTAGATTTCAGACTTTACAACAGTTTTAGTAAATTTATAATTTTAGTTCGTAGTTGGGATTCTAAGGTGTATCAAGCTCACAATCTTGGGCTTGCTGCAAACATCATTCATGGCTTCATACTTAGCTAGTCATAGTAAGGATGGCTACAAATTAGAAATGCATTATTGGTGAAAAATGTCTCCTTTGGGGAATATAAATCAAGTTGAAGAACAAAAAGAACAAGGAAACAAAATTATCCATATGCTAGGATGGACATTCCATACTGTAGCTTGCCAAGTACAGATATAAAGGAGGATTGAAATACTGTAGCATTCAAATAAGCAACTGAACATGAAGGAACAAGAGAGAGTGACAAAAGCATGGAAGACACAAGGATCACCCTGGAAAAACCTGAATTTTGGGAGAAAAGTCCAACAAGAGTGAGGTCTAATGGCCTCCTGGTCCGCTATAACCAATCCAATTACAAACTTAGGCCTCTTGGGTGTACAACAAGCAAGGATATACAATGTTTTGCTCTGAAGATTAATCACTAATTCTCACTTCCCTCTCTGCTCTGCTATATAGCCTACTTGCAGTCACAAATGCTCACTCTAAGAATGAATTCTGCAATTTACATATCTCTTGGATGCTCGGTATTGCTTCCCCATCATCTGTTATTCAATTATATTGGTTTTTTATGCATTTCAAAGCCCAAATAGAAGTTGAAAGGACTCAAGGAAGAGGGAAAATGTGGAATTTTGAATGCCACAACTGTTTTCTTGTAATAGGACAAAACCGTCACTTCCAGCAGACTAGTAGTTTCAAAATTGCCCTGGTGATTACAAAACAGCCCTGATTGTTACAAAACTGCCACTTCTGGAGTCAGTTGTGTAATTGCTTCTTGTTGGAACTAGTGGTTTTGTACAGAAGTCAAAATCTCATCCATTCTCCACCTTGGAACACTTTTTCCCTTCATCAAAAGTGCCCCTCAAGTTGTGAATCTCTTCTCCATGGAGTCATAGAGTGACTTGACTCTTTCTGATCCATTTTCAGGTCACACCTCTCCAATAGAGAGGCTTTTGGTCTCCAAAAGCAAGGTAGACTTAGAAAATGAGGGACAAATCGCTCAAAGAATGACATGGCTACCATTGAACCCTACACCATTGTAACCAAGAGCCTAGAAGTCTTTGTCTCCACTCAAGGGGAATGATCCTAGTGCTTCCACTAAGCATCCTCCTTCCTTGAAGATTATGAACCTAAGATTGCTTGGACTTGCCTTGATGGGCATGCAAAATGAAGTTACAACCATCCTTGACCAAGTGATATTTGTTTTTTGTTTCTATTAAACAACACTTATTTCATACATGTATGGGTTGCCAAAAACAACTCCACACAAATCCAATGAAACAACATCTACAAACACTTCATCAATAAAATTTTGGTTGACACCAAACTTTAATTTATATTGCCTTGCAATTAACAAATCAGCTCACTTCTTGATCCAATGCAAAGAATATGATTGAGAGTGTTTGGAAGTGGAACAACTTCTAAACCAAGATTTTCATATCCAACTCTTAAGAAATGAAGTTAACTTGGAAACAAAAATCAAAAAGTGTGTTAGGTCCCAAAACCGTAGATCTACAATCCTAGAATTGTTGTTACACCTTCAGAGCCAGGGATGTCATGAAGAGGGTGAAACGGAGGTTCATTAACAGATTGAGAATGATTAAGGGCCTATTTTGAAAGTGAGTAATCTCTCCTACACTTTGAGTTCAGCTTAGACTCAAGGGGGTGTTCCTAGAGGTCTCCTTAATAGGTTTGCAAATCAAATAATATATGACATGATTGTAATAATTAGTGGTTATATCAAGATGTATTCTTGACCCCAATTTTTGTCACTAAGTCAAGATGTACTTGCAAAGCATGGCGGAATGTTCCTTTGTCTTGCATATGCTTCTACACTAATGATCATTGGGCCTTGAAGTGCATGGAAAACCCATTGGAGATCAAGAACCATTACTCCTGGTAGGAAAAATGTCTTGGAGCAGGAGTAGTTAGGTGAAATAATGTGGCGCTAGGGCTTCTAAGTCAAAATGAGTTTTTGAAATAGGGTTTTCTTTTGTCTCTAAACTATGTTGGCAAGTTCACAAAATGAAAAAATCTCCCATGCCATCTCTTCCTTATCCTCTTTCTTCTCTTCCTTGGGTTTTCAGTAAGCTACAAAAATTTTGGAACCTCACCTCAATATTTCTTTCTTTTCCTTTTGCACGTCACACTTTTGAGGAGTTTGTGAACTCACTAACTTCACAACATATTGAACTTGAACACTTTTTAAGCCTCTTTTGTCGTTTTTTCGGCATTTTGAGGAACTTACAAACTTTATTGGCATTTTGATAAGTTCGTGAACTAGCGAATGTGCCAACATATTGAAATTTCAACTTTGGCCTTCTTATCACACTATTGACAAGTTCACAAACTAGCAAACTTTGTGAACCATTGAACCTCTTCCCTTCATCTTCTACTTAGCCACTTTTTTGTCTTTCACCTTGTCACTCTATCACACTTTTGATGAATTTGTGAACTCGTGAATTTCCAACATTGAGAACTTTGTTGGCCTTTTATCTTTGGCTCATTAGAATTTTGGGGGATTTAGCTAATTTGGAACTCCCCAACATGTTGAACTTCTTCCCTCTTTTGTTAGCACTTCAAGAGTTCACGAACTCTCGAATTTTTTGAAAGAATGAACCTTAAGACCTTTACTATCAGGGTCTCAAGGATCAAAGGAAACAAGAAATCCATCCTTATACTTGAGAGTCAAGGATACCTCTTATGAGGTACCTAAATAAGGACAATTCTGAACCTTTGATCCTTATAAGATAACATAGTGAAGAGTGTTGGGTATTGGTGTTCAAGAGGATTAAGGAAATGGTATTGTGGTAAGGGGATGGCTGAAACTTTGGTACTGAAGGGGATTCAATGCAAGGATTGGGGGGGTGGGGATCGAATGGAAAGAACGATGGTAAGAGAAAATTTGACAACCCAATAAAAGTAGGGGAAAGTGGAGTTCGACAGACAGGGATGTTAAGAAAGAGTCCTAATAGGAAAAGGGGGCAAAGACATGGAATGGGTGAAAGGTAGGCCAGGATGGGAAATTCTGATATAAACAAAAACGAAGGGAAAGGTGGAGTTGGGAGGGAAGGTATACCAAGATGGTGAACTCCAACAAAAGAAAAGTCCTTAGCAGTTTAAACATAGAGACCCCGCACTAAGACATTTTGGGATTCTTGCAATTTTTAACACATTAGCAGTCGCATGG
>VDFB02109042.1:37302103-37338938 GCA_007258455.2 Sequoia sempervirens
CTATCACATGCAAAATCAAAAGATTTAAAATTAATTTAAGTAATCCAATTATGTATTTTCAAGGAATATATTATTTCCCTTAATTTTTTAGTAGGAGGCCTTCTCATACTTCTAGTGAGGAAGGCACCCATAATCCACTAAGTTCCATCATCTACTAATTCATGACCTATGGATAGTTTCTCAAAGTTTGTTTTTTTGTCATTTCCTCTTCATAGAGGTGTCAAAGTTTTGTTTTGAGATAAGGATCAAGGAAGTCATATTGATCAAAAAAAATCTAAAAAATACTTCTTACTCCTCTATGAGGGAGGGACACTCATCCTCCATGATTTTCTCCAAGTAGTGCTAAAAACCTTCCTCTTCCTTTTAGAGCTAATTCATGCCACCAAAATCTTATTTTTGTGGGTGCTACACGGAGGCAAAGGGATCGGATGTTGTGGCTCTATTGGGGCCCTCAAATATCTTTATTTGAGCCATGGGCCTATTATTCACCATAATTTACATTAAAAAATTCTATGATTGCACCAAAGGAGATATTTATTAAGCAAACTTGCTTTGTTATCCCATTTATTAAGGCTAATTTATTGCAATTAATGTGAATATTCAAAGTGTGCCCAATTATTTATTCTCTATTACATTACAATAAAAGAACATCTCAAAGTAAGGCTTTTGTAATATAAGAATTGAATCCAAGTGCCTAGTGAGAAATGTATTTGAGCAAAGTTGTGTAAAGGCTTAGAAATGTTGACCATTATGCATGCTTTGATAAATCTATATTTTGGGTCCACCATATATTTATCCAATTTTATAAAAATACACACTTATTTGATCATTTTTTTTATTATTCCTACATTCTCATGATCATTGGTATACTATTAAGGCATTTTTAGATTTAAAAAGTTATTTTGGTAGCTATTGGATCAAAATGGGGGGACCATGAGGCAATGAATAATATCATTTTTTTTAAATCAAGGGTCATTATGTTGCACAAAATTATAGTCATCCATGGAGTTAAAACAAAGATGAAAAAATTCATGGTCTAGAACCTCGGCAATGGGAACTACTAGATCATTCCAAGTTTTCTTTGTCTACAACACAAAATCATCATACAACATGTGCTTCCTCAAAAATCTAATGATAATGGAGCAATTATAAATGTATATTGATATTGCATAAACACAATCATTAGGAACATGGAAATATATTGGATTCTCTACTAAAATCACTATAGAATCACTAAGGAGAAGGGGAGGTATGTTATGTGAGGATTGTAGTTATTTGCATAATCCAAAATAACTATAGGAGCCAAATATATCTTCCACCCAATTTAGTTCTTACAATTTGGGAGAGATACAAGGATTATCTTACAAATTTGTGTCTTGCAAAAGGTGTTGCATTCATGATAAGGTTTGACTAATTCTTGCATAACTTTGTCTTTCCCATATTGTGAAAAATTGACGTTGTCATGCCAAAAGTGGGGGTGGGGGAGAGAAATAATTTGCACAACCCAACATGCTCTATTTTCTTCTTTGTTTTCTATTCTCACTCTTGCATGCTCAATCTCTAGCCTGCACTCCCATCTTCACACATAACTTCACACATAATTTGTTTTATTCCCCACAATTTTTGCATTATATTTTATTTCAAGTAGTTGTCACATTATTATATTTTTTAATTATTATTTTATAGACTTATTTTAAATAATCATAAAATTATGGTTTATTTGGAGTTACTAAGTTTTTAAGCCTTATTTCAAGTAATTATCAATTTATATCTTTCTTTAATTGTTAATTCTATAAGCTTGAGATATATCACTAAGATGTAAAGGATTGTTGGATCTTGCAAGTCTAGAAAGGATACCAAAAATGCAATAGTTTCTCATTCACAAGTAACACCTTTGCATCTTAGACGTCTTAATTTGGAACTATAGTTGAAAATTTTAATGTAGCTTTAACCATAGGGATTTGTGTGATGAGGAAGACCTAATATTTAAAATATTGTTAGAAGGATGCATACCTCCTCAACTTAAATTTTGAGAGAATATTTTTATAGTGCTTCATCTTAGGCATGATTTTACAATATTGATTCATAAATTAAAAAATTCACCTTTATCTATCAAGCTTGAACGATTATATATGGAAAGCATGCAAACGAATGTGATATAATAAGGTTGCATGCATGTCCTTTGAATTTCATTAAATGTATGCAATATATCATTTCCATATCCATGCATTCCATGCCCTACAATTACTTGAAATGATTGTTTACATCACATGATACAAAATATTTTAGTGGAAGGTCAACTTGCCTTATTGACGATCTACCCCAATTACCCCTTGTGTGTACATACCATGTTATATGCATTTGTCTCCCATTTTAATAATCAACATGCTTGATAATGATTTATCAATGTACATGAATGTCATTATGTAGTATTTGAGGTAACCATATAAAATTATGTATAAATTTTTGTACTCTTTGTGTTGTATACAACACTTATGGTAGAGTGCTTTGGACTATATTCTTAACAATCATTAGTTGTGATATTGGATAGTTTTTTTATCAATAGGGACATATGATTTAGAGCAAGTTAGATTTAAAGAGATTAAAAAATATTAGGAATGCATTTACAATATGTGAGGATTAGTGAGTCTTTGTGGGATGAACAAACATTTCAATGAGTGTCGGGAAATAAGCAATACTTGATACAACCTATGAATTTGTATGCCACATATAATATGTTCATGTTTTACAATAAGAGAATGATACTCATTGACCATACTAGTTGTGAGTAGTGTGTCTACATATATCTAACGTACATAATCACATGATGTCAATGATAATTATTTGAACATAGCAGTTCTATTGTGTGTTGGTGTTTGCCTAATTTTAGTTTATAATTTTTGGGTGGATGTTGAATTAGTTAATGTGACACTTGGTATTGCAAACAAAATTATAAAATTGTCCTTAATTTAATACTTCTTATATCTCTCTTGAGTATATATGGAAATACTTATAAATGTTGATAAATTATAATTATATCTCTTGAGTATCTTTAGAAACAATTTTTAATGTTCATATTTTACTATTAATTTCATTTTTTCCAAGAAAAAATAGAGCAAAGGTGAGGCAAGATGGGTGCAATGAGGTGAGAGGAGATTTTGGGCATTACTAGAAAAACTAACAGAAAGGAATCAATGTGGATGATCGATGGTGACAAGAGAGAAATGTGTGGGGATGTGAGGATGTTTAGAAATGGGGAGACAAAGCTCAATGGAGTTGGAAACATCATCCCACAAACCCAAGAACCTATGCAAGCAATAAAAATCAAATAAGTAGGATAGAAAATCAATAAGGAGGGCCATTGGGTGTTGGATAAAAAATAAACAAGCTCACTTCCAATAAAAACTGGTTAGAGGCCAAAAAGTAGTCATTTTGTTACTTGTGAAAATAAATCCTAGTTCAACCCAAAGGAATAGGTAGATGCATAACAGTAAATCTAGGGGACAAACTAAATAAAAATATATAAGATTTAAAAACTAGGGGTTTTTTTGTTAAATGGGCAGGAGAATGACCTACCATAACATAGATGAGGGAGTGGTGTGACAAAAATTGGGGCTCAAATACGATAATCAAAGCATTACCGAATGGATATTTTCTCATTGAATGTGTTGATGATATATTTAGAATAAAAATCTTAAATGGTGGATCATATATAATGGGTGGTTACAAACTATACATAAAATATTGAGAGGCAAATTTCACTCCCCTACGAGAAGAAATTTCAAAGATCCTAGTGTGGTTGAGGCTATATAAACTTCAACGGAGTAATGCAGAAAGGAAACCCTAAAATGAATAGGGGATCAAATGGGGACTTTTATAATGACAGATGAAAAGACAACAAAGAGACTTCAATGTTTATGCAAGAATATGTATCAAGATTAAACTATTTCCTCCCCTACCTGTCAAAATAGAGTAATGGATAAAATAGGGGGTATGGCACCAATAGGTAGAAATTGAAGAAACAATAGAGATATGTAGTGCCTATAAAAACCAAGGCCATTTGGTAGAATAATGTATCAAAGGGGGAACACAAGAAACTAGGTTCAAGGATGGAAGATGGCCAAGATAAAGTCAATGCAGTAGGGGTTCCTAATGAAATTGAAACAAATTCCACAAAGACGGGAAAGGAACTAAAGCATAATAGACACATATTGGAAGTGTTGGAAGCACTATTGGTAAATAGAGATAGTGACCACCAACAACAAATTAACTTGAATCAAAGTAAAATGAAGAACATAGTAGAAGAGGAGGGGAAGTCAGTGATGAACAAGAGCTTTAGTATGCAAGATCAAAATTAGAAGAGGAATTGGACAATAGTTTTGAGGAGGAAGGGGATGATTTTCTGGAAATGAGAACCATTTATCAAATCCAATCAAAGATAAGTAAGCTAAGAATGGAAAAAAAGGGGAAAAGAGGGAGAAAGATGAACAAGGAAAGTTTGGAAATTGTAGGGAGCACAAAAGGTCAAATGAAACTCAGATCAGGGAAGGTGGTGTCCCTTCTTGAATCATCATGATGGTCCTAATATAGAATAGTAGGGGTTGCAATGTCCCTAACAAGAGATGCTCGATCAAGCGGCAAACTAATCAAATGAAACTTGACATTGTGTTATTGCAAGAAACAAAGTTAGATAGGGTAGAAATAGAGGGGTCAATAGAAAAATGATGGAAATGGAAGGGCCTCTTTGTAGCAATGGATGGGGCTTCAAGAGGCCTGGATCATTTGGAACCCAAATAGAATGGTAGTTGAGGATATTTAAGAGGATAAGTAATGGCAGTCGGTAAGAATAAAGTGTGCCTCCCTGAGTGAACATATCCTCTTGATAAATGTATATGGACCTACTAGGTTCAGTAAAAAGAAAGAAATTTGGAATGCCTTAACAATAATCTTGTAGGTGATCATAAAATCCAAGGTGATCGTGGGGTAGGTATTTAATGAAAAAGTGGATGGTTCGGAAAAAGAGAGGTGGAGGGGGTAATCTTTCTCAAGTGTAGTTAGATTTCTAGGATTTTATTGCAGAGAATCAAATCTTGGATGTTAAGCCAAAGAATGGAATTTTCACTTGGACAAGCAAAAGATGAGGATTTACCAACATTGCATAGAGATTGGACAAGTTCATGTTGGCGAGTTGCTTAGAGAATGTGCATGTTACCTTCAAATCAACAATTTTGTCGATGTTTGGATCATTATTTTCCTATGCAACTGAAATTTGTTTTAGATACCACCCCTACTCGGTGCTTCTTCAAACTTTAAAATATGTGGCTATGATATAACGGATTAAGAGAGAGGATGATTGATTGGTGGAGCAAGGCTCCAAGGATTGGGGGTCCAAGATGTACCAATTGCACAAGAAGTCCCAACACATAAATATCACATTAAAGGAATAGAATAGAAATCATTTCAAAAATATCTTTAAGGAAAAGCATAGGATTGAGGATGAGTTAGCAAAGATCAATGAAAAAGTGATCAAATATGGGATGAATGAGGAGACCTTTAATGGGGAGAAATTTTTTAGTAGGGATTACATGGATATCTTGGCATGTGAGGAGGTGTTTTGGAGACCAAAGTTGATGGTATCGTGGTTGGCTACGAGAGATAGAAACATGAAAGTTTTCATAACTCAACAAGAGCAAGAAGGTGTGAAAACTACATTCTAGAGATAAAAATGGGAAGGGATAAATATTGAATGAAGCAGAGGACATCAATATGGAAATCGTAAGGTATTTCCAAATTTTACTCAATGGTGAAAACGAAGACACAGTGGGGACCTGATAATAAATTTTGAGAAACATACCAGAAGTACTATAGAAAGATCAAAACAAGGAGCTTATTAAGCCAATCTTTATGGAGGATGCAAGGGCTACCACATTTTAGTTGGGAAGTGACAAAGCACCGAGTTTGGATGGCTTCTCGGTTAGATTTTTTCAACATTTTTGGAATGTGGTTTAGGAAGATGTTTGGAAGGCAGCTGAAGAGTCAAGGCAAATGGAAACAATGCTAAAAGATATGAATTGCACCTTTATTGTTTTGATCTCAAAGAAATACAAGGTATAATCCTTTGAGGACTTTCAACCAATATCCTTATGTAATACAATGTATAAAATAGTAGCATCATGACCAACAGTCTGAAGAAGATATTGTGCAAAATAATATCAAAAGAGAAAAGTGGCTTTGTACTAGAAAGATCAATAGTGGAAGGAATCATTGTGGCTCATGAAGTAATTCACACAGTAAGGAAGGCCAAGGTATATAGAATGATAATCAATATGGACATTAGGAAATCATATGATCAAGTAGATAGACAATTCCTCATGGAGGTGATGGTGAGGTTTGGATTTTTCAAGGAGTGGATTGCGTGGGTGAAAACTTGTATAGATGAAAAATGTTTGTTAGTGTTAGTAAATGGAAGTATCCAAGGTTATTTCACAATATTGATAGGTATTAGGCAAGGGGACCCTATCCCAGTTTCTCTTCATCATCTTGGCATAAGCATTGGGAAAAAGTATCCAAAGAGCGAGAGGAATCAACATCACCTCAGGGGTCAAAGCAATGACACACCAACAATTTGCAAATGATATGATGCTCTTCAAGGTGGAAAATAGGGGTGAGGCACAGGTGATGAAAACAACTCAATACAAATATTGTAGTGCTTTGGGTCATAAAATCAATTGAAATAAGTGGGCAATTGGGGGGGCGGCCCTCCAGGCTGACGAAGGGCTTCTATCAGATTGAGATGTGTGGCATCCACGCAGGGGAGACTGGAGATGAGGTGGAATTTGGTGGGAAGGGTTGGTGACATCATCTAAGGAGAGTATGAGCATTGATGGAGGATAGTTTGAGCTCATTTTTTAATGATGGCCTCACATACAAAGTCGGGTATGCAGGACAGCATCACAGGCGCAAGGACAACTTGCCTTGCATAGAAATATTTTTTCGCTTGTGTGTCGATAGAATTGATTGGTGAATGTGGGCTTCATTAATGAGTGGTGGTGACGGTTTGTGTAGCATAGTAAAGTTTTTGGGTGTTGATGTTTAGTTAATGGTGATGTGTTGGTTGGCGGCCTAACCTCAGCTTCTGGAGTTGTCTACGGTTGACAATGGTCGGGCGCTCAAAGTTGATTATAGCAGTTTCTGTGGAGGGTCTATCATGGTTTGGAGCGGACACCCCAATTTCCCTATTTGCAAAGTCGAGGCAGGTTGCGTTTAAAGAGGTAATGGACCAAAGGTTGAAGCAATTTTTTCTCAACATTGATTCTCTTGTAGTTGTGGCATTTAAGATGATTTTGGGATCTAGTCACCTTGAGCGCAAGGAGTATGGGAGGGACAACATACATATGTCCTCACAGTTTTTGGCCTCTCTACTTGACAGTTGAGTTCCCAAGACGGAGGCGAAGGAGCTGTTGGTGAGACTATTTAGGAAGGATTTGGTAGGCGGTGTGGAGGAGGTTTTGAAGGTGGTAATTTTAGGTATTGGGATCCCACGTCTAGATGATTTGGAGCTCCTGTGAAATACCAACAAGGCTGTCAAGTTCTACCCCTTCCTCTTGGACCTGAGCGGGGCGGCTCTCATGCATCACCGAATGATTGTTGTTGTTGCAATGGAATACCTAAAGAAATTGCTAGGGTTAATGGCGTTCGAAGGCTTCAAATGGGTCAAGGATTTTGAGTCCTTTGTGAATCTTAATGGGTTTCTATAATTTGGTTGGTTTCTACTTTTAGTCAGTAATTGCTCTAGTCTGGTAGTGGTTAGTTCATGTTTGGGGTTTTTTGGGTTTGAAAGTGGTTCTGCCAATTTTGCAATCTATTTTGTTATGAATATATTCTCTGTGTTGGGTGAAGGTATTATGGTAGCTTTTGGTTTTGGTTCGAATGACTAAAATTTCCTATGTGGCAGACAAAATGTATGCTCTCCTTTTTAAATTAATAAAATAATCTTATGTATAAAAAAAAATCAATTGAAATAAATCAAAAATATGCTTTTTTGAAACAAACATAAGAAAATAAAGAGAGGTGATGTAGCATCGTAAATTGTCACCCTTGATAATTTCACACCATGTTTTTCTCCCTCCTAAGTGCATGGAACTAATTGTACATCTAATGTCCTAAATTATGCATTCCATGGCCCATTTGGACATTTATCAAGAAAACCCATTTATAAAATCTAAGCAAGCATTTAATATTTTGCTCCTGACACCTTACATCCTGCAAAATAAGTCTAGGACATAGTCACCCTAGGCAACTTGGTCCCCCTATTTTTCCTCCAAAATTTAATATGTCGGATCTGGCATTTTATTATTTATGTAGACATGTAAAAATGACCTAACGCATATCACATATCCTAAACTACATTTTTTCATTATCAGCATCATTAACCCTATATTCCTCTATTAATTAAATAATCTATAATTGTTTAATTAATTCGCTATGTCATCATCTAATTTAACCTTATTCCTCCTGATTAATGAAATAAATGCAAATTATTTAATTATATCACTAACACTAATTATTCGTCTAAATTAATTAAATAGTTATCTTTAATTATTTAATTAAGCCACTTCTCCTCTAAATTTGAATAATTAAATCAACTATTCAAAAATCATTCAACATGGTCAACAAATAAATATATCTTTATTTGTTAAAGTCAAATGCAACTTGCACGTTCCTCTGAAACATTAATTACTTATTAAATTAATTAATACATCCTCACATGTCATGACCACTAATTTCTCAATCTATTTCCTAACTCAACTTGACTTCTTCAAACACTCAATCTGATTTCTTCAATCCCACGAATCATTCAATCTAATCCCACTGATTATTCAATTAAAATCCTTAATTGGATCAATCAAAAGAGTTAACTGATCAATCTAATTCCTCTCAATGGTTCTCAACCATTGATCATGATCTTTCATTGTTGCATCTCGATCGTTCATCTAAAAACTGAAAATCTATAAAACAATCTTCTTCCCTCTCAAAAACGATTGGATAATTTGGATAATTTGTGGAGAGGTTATGTCAAAATAGTCATTGAAGCACATTTAGCACATTTGTATTTGAAAACACTACTACTACTACCTTTTGAGCTTTCAACAACAATGGAGGCTTCGTATTGATCAAGCAACCCAACATCCATTCTCAATACGAACACACTCTAACATGGGATAGTAAAATCGTAATTCTTGAATTCATATTATGTTTTATTTTATGTTAATGCTATTATTGAATTCATAGTTTTATAATTGTATTTCATGAGTAGGTTGGAAATTAACTTGTTTTTATTTCATTCGTTTGTTTTCAGTATTGTATTTCTATCTTTCCAATTCCCCCTTACACATTCTAGCACCCTCGATGGGACCTAGGTCCTTAACTTTAATGTTTTCTTTGAGTTTGGTGAGCAGTTGTAGGTTTTGGTCGCAGAAGCCCTTTTCAAGAATCACTTTTGCTAATTGGAATGTTTTCACCGTAAAATATAAACGTGTCCATTACTTTTTTTTTGTCGCTATTGACCCAAATTTGGCTGCTATCGACCCAAATTTGGCCGCTATCAACCCAAATATGGTTGTTATTGTCAAAAAAAGGTTGCTTTTGACTTCTCTATGTTGTATGTTTTTGAGTAGGGATATTTGAATTGATAGTACAAGGCCAATTTCGCCCTAAATAGAGCTACTTTCAACCTAAAAAGCCATCGCTATGGTCTAGAAAAGTTGTTATCGCACTAAAAATAGGCTCACTATTGCAATTAACAGGGCCGCTATTGACTTATTTTTTTGAGTCTATCAATTTTACAAACTTTATTGAATTCACAAATTATTGAACACTAACCACTTTATTTTTTTGTGTTTTGTGAGGTTTTCTAACATTGTTGGTGCAGCCCTTGCAAGGTTATGGCATTTTTTTGGTTTGAACAACAACCATTTGTTTGCAAAGTTGATGAACGGTCCAAGGTCTTTTTAATTTTTCAAAGCATTTTTAATTAAAACATTTACATTTGGTGCTCATAAAAAGAACTCACTTTCTTTTGATGCATTTAAAATTGAATAATCAACTTTCACACTTCATTTTGGTGTACTTAAAAATAACCTACAAATCTCACACTTCGTTTTGGTGCAATAAAAATGAACAAGACAACTTGAAATGTTTTCTTTGGTGCTCTTAAAACGAACTCATTTTCTATTGGTACAAATAAAAATGAACAAGATAACTTGAATGTTTTCATTTGGTGCTATTAAAATGAACTCATTTTAATTTGATGTTAATAAAACAAACTCATTTTCTATTGGTGCAATAAAAATGAACAAGACAACTTGAATGTTTTCCTTTTGGTGCATTAAAAACTTGGTTACAGTCTTCATGTTTTGTTTTGGTAAATAAAATTGAACATTTTATCTTTTCTGATTGCAATAACAACCAATTTTTTTATGACACTTTGTGCTTGACGTCTCAAATATTTGGAGTTGATGCATCTAAAAAATGATTTATTATCTTTACACACTTCATTTTTGGTCTTAAAATCAAATTGCTATGAATTGTCTACTGTGTCCACCGTGATTAGCAAGCCAAGTGCATATCATCTCCCCCTATGTCTTTTGATGATTCTAGGTGACAAGAAACACTTTGGGCTCTTTGCAATATTTTTTGGTAACCCATTTTTTACAATAAGGGCCTGCTAATGAGATACATCTCATAATGGATAACGTGACTCTAAAAGCACGTTTATCGATGGGCTATATAAAGTTTGTGAAATAAACAAAAAAAAGTAGCTTATATCTAGGTGGGAATAACATACCGTGCCTCATCCTTGCCTAAACATAATGGGTTAGGAAAGAATGGATAAAGCCTTTAGTGGCTTATGTGTGAAATATGCATTGTAGTGTTCATGTTTTTCATTAAATACTTTGTTTTAGAAGCCTATCCAATTTTTCAAAACATCCTTTAAAGTAGTGCATGGGAATAACGTTGTTCCCAGAAGTTACTTACCACATTAGATTTATAGTTGAGGCATAAAGCTTAAGAGTTAATCCTCTTTTTCTTGCAGTATCAAGATGGTACATTTCCTTGATATATCCTATTTGTTCCCTCTATAGATTTAATTAAATCACTCCTTCAGGGGTGAGGTAAACCTACAGAAAAGAGTGTACCTTTTATTCCTTAGGATGTATTGACTGATAATATTCAAGCTATATCATTGGATAAAAAATTTGTCTATTATATGCATCACTTGCCATCAAATCATATTACCAAAACATCAAATCAAACACAGTCAACATTTGCAAACTTCTCAAAACAATTTGTCATCACTAAACTAGAAATGAGTGAAACAGAGTCATTATTGCTAAATTTTTCCACTACTATCTCAAACATTACCGCAATCAACCTATAGTTTGCTCACTATTGCTCAAATTCACCACTTTTGATGTCTCTTGTTTTTGTAGTCACTGTCAAAACAGAGTCACTTTTGAGAAACTTAACATCAATTGCCTTGAAAACAAAGTCGCTATTGACCTACAAAACAACCGCTATCAACCTATTTGTGGGCCTGTCTTAGAATTGGTCAAAACAACTGATTTTTCAAACACTTGGTCTCAAAAAACTCCATTATGTTACCAGAGAACATTATTGGACCTATTAGTCAGAATCCAACATCACCATTCTTCAAATTAGACTTGGTTTACATAGGGTTTTTGAATACCATATTTTTGGGACATAACATTTATATCATAGCTTATCAAACATCCTTCAACATCACCCAATCAACAACCAAACATCAGCATAGTATTGGACACAAATTAAACACAAGAAATGAAACCATCAACTTTCTAGTGTTTTAGAGAAACCTTTACTTGCAACCTCATAGCTAGTTCAAGTAAAGATACACCATATCCTCTAAGCATAGCAAAACATCGATTTGAGTCTTGTGAACTATTGTGTTCTAAACTAGTGTCAAATCAAACACCAAAAATCATAGCTTCGTTCATCAACCAACACCAAAAATTGGCTCATCTCCTTATCATAGGGTTGAGTGGCAACAACTTATTGTCCAACATCGAGCTTGATCATCCACATATCAAAATATAAAACCATAGCAAACAACCAAAATCCTATATCCAAAAGGTATACACACATCCTCTTTGTACATCATTTGATCAAACCAAACCTCAAAAAAAAACATCATTCCATTTCACTAAGTTGTTATCCCAAACTTACCAAGGCTTCTTAAGTTTTTTTATGACTACAACGAGATCACAACATAAAAAGAAGATGGTGAACCATCAATTTTTGGGTGGGCTATATACTTATCTTGCACTCTTAGGGTTTTTCACCTAAAAGGAGAGAGATAGACCCAAAAACTGAGGTGGTTCACTCAAACTAATGTATGAAAGATGGAATTAAGCCTAAATTAAATGATCTAGATGCAAAAAACTAATGAAATTGATTGATTATTTATGCAAAACCTAAGAAAGATGAAATGTTTGAAAACACAGTGTGATATGCGGAAATGAGCTAGAAACATAAACAAATGAAATCAAAATTGAATGAGACTGAACAGAGTGCACCTAGAGATGAAATGTTGATGCTAGAAGGTTCTGGAATCTGAGAGAAATCATTGTTGATGACCAGTGGGACTCATTCGCCACTGATGGTGAATCAATCCTTCTGGTAAACTTTGTCGAAACTGGTTTCTGAGTGTTGGGAACTAAATTCTGATGAAATCACCTTTTCTAGCCGGCAGTGGGACTCATTTTCAACTAATGGAGAATCAGTCCTCCTCCAAAATTATATAAATTCAAGGGTCAATTTTGTGGGTCTAGATCTGTATTTGTCTTCTTGTCGGGTTGATGAAGTCAAATCTGCAGAAAATGGACTAAATGTTGTCTCCAAGCTTGAAATAGGGTTTAATTGGCTTGAATCACTTTGATGACTTGTTGACCACTTTTCAACACCTATTTCTTTGAAAAATATTCCTACAAGACCTGCAAACACACATGCAAAGATGGGGAAAATGGTTAAGGGTTAGAGTATAGGGATTTGCCTTGGTCAAATCCCACTTTGGTAATCAAACCCTTGATAAAGAAATGAAATGAAAACAAGAAAGGAATGATGAATAAACAACATGCAAGTTTCCTAAACTCACCAAAACCTTATTGTTGAAATCTAAAGATATGTCAATGGCTGCTCCAGGATGCTTGATAATTGCTTGATCAAATGATGCAATGATGCTTTGAATGCAAGAATGCTAATTGATGTTGAATGAGTGAATGAGATGAATGGGGGTTAAAATGGATGGAAAAACACTTATTTATACACACATATTCCCTAACAACCCAAGAATACAACATCACAGGCCGACATAAGGTCTTAATGAATAAAAACACAAAAGAAATTTGAATTTATTTTTAATTTTGTGCCAAGAGGGACTCATTCGCCACCCATGGCGAATGGGTCCCACTCTAGGCTTGCAAGTGGGTGTCGGGAATTAAGTTGTATTTAATGTTGTTTGTCGGGTTTGTATTCAAAAACACACTTAAATAAGGCCTATAAGTGTATAAAGGGGCCAAATAAAGAATAAGAAAGGTGTAATTAGTGGTGACAAGCCTAGAAAAGTGTGAAATCTTGTTACAAGACTTTATAACACTTTGAAATAGGACTTGATAAGGAATAAAAAGGGAATATTTAGATGAATTATAATAAGAAGAGTCTAGAAAAGTGTAGAAATGTGTTACAACACTTCACAACACCTTCACAAGACATCATAATTTAAATATTCAGGACCTAATGTGAATGTTTAAATTACATTGTAACATTAAATCTAAGCAAAATAAGTCAAGCATCATAGGAAAAAACCTAAATGACCATGAAAATGTTCAAGATTCATTTTTCTATGGTACATTTAGCCCCCACTTTAGTGAGAGGATGAACTTGCTTCAAACTCACACTAAAGTAGCCATGCATATCGAGAGGGATCCAAATGCACTTATATTAGCAAGATGGAATGAAAACAATCAAGAGGGATGATCAAGCCCTCAGGATGAAGATCTTGTGGCAAACTAAACATAAGAACAAAGGAACACGCATGTGAAAGAGAGAAAGAAAAGGGAGAGAAAAAGGAAAAGTCGGATCAAGCTTCGATCGTTTGTTCACCTAGTTGTGAATTAGATCTAGGTTGTTTGTTTGAAGAAGAAATGCATACTCACTCTGGGGCTCTGGGGTGACGGAACTCATGGATGTCCACTAGTTGAGAAGGCCCAAAAGGTGAGAAACATACGCTCGGCCAGTATGTACTCATAAGCACATAGGTGGCTATGGGGAAAGTCGTGTCGCGGAATGGGCTTCCCGCTCAACCATATCAAAGTTATACCTCCTCATAACTTTAATAAAGCACCACAAAGGAAAAATGTCAATTTGTGCTTCATGAGACAAGAAAAGCTTCGTATCCTTAGAACTTGTGAACAAATGTGATGGCACCACAGGCATGCAAGTTGTGTTATGCAAGGTGGCCATGTAAATGAAAAAATGTAAAATTCAAAAGAAATGTTCAAATGAGTCTTGTTAAGTTCATGTGAGGTCTATCACTTAGGGAACATTGTGTCTAATGTCTCCAAGAGAGAACCAATCAAAGAATAGAATATTTTCAACTTAGGGGATGCAGTGTGTCACATTAGGCCACCAAGAGGAATGTAATATGCTAAGAGAGATCATGATCATGTAGGAAACTATACCCAATGCCATCCACAAAGTGACAAACACATCAGATAAATTAACAAGGTTGCAGTAAGAACCAAGAAAAAGAAAGAATGAAAATGAATAATGCCAATGTATGCCCTCACTTTAAAAGAATTGCTACACACCATTATGTGAGCAATTACTTTAAAGTAGCAAGTGAAAAATGAAAAAAGAAACAAGACCTGAGAGCCAACTAGGAAAGCCCCTATGCCAAGTCATATGTTTCCAAGTAAGGCTGCTTCATGTGAAAGAATAGGAGCAACAAAAAGGGGGGTTTCCCCCAAAAAGGAACACACCAAACACATAAGGGGTCTATGGATTTTGGGTTAGTATGTTCGTTGCTGCAATGTTTTTATTAAAGAGATCGGAACTGTCATCATTCCCCGAATACATTTGAACTGGAAGAATGACACAAAGAGAGAGAAAACAAAAGAAAAATAGAATCTGTTTTGGGTCAACATGGAAGAGACATTACAGTCTCAACGCTTTGCATCATCCCCAAAAGGAGAAACACAAGAGAAAAGGTGAAAGAAAAGGAAAAGATTTTGGGTCAACATGAAGGAGACATTTCGGTCTCAATGCCTTATGTCATCCCCAAAAGGAAAAACACAAGAAAATCAAAAAGGAAAAGGGACCGATTGGGTCAACATGGAAGAGACATAGGATGTCTCAACACTTTTCCTCATCCCCAAAAGGAAAACACAAAACAAAAGTGAAATAAAAAGGAAAGGACCTTTTGGGTCAACATGGAAGAGACATAGGGTGTCTCTACGCTTTGCATCATCCCCAAAAGGAAAACACAAAACAAAAGTGAAAAAGAAAAGAGAAAGTACAACATATAGAAGAATAGAGAGACAAATAGAGGAAGTGCACAAAGAGAAGGAGAACATAAAATGTACATTATGGGGGAACACGATACACACATATAACCAAAGAAAAAGGAAAATGTAAAAAGGCTAGTAAGGAAAATGTAAGCCAACCATTAACCAAGTTATTGGCTTCTCAATATTAAGTGGTATAAGCGGAAGGTAAATAATGCAATTAAGAGACAAGGACAAGTGCACTACTAGGACCAAGGCTAACAACTTCGTGCCCCCACTGAGTGTAAGGAAAGAAAGAGCCAAGATGGATGATGGGAAGGATCATGCAATAGTGAGAATGGAGAATTCTACAACTTGCACATGATGAGGGGATTTGGTTTAGGGAATTATGGGATGATAGGATAACAATCAGTATCAGTGAAGTGATACTTGTTTAGTATGTCCTTCAATGCCCGACATTCATCACTGTGATGTCCAAGAGTATGATGGTATTTTCAATATGGTACGTTAGAATCTTTAGGACGGATGACCAACCTATTCGAAGGTGGTAAGAGTAGAAGACCTCTATTTAGAAGCATTTGCAATTTCCTTTCCAATTCAGGTGGTGGATGGAGAGGAAACCTTAGTTTTTTCAATTTGCAAGGTCGTTTGCATTTACTAGATTCACCTTTTTCATGGATTGAAGGGGGAAGAGGACCCATGGGGATCCTAGCATCCTTGTCATTGGAATCATGTAAGGGTTGTTCACGTGGAAGGAAAACATTCAAGTCAAGAGGGGAATCAAAGATCATTGTGCCATCATCCCAAAGTCTCCAATATTCAAAAGGAGGCTTGTTGTCATGAGGAGGATCTTGATAGCCTACTCCTATTGTGTTTTCATCTATTGGTTTTTGTTCTAGAAGTTGGTGAATGTTATGTTCAGTTGTTGTATCAAAACCTTGTTTGCTTAAGATAGTAAAGCCTTTGCCATATGTTTCATCGAGGTTGATTGGTGTGTTTGTAACTTTGTGATCATAAAATGGTTGAGGATTTACATGGTTAGAGGAAATAGGTCCACCTATTGGAGGGAACTTAGGTCCTTCATTTATTTTAGGATGGAGGTATCCAAATGTATCAGGAGGTGCAATAGTTAGAAGGTCTTGTAACTTCATGGATGGGTAAAAGGCTATATTTGCTTCAAGGTTGTCAAGGAATTCAGTTAACTTATTCATGCTATCATCATCTTCTTCACTGATGTCAACAACATGAGGAGGAAAATCATGAGGAAGCTCAAGGTCATTGGGATCACAACCAAAAGCACAATTTCACATGTCCACTAAGGATTTTAATGAATTCCAAAACCTATTAAAGAAAAAATCCATGATGACAATGAATGAAAGTAAACTAATGTGCAAGAGAGAAGATAAAACAGAAAATCTAGAAAGTATGACAAAAAGGAATGGCAGAATACTATAATGCAGAAAATGCTTGCAAATGCAGTTTAGAATGTGTAACTAGACTGATTCGCCCAGGGTGGCAAATGAATCTAGGGATGGATTTTTTTATGTTTTTCAAAAAATTTAAAGTGATTTTTATGCTCTTCAAATGCAAACAATGAATGCAAATGCTAAATTTTAGTGTTTGTAATGTTTTGAAGTGCAAAAATGAAATCTATATGATATATTCACTAATGCAAATTTGTAAATCCTAGGATGCAAAAACAATGCAAAAATCTAATGCAAACGCTAATACTATGAGTTCTAGGATGTAAATGCAATTAAAATCAGAAATATGATGTTCAATATACAGGTTCACCAAAATGAACCATCAATTTTTGGGTGGGCTATGTACTTCTCTTGCACTCTTAGGGTTTTTCACCTAAAAGGAGAGAGATAGACCAAAAAAATGAGGTGGTTCACTCAAACTAATGTATGAAAGATGGAATTAATCCTAAATGAAATGATCTAGATGCAGAAAACTAATGAAATTGATTGATTATTTATGCAAAACCTAAGAAAAATGAAATGTTTGAAAACACAGTGTGATATGCAGAAATGAACTAGAAACATAAACAAATGAAATCAAAATTGAATGAGACTGAACATAGTGCACCTGGAGATGAAATGTTGATGTTGGAAGGTTCTGTAATTTGACATAAATCATTTTTGATGACTAGTGGGACTCATTCGCCAATGATGGCGAATCAATCCTTTTGGTAAACTTTGTCGGAACTGGTTTCTAAGTGTCAGGAACTGAATTTTGATGAAATCACCTTTTCCAGCCTAGAAATGGGACTCATTCACCACTAATGGAGAATCAGTCCTCCTCCAAAATTCTATAAATTCAAGGGTCAATTCTATGGGTCCAGATCTACACTCGTCTTCTTGTCAAGTTGACGAAGTCAAATCTGCAAAAAATAGACTAAATATTGTCTCTAAGCTTGAAATAGGGTTTAATTGGATTGAGTCACTTTGATGACTTGTTGACCACTTTTCAACACCTATTTCCTTGAAAAATATTCCTACAAGACCTACAAACACACATGCAAAGATGGAGAAAATGGTTAAGGGTTAGAGTATAGGGTTTTTCCTTGGTCAAATCCCACTTTGGTAATCAAACCTTTGATAAAGAAATGAAATGAAAACAAGAAAGGAATGATGAATAAATAACATGCAAGTGACCTAAACTCACCAAAACCTTATTGTTGAAGTCTGAAGATATGTCAATGACTGCTCCAAGATGCTTGATAATTGCTTGATCAAATGATGCAATGATGCTTTGAATGCAAGAATGCTAATTGATGTTGAATGAGTGAATGAGATGAATGGGGGTTAAAATGGATGGAAAAACACTTATTTATACACACTTATGCCCTAACAACCCAAGAATACAACATCACAAGCCAACATAAGGTCTTAATGAATAAAAACCAGAAAGAAATTTGAATTTATTTTGAATTTTGTACCAAGAGGGACTCATTCGCCACCCATGGAAAATGGATCCCACTCTAGGCTTGCAAGTGGGTGTCAGGAATTAAGTTGTATTTAATTTTTTTTGTCGGGTTTGTATTAAAAACACACTTAAATAAGGCCTATAAGTGCATAAAGGGGCCAAATAAAGCATAAGAAAGGTATAATTAGTGGTGACAAGCCTAGAAAAGTGTGAAATATTGTTACAAGAATTTACAACACTTTCAAATAGGACTTGATAAGGAATAAAAATGGAATATTTAGATGAATTATAATAAGAAAAGTATAGAAATGTGTATAAATGTGTTACAACATTTCACAACACCTTCACAAGACATCATAATTTAAATATTTAGGACCTAATGTGAATGTTTAAGTTACATTGTAACATTAAATCTAAGAAAAATAAGTCAAGCATCACAAGAAAAAGACCTAAATGACCATGAAAATGTTCAAGATCCATTTTTCTATGGTACAAATGGAAGCCAATAAAACCACCACTAGTGTACCAAACACCAACAACAACGAGGAATATCAAGAATGGGGTTATGATCCTAGGACATACTCAACCCCCCAAAGAACAACCAATGTTTAAGGCACAGCCAAGCGATGAGGACACACCTTCAACATAAAAACAAATTTGTTAGGCAACAAGATCAAACTCCCAATCCCAAAGACATGGTATTAGAGGAGTATGATAGTGATGAGGAAATCACTGATGAGTAACTTTATGCATGCTCCCAAGATCCAAAATTATAGAAACTTATGGACAAGATGATTGATAAGGATCCTAACACATGTTTCCTTAAGCTAGCACAAAGTGGGGCCAAGTTGCCCACATACTTCAACATTGAAGTTCTTAAGGATCCCAATCTCATTCCTTTGGGAAACCAATTATTCATGATATAAATACCCAAGGCAATGGTAAATCCCAATATACCACCATTATCCTCCAACACACATACCAATGACCAATATTTTCCCCAAAATGTGGAGAATCCATTGTATAGACATCCATCACAAATTGAATAAGCGGTGGTAGCCCAACATAATCAAGAGAATCCCAAACTCTTGAAAAATCAAAACATGCCACCACAAAATGTTAACATAATGGAACCCAGCATAGCTAGGAACAACTATGATACATCTTGGAGCAACCAACAACAAGGTCCTAGTATTACTATGCCAACATCAACTCAAAAAAATCCACGCATTCCTCAAACAACATATATTCATGATCATCAATACCAAGGCATGAATCAAATGAACACTCAAGACCCAACACAAGGGCAATACATATCATATCAAAAAACATATTATGACCCTTCAAATAGCACACAATATCAACAAGGTAAGCCACAACAAAATTCACAACACCAAGGTGTACCCCAAACACAATATCAAGGTATCCCTCAAAATCAACATCAAGGAGCTCCCCAAAATCAAGGAGGTTTACAACACCAAGGTGTACCCAAAACACAATATTAAGGTATCCCTCAAAACTAACATTAAGGATCTCCCCAAAATAAAGGAAGTTTACAACACCAAGGTGTACCCCAAACACAATATCAAGGAGTTCCACAACAAAATCCACAACATCAAGGTGTAACTTCAATGCAATACCAAAGTACTCATCGAAACCAATATCAAGGTATGACTTGAACTCAAAATCAAGGTGTTCCTCAAAACCAAACTCCAACTTGACAACATCAAGGTGTACCCTAAACACAATACCAAGGTATTCCTCTAAATCAATATCAAGGAGTTCTACAACAAAATCCACAACATCAAGGTATACCTCAAACACAATATCAAGGTACTCCTCAAAATCAAGGTGTTCCTCAAAACCAAACTCTTACTCTGCGACATCAAGGTGTACCTCAAATGCAATATCAATGTGTACCTCAAACACAATATCAAGGAATACCTTAAAATCAATATCAAAGTGTCCCACAACATCAAGGTGTACCCCAAACACACTATACACAAAAGGACCTAACCCTCCATACACACAACATGTTCATCAAGGTCCCATGCCTACACAACATCCTCAATACAACGCACACAACAATATAGAGCAACAAGGTTATTGTTACCTAAATCTCACTAATAGCTAATTCAGGTAGAGCTCTTTGTTTAGAAACTAAGAGAGAGGTACATTTTTCATTAATCTTTCCTATATTACATTCAATTGTATAAATAGAAAAATCAAAATATTACAAGATTATAATAACAGATCATTGCATTTATACAAGTGCATGTAACATATAAAATATTTACACAAATCTTTCTGAAAAGTAATCTTTATTGATACAAAAGTGCATATTTGTCTCACACAAGCCGTGAGACTGACTTGTTCAATGTAATTGAGGAAAAGCATATACATGAATAAGTAAACAAATGTAAATGTGCATATAAGGAGAGAGACTAGTCATTGTCTAAGAATGACTAGTTCAAGGTGTGTTGTCTTGCACTACTGCTGCCCCGAGGTGTTTGTGTTCCTCCTAGCTCCATATTGCTCTTAGTTCCTGCATCTGGCAATAGCAATGATGTTAGAGCAATGAAATGCTCTAAGCAATGAAAATTCTCTAACCTTACATGAACAAACACCTATGCATGTGTAAACTGATCTCCAAATGCATTAAACAAGCATGTAAATCTTGGATGTCCTTGAAAACAATGAAGTCATCAAACACATCCAAAATATGCATTTTATTTTTCTAACTTGTTTGCTTTATGTGCAAGTATAGGAAGAGTAATGTTGTTCTGTTTTATCTAATTGCAGCACGTGGGATAAATGTGGCTCCCACAAGGGTTGAGCCCAGTGTGTCGCTTTGTTATGCTTTAGAGAGACATTGAAAGATAATTCATCTCTTTATGTTTTGCTCAAACAAGTGTATATCATTTATGATAATGAGTTTTATTCATTGTCCTAATGACATATACTTGCTTAGAGAAAATCACAAAGATCAAAGCATATATGACTTACTATTTTATGTAAGTGTAGCTCTAAATTGTTTTCATCGTGTTCATTAGAGATGACAGGAGCAAACAAGTGATCTATTTTATCTAAAGGGACTACACAGTGTTAAGCTTGCAGAGATAATGGATTTCATAAGGAAAGTGGCCTAGAGGTTTTGTATTTACTGTTTTATCATTGTAAGTGAAAGATAGTGCTATTTTCAAGAGGGATGGCAGATTTCAGTCATGGATATGATAGTTTTTGTTGAATACACAACTAGAGGATAGCTATGAAATGCTTAATACAGATAAGAGGATTGTACAATCATCAACCAAGGTGAAGCAGTTAATACATGACAAGAGCATTTGAATGTGTGTGTTTGCAAAGAAAAATCAACATTGGAAGTATGCATAAATTTGGAACAAAATGTTATCATCATTTCTAGTGAAATGAAAATATGCTACAGAAGTGAAGATTTTCAAATTTTTTGCCTGAAAACAAGGTATAACCCTCAACCATGTGTAACATGAGAAGTTGCAGAAAGACGTGGAGCCCTTTGAGCTAGGGTTTTTAACATAAATGAAGCTATATTTTCAATGGGGATTAAACAGAGGTAGTTCTGTAAATTAAAGTCATTCAATCTTTCATGAAATCTCATTCATTCATAATTTCTATAGAGATGTGGGTCACAGATTTTGTCAACCCATAGCATATTTTTTAAACCTGAAACACAAAGCCGCTTGGGTTTTGAAACCCTTTGGGTTTTAAATAATACAAAATGGAAACCCTTGACTTTGAAATGGAATGATGGCACCTTAGAGATTAAAATCCCAATAAACATAAGTAATAAATGATATTAGGAAAAAGCAGAGTATGGGGTTACCCAGAAACATAAAATGAAAGTTTTAGAGCTTCGAGCTACAAGAAAAACCTTGTGGGTTTCAAAGATATATAAGAGAAATAGAGAAATGCAAAGAGTTCAAAAAGGAAAGCCCCAATTTCTAAGTTGGTCGCGACCTAATTTGATAGCTATGGTAAAGTATTCTTCAATTTTTTTTCATTTTCTCATAGAGAATACTTTAAAACTATAGATGAATGCATGAAAAGAAGTTTTCAAAAAATGAGAATGAGTAATATAGATATGGCCGCAGCCTGAAAATGGAGTGCTACAGAAATTTTCTTCATTTTCCTCAAATGGCTAAAGAAGCACAAAGAGAGTGAAGTAAAAAGAGCATGAGTAAATAGAGGCCATTCCTGAAAGGAGTTTTAAGTTATAGAAGAACAAGTATTACAGAATCAAGGGCTCGATTTCGAGCATTTTTACCTTTGAGTAATGAAATATAATCAATGAAAATGCTTTCGAAGGGCTTACCTTGAAATTTTTCCAAGAAATCTGTTGATTATGTCAATCTGAGACAAAAAAATCTGTCATTAAAGACCCTCAATCAAGCTCCAGAAAGTTTCCAGAAAACCGTCTAATGGTGGCATTTTGGCTTCTTCATGAAGTTTCTTCTAGAAGGCTCAATAAGATGAAATGAAATGTTTGCTTTTGCATTGCTTTTTGATGTTAGGGTTTCTTACCCTAAAAATGTTGATGGGGAAAAGGTATTCTTTACCTTTTATTTTTAAATGCAAATGTGTTAATATTCACCGTGGGCTAAGACCTAGTCTTATGCCATGAATTCTTCATTCATGCAATATATTCTTCCTTTGAGACTTTTTATTCTTTTCCCTTTATTTTTGCATTGGTTCCTTTAAAAATTGTAAAGTGTTTTAATTAAGTGATATTTATAAATTACTTAATTTAAAATACTATTTTAAAATGCAAAAAATAAAGTGATAGAAGTTTCAACATATGAAGAAGATCTGGTTAACTTTAATTTCTTAAGGAGAGCATTTAGGGGAGGTAAGAGGAGTTAGCCAACAAATGGAGCAATTATAAGGGTTTGTTTTGACCCAATAATAACTTTGATAGCATCTTAGAGTTGTTGACTTTTCAATTTGCCAACATGAGGAGGAAATTTAGGAGTGATTCATCACCTAACAGAGAAAATATGGGCTTTTTGACTCCATTTGAGCATTTTTAGGAGTGGTTGTGGTTTGATCAAGTCATGCTTGACTTTTTCACCCATTATGAACCCTTTTGGAGAAGATATAGGTGTTATATTGTTGGATTTTTTAGTACATCTAACCCAAGGTGGGTTCTAAAACCTTTTTTGGTGGAACCACTTGGTGTTGGTTACTTATTCACTTTTGTAACTCATTTTTGAGTGAGTTCTATTCATGCAACTTTTGGAGATAGTGACTCTTGCAGTCCTTTCACAAATTTTTGCAGTTTTGTAACTAATTTTGGATATGGAATTCAAATGAAACCTTGCTTATTTATGGTAATGAAGTCATTGTCATCTTGTTCTTGCAGTATTTGTGTATGTTAATGATTGATCGAGCTAACTTGTGAAGTTTTCTCTTCCTTGTGGTCTTTGTCTCATATGCTAATGCCTTTGCTGCAAATAGTAAGCTAGTGCAAGTTGTTGATTGTGTCTGTTAAGTGCTTTTAGCTTGTCAATTGTGAAGTTTTTCTCCTCCCTTTGCAATTTGTTTGTTCTTTGACCTTTAGTGAAATACTTATGCAAAAGCCTACTGTAACAAGTTTGTGCAAGCTATATTTTTGTCAGAAGGAGCCAAGTGTGCAAATTTTTATTTTTCATTATTCCTTTTAGTCTGGTGTATCACTTTAGTTTTCCTTTAAGTTTTATTTTAGTTTTTTCCAATTTTTAGTCTTTTTCAAGTTTTCCTTCTCCCTTTTCCTTCAAAAGTCAATAATTTTAGGTGATAACCACTAGGAAGTCGACCTTCTCTAGAGGTTGACCTCTGTTTATAAGTAACCCAAAACTTTAGAGGTCTTCCCATGTTTTCTCTGAATTGTTGAACATCAGGTTCAACAGGGTGCATTTTCAATAGATAACAATTACGTCTCTTTTTACCAAATGAACATACCTAGTGACGATGTAACCTTACAACTACAGAATCTCAACCAAAGGATATCGGACATCCAAATTGGAAACCAAAGAAGAGCTATGCTCTACAAGATATATGTCCATATCCCTTTGATCAAAACTTATCTATGATACATTTCCCCAAGAACTTTGAAATACCAAAATTTGACAAATATACAAAGAGGGGATCCAATTGAGTACGTGAGAGAATTCTTAGTGGCTTGCATGCATCTACAATGCAATGATACCTATTTAATGAGACTTTTTCCATAAAGTATCAGTGGGGCCGTTGTTGAGTGGTTCTCTTGTCTACCACCTAGTATCAAAATGTTTGATGAGATGTCAAATAAATTTGTCAAGCATTCCTCATACAATGTAGAACAAGATGTAACACTCCCTGATCTGGACAAAATTTAAACAAATCCAAGGGAATTCATTTGCTTCATATCTATAGAGATGGAGACATAAATCTAGTAAATGTAAATGGCTCATTCTCGAGAAACAATTGATAGACGTCTTTGTTACCAACATACAAGCAGACATTAGTTACCAACTCACTATGTTGTGCCCTAGTAATTTTGAGGAAAATATTGAAAAGGGTTTACTCATTGCAAGAGCCCTCATTGCAAGGGAAGTCATTAAACTATATAACAACAAAGACCAACCTTCAAGTTCTAATTACAAACAAAAAATATGGGAAAAGAACAAAAAAGTTACCAATGATGGAGTAGTAGACGTAAAATTCGTATTAAACGTACAAGCTCTTTACAATACACAGAATAATGTCCAAATAGAAACAAAAAATTACCCACCAAAAAATGCTCAAAACAATCAGCTCATGTATCCTCATAATAACTAGAAAAATACTCAACAACCAAATCAAGGGCAAGATATTCAAAGAGGGTTGTCAGGCAGAATAATCAATTTAGGAGAAAATTCACTCCATTGGGAGAAATTCTTGAGATATTTATGCATAAACTGGTCCAAAAGAACCTTATCAAGCTTCCTAGTCTTGTT
Organism: Sequoia sempervirens; assembly: GCA_007258455.2. Taxonomy (NCBI): domain Eukaryota; kingdom Viridiplantae; phylum Streptophyta; class Pinopsida; order Cupressales; family Cupressaceae; genus Sequoia; species Sequoia sempervirens. The sequence continues at coordinate 37,327,629 of VDFB02109042.1, forward strand.
AAGACAACTTACGATGAAAAAAATTTCAAACCCCCTTGGTACAACAAGAACGATTGATGTGAATTACACACGATCAAGGAGCACACAACGAATAAATGTATGAAACTCAAGAACATCGTACAAGAATTAATAGAAAAAGGGGAGGTCAACATAGAACATCATCCTGGGCCCTTCAATAATCAAGACATGGGAATATACAAGGATTCGCCCCCTGATCATTATAGGGGAAATGACAAAGGAAAAATTCAAGATTATCAAAAAATCCAACTTCACCTACGACGAAATCGTAGGAACCATCTCCCAAGCCGATCAAAATATCAATGTCATGACTATAATAATCAAAAACCTTGCATGCAATGTGACTACACGAAGAGGAAAAGTCACAATCCAAGGAGCTCCACTTCTAGCCAAAGCCATTGTTAAGCCTTCCATTGACTATAGCATTGTTGACCAACTGAAGAAAACTCCAACATTGATCTCCATCCTCAAGCTTTTAAAATTATCGCCAACACATAAAGAGATCCTGGAGAAGGCTCTTATTGAGTCTTTTGTACCTAAAAACCTTAACACTAATCAATTTTGAGCCATGGTTGGTACTATCACTTCACCCCATCATTTGTTATTTTCTAAAAAAGACCATCCCCAAAGATCCTTAAATAATCAAGCATTTTATCTGGAGGTTTGTGTCCATAAACACAAAATCAAGAGAGTCCTAATAGATGGGGGTGTAGGTCTAAACATATGTACCCTAAAAATGGTAAAGCAGTTGGGGTATTCAAATGACGTGATTGAAAAGAATAAGAGTATCACCAGAAGGGCTTATGATGATATGGAGAGGAACTTAGAAGGCACAATAAGACTTCCCATTCAAGTGGGGTCGTCAATAGCAAAAATAACTTGTGAGGTACTATATCTTGAGTTGCCATATAACCTTCTCTTAGCTGGATGAACATGGATCCATACAATGTAAGTAGTTCCATCAACCTTTCACCAATGCCTGAAATTTCCTCACGATGGTAAGGAAGTTATAGTATACACTAATCCCAAACCCTTCCATTACTACTCAAACTTGGAGGAAAAGTACACAAAACTCCTTCAAATACCCATTAATGACATATCATTCCACTCATTTTCCTATGTCAATCTAGCATCACTTGCTTTGACCTCAACTCCATCCACGTCAACCTCAACTCCATTTGCTTTATCTTCAACTTCCTTCACTCCAACCAATCCTCCTAAAATCAAACTCAAGATCTAGGTGCTTGACAAGGGCTATGGAGAATACCATTTCAAATAATCCTTCTGCATCAGGGAGCTTCCCCTGTCACCACAATCCTACATGTGACCAAATAAAATAAAGCCTATTCAAGTTGTGACATACGAAGTTAAACCCACTATCTTCAAAAAGTGGGGAGACATGAAGGATGAAGTGGTATTCGAAGAGGACCTCTCATCATGGATCTATAAAGAACAAGAGGAACATGAGTAGCCACATCCACTTCCTGTGGATCTCAGCAACAAAGGATATCGTATAGCAAGAAATATGGGATACACTAGAAAAGGTGGCCTTGGTCTACATGAACAAGGCATATAAGAGAACCCACAATAATAGAATAACGCAAGAAGAACATGGGACTAGGTTATGGTTCGATAGACGTGATTACCTCGAACACTGAAAATACCTCTTATTAGGTAATAGCTACTTCAACTATCAAAGAGACATCAGATAAATACCATCTTATGTAAAATGACCTAACAATCACATACCTATTTGAAAAATTTGGCATAAGTACTATCACCTTCAGACCTACAATTGAAGACTACCATATTGAAACAAATTCCAACGAATGGGAGTGGGAGTCTTGCACTTCTAATGACTACAATCTAGATACCCTTTGGGACGTAGATAACTCTAATATCCTTACCTTTTCCCCATCCACATCCACCATAAGCTTTGTTGATAACAATGATAACTTACCCTTATGTTACCCACAGTTGATCGATTGGGATCAACAACATCACAAGCCTATTGTGGATAAATTCTAAAACAATGAAGCTATTGCATAATTAATGGGAATTCAATAGGGTGTCCATCAAGGAGACCACAAAGCCGGTATAGTCATAGAACTAGAACAAGGAACATACTTTGGGGGAGATTGTGTCCCCCAATCACAAAATTGAAATGAACAATCCAAAAATAAAAATGAGATCCCCTAAGGAAAACCAAAATGTGGCTCTATCAAATTAGGAAAAGAGAAAAATAAAGGATGTATCTAAGGGTGAAAACCTCACCAAGGCACCCGAGGATGGAGGATTCAATCTCCCCAATATAGAGTATCAAGAACATTCAACAGCTTTGGTTGAAGGGACAAAACCTATCAACGTTGGAACAAGGGAGATACCCAAAATAACATATCATGCAGCTTCATTAGATCTAGAAGAAAAGGTCAACTTCATGGCATTCATCAAGGAACGTAAAATCAACTTCACCTAGACATATGCAAATAAGCCTGGGTTGGATATAGAATTAGTGGTACACCACCTAACGGTATTCCCCACATCAAAACCAATTAAGAAAAAGCTTCGAAAAATGTACCCACATATAGCACTTGTGTGAGTAAAATATGTGTAATGAATGACAAACACAATCAATAAGACATTGTATCAATAGATTTAAACAACAATTAATCTAATAGAAGCAAGAAATATATTGAAAGCATCATATTGCTCTCTATCTCCAAAGAGTTATTAAATCACAGGACTCTTAGATTTTGTAAGCACTGTGACTGTTAAAATGTCAATCTAGAGAATGAGATACTTTTAAATGCAAGAATCTAATCCTATATGATGATTGCTAAATGATATGTTGATGATACTGTGATTTACAATTGACATGAAACTTGATAAAAAGAAGCTACAGTAAACTAAGATGCAGCTAAATGAAAAGCCATGATTTCCATTCTAAAATGATTGCTATTGCTATTGTTATTTGCTAAAATGCTTGATTTCTCAATTGATATTTCTACAGAGTAAGTTTGCACAAAGTTGGGATCCTTTTCCTGTAGAAAGAGATTGTATTTATAGATTCTCTGCAGCACATTTGAGAAGGGGCAGGAAAGCAAAGGTCTGGATTTGATCTGAAGGATTCAATGGTGAAAGATGAAGAAACCTGAGATGGTTATGGAGATTGTTCCTCCCCACAAAAACATTCAGCTAGAGGATAGGAAGAATCAATGGAAGAAGATGAAGAAGTTTGCCTGCAAATTTGTCTCCAAATTTACCCGTGAAGGTTGTGTTGAATTTAATTAGATATCAAATATCTAATTTGGTAGGTGCATATGATAAGTGAAAAGAGGAATTAGTTGTAGATAAATACCTTAATTGAATATTTGGATTTATTCAATTTAGTAAAAGAAGATATTTAATTTAATAAAACAAACTATAGTAAGTTGTTTATTAAATTAAGATGGAAGAATGGATAATTAAATAAAACAAAGTATGTGAACTTGTTTATTTAATTAAGATAGAATGATGTGATTAAGATAGAAGAATTAGGAGAATTTGATAATTAAATAAAACAAAGTATTAAATTTGTTTATTTAATTTAGATGAAATGATGTGATAAAGATAGAAGAATTAAATGTGAACTATATAAATAAATATTTCTATTTATTTATAAGTAGATGAATTAAAGGAGTCAATTAATCAAATAAATCATATTTAATTAATTAAATTATCCAGACCATTTTTAGGTGTATACATTTTGCCCCTCTTTGAAGTGATGTGTTTACGCATTGCTTCAAATAAAATTTTATTACTGCCAGTATTGACGAAAAATTTTCAGTATGCCCCAGATGTTGATTTTGAAGTAATGATGGATATATGCCCCCTTGGGAGATAAATCGACGATTTTTTGGATTTTTTGGATTTTTTAGGATTTTACAATTTTTTATGATTTTTGTGATGATTTGATGATGATTTGATAAAGATTTGATGAAGTAGCAATTTATCTCCCGAAAAATAATTGTGAAAATTGCCCCTGTGATGAAAATTGAATTAAGTCCCTTAGAAATTAAATTAAATAAATCCCATAAAAATCCTCTTAGTTAACCTTTAAAAGGTTAAAAAGTTAAGTTTTGAATTCATTTGTGCCTATTGTGTTTTGAAAATTGGACAGAGAGTGATTTTCAGCAATTTGGAGCAAAATGCCAATCCCATACCACACTCACCGTTTCGAGCACGTGCGTCGACACAACCGCCCGGTCACTTACGGACCTCCGGTATGTACCCTTGAAACCTCCTCATAATTTTTATTTTTGAATTTCGTGCGTATTATTTCATTTTGAATCTTTTTAGTTTCTTTTAGTGCATACATCGGCTGATGTAGCGCATCAAACTGTTGATTTAGTGCATTCACTAGTTTAGCACATAGGTAAACTGTTATAGTGCATAGATAGAATGAAATAGCGCATAGATAATTTAGCGCATAGGTCAAATAGTTTAGTGTATCCATAGGCTAAAGTAGCGCATAGATTGATTCAGCGTATAGACTTTGTAGTTTAGCGCATTGACCCCCTGTAATGGCACATCCAATGATCTAGCACATTGGTTTGTTGAAATGGCGCATTGACTTCCTGAAATGGTGCATCCAATGATCTAGCGCATTGACCGCCTATTTTAGCGCATTAAGAAGTTTTAATGGCGCATTGATTTTTTTAGCACATCAAAACACTGGTTTGGCCCATCTAAGTCAGAATGATAGATTTTGTCAATTTACTCCTTGATTTTGTTGATTTTCGATTGTGTCAGCCTTTGATTTGATTTGATTGATGATCATGATAGATTAGATGATGGTCAACCTCATGATAGGCGAGGTTTGAAGATTGATTGATGATAATTAACCTCATGATAGGCAAGGAATAATTATAGTTTAATTGATAAACCTCATGATAAGTGAGGTTGATTTGATTTATTGACCTCGTGATAGGCAAGGTACAATTTTTAGATTGATGATTGACCTCATGATAAGTAAGGTTCACTGATAATTGCTCACGAGATTTGATCAAAATCTCACTAGAGCTTATTAGATTTGATAGGTTGATTGATGTTTGATGAATTGACAAAAAAATATTGACTTTCGATATTTCATGATGATAGGAGTCATTGACAAACTTACAGACTTGAGAGCGGTTTCCTAGGACATTCGATTTGATACCACAACTAGTGCAGGCTAAGACAACAGTTATCACCCGATGTGGTTTGTCTTCTCTTTTATCTATGCCCCAGATTAGGATTAATCGAGGTCTCTTGACAGCCCTAGCAGAGAGATGGCATAGTGAGCATAATACTTTCCACCTTCCCACCAACGAGATGACAATGACTCTTGAGGATGTGTGGCAAATTTTGCAAATACTTGTTGTTGGGGAGGTGGTTATTTATGATTCTTCAGAGCAGGGCGGGACCAATGCTTTACGCTGAGTCTTTCAAGATGACCATATTTGTGGATACGAGATCCTATGGCGAGAGATGGTTGATGCCTATGCTAACTTTCCATCAGTACTTGTTGGTTTCATTGGAGGGTTCCTTTGTCTTGATGGCAGGTCAAAGGGACTTTCTGTTGGGTGGGGCCGCATTTTAGAGAGCATGATCCTCCATGGTACCAGATATGCGTGGGGTATGTGTATGCTCACTCATCTTTACCATGATTTGCATCAGGTTTTCTACCTCCAAGGTGGTAGTTTGTCTTCTGGGGTTACATTACTTCAAGTGTGGGCGTGGGAGCATATAGTTGTTACGCGTCCAGTGATGGTCAGACAATGACCCGCCATGAGGTCGTACATTCACATATATGCAGGTTGACTTGCTCAACCTAGACTGGGCAAGTTGGAGCATTAGAGGAGAGTCTTGGATGATGTAGAGGTCATTACATGATGGCCTTATCTAGATTGTGAGCACTAGGATGATGATGATACAGAGATGCCATACCTATGCCAGTCCATGTATCTAATTGGTAGGACTCATTTTATTATTGAGAGATTTTTGTTTAGGAGGGTACTCAGATAGTACGACATAGTACAGGGAATGCCCCAGGGTGTTGCACATTATGCTCGACGTTAGGTAGATTCCACTGATTAGGGACTTGGCTTATCATATGATACTACAGTTCAGGAGTACCAAGGTCTACAACCTTTGGTTTGGGAGATTTGTCCTGAGATAATCGTAGCTCCTCATAGCAGATTATGCAAAGTATTTTTCTTTACATCCTTTTCCACGGATATTTGTTCCAGATGAGCCATTGCCACTACCTGGTGAGGAAGAGATTGTAGTTGCACACGGTCACCGACGTAGGAGAGATGAGGGAGGTGAGGAGGAGGAGGATGTGGAGAGCAGTGATGACGAGGAGAGTAGTGGTGATGAGGAGGGAGATGGAGATGGTGAAGATGGGGGTGGAGGTGGTGGAGATGGTGGAGGAGGTCCATCTATTAATGTTAGAGACTTCATGGTGCGTCGTAAGAGATGATCTCTGGTAGCTCCCGCAGAGCAGCGTGTGCAAATTGGAGTACCTTCCCAGCATCAGTAGACCTAGATTGCAAGCCTACAGGTTCAAGTACAAACATTACAGGGTCAGCTAATATAGGCCCAGGGGTTATTAGTGCAGACGCAGACACAGATGCAGTCACAGGCGCAGGCTCTTTCCCAGGTACAGGCACAGTTGGCAACTTCACAGGCACAGATAGCCTCCTTGACAGCTGAGAGAGATGTAGCCAGACAGGCCGTAGAGGAGGCACAGGGATTGGCTGAGAGATTGCAGAGATTAGCCGATGGTACCTTTGTGGTTGATTATATGAGAGAGGTTCTCCATGTGGGTAGAGAAGCTGAGTATTATATAGGTCGATACCATGATGCAGTTCCTTTAGAGCAGAGAGTTAGTTATGCTCAATCTCGATCAGGCAGGAGCCAGTCCAAAACTATGAGTAGGGGTGTGACACAGCCTCTTCCGAGAGATCCCAAGACGTCTGGTGGGGGAGGCACTAGTCCAGAGATGCCAGCACCATCGGGAGCTAGTAGCACGTAGCCTCATGATTGGATTCTCTGATATATTTTGAGACATGATGTATACTCCAATTTTTTGATTCACAACCATTTTTGATGTTGTATCTCTTTATATTTCAAACATCATTGTATACTTGACATTATGATTTTGAGAAATATATGATATGAGATAGATTGATCGATCTATATGTGTTTTATATGGTTCTAATGATGGATGCATTTAATTTCATGTTCTACATGCCATGTGATGATTTATATGATGATGTATTTATGATGTTACATGTGATTATGCTTATAATGATGATGTATGGATGTATTATGATAGTTGTATAATAATATATATACCTAAATGATATGAAAATGCATCTATATGTATGATTTTGGATATGATGTTTCTATGATATATGACATTGATGAAAATGGAATATAATGCACTATATTTTTGATATTTCAAATGCAAATATATGATGTAATGAATGGATGAATGAATGATCAATATGATGATACTTCTAAAGTTTGATGTATTATATGATAATGATAATGAAAATGCAATTATGTAGATGATTTGTTTTTGATATTTTTCTTATGCAATTTAGATGATGTGATGATTTGATGCACAAATGAAAAATGTGATATGATAAATGTAAATATATGATAGAATGTATGAATGATTTTAATGATATAATAATGCTTTCTAATGTATGCAATGGAAATTATTATGCATCTACATGATAGTTATGATGTCTTTGTTAATGTTATCCTCAATCCATTAATGATAATAGATAACATCATTTTTTTGAAATTTTCACCAGCCTTTGTAACAAAATACTCTGCATATGCAAAATCTAACAATCTATAATCTAATTTTACCATGTAAATCTACATATGCAAGCATTGTCATCTTAACAATCCATTTATCATGATTTTTATCATCATTGAGCCTTTAAAATGTTGAAAGTGAGTACAAGCATCAATGGTATAATTTAGACCAATGATGACCTAAGTACTACTTTCATGATTTTTGATGTTGCAAGTTAACACAAGCATCTAGGTATAATTAAACCAAGATGAACTAAGCATTTCTTGCGTAAACAAACAAGAATCAATCATTTTACTATGTGAATTCGGAATGTCATCGATTGTTGATGCTTTGTAGAGCTATCTAGCGACAATTCCACTGGTATGTGATATTAACTCACAAATGGTAGACAAATGAAAATTGCACTTGAATTTCTCCTTCCCACAGCTATAGTTGATTTACATCCTGTTGGTTGCTCAAAGGGAAATGATAACAAAATAAAGAAATTACAACATTTGAACGATTTCAAAGCTAAAGTGTCGATCATGATTCAAAAGAGTATCATCCATCTACAGTTGTTTGGATTGATTTAATTTCAGTTGTTTGATATGGATAGTTGATTTTCTAAAATGTTTTGATGTTCAATGTATGTTCAATGTTGGGTTTCACTATGATCATTGTGTTTGTTGTGTTTGTCATACTATTGTTTGTCTATTTTTTTTAAGCTCAAGTTTATTGACCTTAGTGAGTTCAAGATTTTTCCCCCAAGCTAGGGTGAGACACGACCACATTGCCAGGATATGTACAAGAGATCCTTCTATCAAATGATAAACAAAGATGATGGCGAAAGTGAAAGATCAAGACATGTCTCAAATAGATGGAAAAGCTAGTTTAAATCACAAGTGGCTGTGTCGGTTTTCACTCACGTGTTTTATTGCACTTTTTCAAACTTTATGATTTTTTTTGTATTTCTCTCTTTTTCATTTTTATTTTTATTTTTCTCTTTTTCATTTTATTTTTATTTTTATTTTCTGTCACCAAGACGCTTGTTTTCCAGGTTTTAGCAAGGCGACCATTTTCCCATAACTTTATCCATGCACTAGATGATTCAACTATAGAATTTCCCGAGATGGATACTATTGATAGGTTCATCAAAAAAATCCCCTTCAAGTGTAGATAGTCTATAGGCTCTAGATCCATAGACTCGTATGAAAACAAAGGGACCTAGCCAGTTAGGTTCAAACTTCCCTTTATTTTCTCTGTCTTGTTGATTCTAAGGGTTTTCCTTTAGGACCAAGTCACCAACCTAAAATGTTCTAGGTTTTACCATATGATCGTAGCTTCTAGACATTCTTTGTTGATATGCCTTCAAATGGTTCACAGCTTGTTGACAACGTTCATCCAGTAGTTCCAGCTCTTGAAGTCTAGACACTCTATAATCCTCATATGAAATAATTCCCTTTAGTGACACATGGAGTGATGGAATCTTAGCATCAATAGGTAGTATGGCCTCTAATCCATATACCAAGGCATATGGTGTAGCTCTTGTAGGTGTTATGATGCTGGTTCGGTATGCCTAGAGAGCAGGATTTAATTGAACGTGCCAATCACATCCGACATCATTGATAGTCTTCTTCAGGATTTTCAGAATAGTTTTGTTTGAGGCTTCTGCTTGGCCATTTCCTTGAGGATAGTACGGTGTTGAAAAACGATGTTGGATATGAAACCTCTCACACAGTTCATGAACATCCTAATTCTTAAAAGGTCAATCATTGTCTATGACAATGGACTGAGGAATTCCATACCTACAGATGAGGTAATTCAATATGAAAGAAGAAATTTGTTTTCCAGTGATTATTATTAAGGGAACCGCTTCTATCCACTTTGTAAAGTACTCCATTGCTGTGATTATAAATTTGTGTCCATTGGATGAAGACAGATTAATCTTTCCTACCAGGTCTAGTCCCCACTGATAAAAGGGCCATGTTGAAGTGAACGGTTGCAATTCTTGTGTCAGTGCATGGATTAGGTTACCATGTATTTGACATTTTTTGCACTTCTTAACAAACTGAAAAGACTTCTTCTCCATGTTCGGCCAGTAATACCCCAAACGGAGGATTTTCTTCGCTAGGGTTAGTCTGCTTGAATGAGTTCCAAAAATACCTTCATGAACCTCATGTAAAGCTATCTCAGACTCGTTATGTTCTAGACACCAAAGAAGAGTACCATCTAGACCTCAACAATAAAGAATGTCAACAATTAAGGTATGTCATGCGGTTTGGCGAATGAAGTTGCATTTATGGTTTTTGGAAAGATCGAGAGGAAGGATATTTTCTTTTAGGTAAGTGTAGGTCTTTCCATAAATTGAGGATTCAATGTCAACTAAATGGCATATGGTTTGAGATTCTGGATTATCATAAGCAAGGTTAGACACTTGTTCCACCATAAACTCATAACGACCTCATTTTTTTGGCAACTGTAAGAGAGAAGCAATCATCGCCATAGCATCAACAACTTTGTTTTCTACCCTTAGAATCTGTTCAAACTTGATATCAACAAAGTACTTTTTGAAATCATCCACCATTTTCTTATACGGCATCAACTTCTCATCTTTTGTCTGATATTCATCATTTACCTGATAAATGACTAGTTGTGAATCTCCATATACTTGTAGCTCTGTGATCTTCCATTCAACTGCCACTTTGATGCCAATAATTAATGCCTCATATTTAGCTACATTATTTGTACATGGAAACATGAGTCTATAGGACTTTGGGATGGTATGTCCTTGAGGTGTAACAAATAGAATTCCCACACCCGACCCACGTTGTGTGTAGGACCCATCAAAATAAAGCCTCCATTGTTGTGTTGTCATTGTAAGAATGTCTGCATCAAGAAATTCAATGTTTATTGGACGATCATCTGGTAATGGAGCTTCAACTAACTGATTGGCTATCACTAGACCCTTGATGGCTCTTTGATCCACATACTGGATATCAAATTCACTCAAGATCATTACCCACTTGGCTAGTCTTCCTATTAGAGCAGCCTTGTTGAGTAAATACTTTAATGGATCAATCTTCGCTATGAGTTTGACTGTGTGGGTTAACATGTAATGCAACAATTGTTGGGTAGAAAATACCATCGCCAAACAAGCTTTTTTTATGAAGGTGTAATTTATCTTATAACCATTCAGAGTCCTGCTGATATAATAGATAGCTTGATCCTTTCCCACAGGATCTTCCTATGCTAATAAAGCACCCAAAGAAATCTTAGTAGTTGCAATGTATAGTAATAATGGTCTATCTTCTGTAGGTGGCATTAGTATGGGTGGTGACATCAAATATTTCTTTATTTGATTGAACGTTGTTTCACACCCTTGATCCCATTTGAAAGAGACATTCTTATGTAGTAAATGATTCAATGGATGACTTTTGTCTGCTAATTGGGAGATAAAT
>VDFB02109042.1:37339038-37424038 GCA_007258455.2 Sequoia sempervirens
CTAGTTGTTCGCCTAAATTATAAAATATTTGTTTTCATAAATGTTCACTTTTTATTATTGTTTAATATTTAAAGTCAATATGGTGTGATCAATCTTAACTTTCAGTGAGAAAATTTTATTATTAGATTATTATTTAATATTCTAGTATCAAAACATCTTGAAATATTTTGGTTTTAAACTCTTTGATAAATTAACAAACAATTTAATTTAGATAATAGAGTTGAGATTGATAATAGAATTGAAAAAATTGTGATAATGAAATAAGAGAATTTATTTATTTAGCTCTAAGATCAATGATGTAAATGATGTTCATGTTGTTTAAGAATAATTTGTCATTATCAAAAAATTAACTACCCAAGTCTTATAAATATCTTAGAGCTTGAGTTGATACAAAAAACTCTATGAATCAACGCCACACTCTATGTAATTGATCTTGATTGTTACAAACCTAATTTGGCATGTGGACTTGATCTGGGACGTGCAAAATGATCTAATAAAGATGCTCTCCTAGAATCTATTTGACTTCACCTAGTGGATAATTGAGAAGTCAAGGTGGTATCTAAAGATACTATTACAAAGCTTGTCAACTCAATAGGTGAACATGGTCTCCTAGGTCAAACACCTTGGTGAACCAAATTAACAACAATGAGAAATATTGAAGACAACATTCAAAAACATGCATATGGCCTATATGATGATAGAAAATTGATTCTTTTATTCCCCTTTAGAATTGAAGACAGTGTGCTCTAATTATTCCCCTTTTTTCATCCTCACATTCCTTAGCATGAGTTTAAATGCATAATAAATGTATTTAAACGCCATTACATAACATGTTGCATTAAACATTTGCAAGGTCAACTCGCAACTAGTTAAAAGAGGCAAAAAATATTAAATTTAAATTTTGAATCTTTAGGATCATTTTTATGCTCTTTGGAATGAACTTGGATCAATCTGCAATCTTGTAGAAATGATCCAAAGGGATAAAGTGATGTTCTCAAGGTAGGGAATTTGTATATAAATTAGTGAAAACATGGGTGAAATAGGAATGGGGCCATGAACCAAGCTTAGCACAAGAGTATACCACTTGTCAATATGTTATTGCATTTAGATGTTGTCATCAAGGTGAGCCAAACTAAATGGGAATTAGCATGGGTGTCCTAGTTTTACCAATTATATTCCCCCCCACTTTGATGTGCATGTGAATGTAACATGAGCATGCATTTTAAATTATATGGGTATTCTTAGCCAACATGAAAAATAGATATTTAGACACTCATAAATGATATTATCTCTATAAAAGGACAATGAATTTTCTTTATGATAAATGATATTGTCTCTATAAAATGTCATAATGAATTTTCTTTGTATTCTCCTTAGGATGAGAGTCCCATGAAAACCTACAAAATAACAAAAAAGGTATGAGTAGATTTTCAAATATGTTCAAAATAAGAATAAACTACAAGTTTCTTTGACTGTCTATGGAAAATGAGAAGAGAAGAAAAAGGGATTGAAAATTTTATCTATTTGAAAAGTAATAATAAATAATTAATGCAATGTGGAAATATAATAAGGTTTGCATGGTGCATACATGTGATAAGACTCCACTTAATATGGCAACCTAATAAAATTTTGTGTGATGTTACCATGCAATGTGGTGATGCAATAGAAGTCTCTGTGGTGTGTCCATACAACAAAACTCAACATAAAGCAAAAATATATAATGTAATAATATATGCAATGTGGTCATGTCATTGTAAAATGCTATAACTATGTTTGGATATTGCAATAAGTCAGTGATTGACACAAGAAAACATATAAATTATCAACCATAAAATTCTAAGCAACAATATACCCCCTCCCCCAATGGGTTGTACCCCAAGGATGCAAAAAATTGGATGAGAGGTAAACAAGATTAAATCATAAAAGTGTATATAAATAATGTAATAGTTGTCATGAATAAGAATCATGTGACAAACAAATAGTGAATACCAAATAATAATCATGCAAGCATATAAAATCAAGAGGTGATAAGATTACCTAATGGTGAGGTAACTATCACATTTTGTAATAAATTATATAGACATGACATGACTGATGCAGGAACATCCTAATGTATTTCACAATAGAATCTCATTATTCCTTGTGATGGTGACTAGAGTTCTACAATAGCTCACGAACATCACATCCATATCTCAAGATTTTTGGATTAGAGTATAGAAAGTTATTGATATCAAAAGATCACAACTTAGAGCAATCAACATACAGTTCATCAAGTGAGGTTTTCAAAACATTTCCATGCCTTGTGACATTCAACCCAACATACCTTAAGGAAATATATGACTAGAGGGACTTTCAAATAGAACCACATTGATTTTCTTCAACATCTAATGCTTCACCAACATATTTTGGCCAACCTACACATTACATTGGATATCAAGATTAAGAACACCTTGCAGCTAACATGGATCATTACTAAATCTTAGATTTGATATAAAAAAGCCCCTAGAAATTCATATGGAGAGGACAAATAAAAAGAAACCATCTTAGGAGCATAGTAAATAGAAAATTAATTTGTGATATTAGTAGATTAATAGAGTGATAGTATTTTTTATTGTCATATCTTGGCATGTAAGCTTGTAATAAGCCTTTAGTGGCTTGTTGTTCAACACACCAAATACTGAGAGGGGGTTGGTAAATTAGTATCTTCAAAAAATTAAACCCCTCTAGAAATTAAGACTTCCAACACAATTCAAACTTCTTAATCAAACTAGAAACCCTTAAATAGATCAATAGCAATGAAAGATATGGAAATTTAATCTTTTAACAAGTTCAACAACCCTTAACTAGATCAACAACAATGAAAGATAAAACAAGGAACACACATGCACAAGATGACACCAGATTTATGTGGAAAACCCAATGAGGGAAAAACCACGGTGAGAGTTAACTCACAATATATGAAGCTCATTACTTCCAAAATAAGGCTCACTACCAAAAGAATCATAGACTAAGGCTCACAACCTTAGGGAAAGATACAAAGACCTGATGAGATTCACTATCTCAAAGCAAGATACATGAAAGTTTAGAATTTACAAAATGTGTCAATAGTACACTCTATTGACTAAGGCATTAAAGCACATCTGATCTTTCTTCCAAATGCCTTCATACTTCTTCTGCGAGATATTCAATACATTCCACACTCACTCTTTGTAACTAATTTGATCTTTCATTTATATCCATCGAAAGATCTCAAAAACATCAATTAGGTTGGCTAGAAAGAAGATAAACAATAATCTGAACAAGTCAGCCATAAAAACATAGTGTGGTCCTATCTAGGGGATAGAGGGGACCAAAAGCAACTTAATACATATTCCAATGTGATCCCAAATAACTCACATCTCACATGTTGGAACACATCAACCCAAGTCGATAATAAGGGAACATGTAGACGAAGCTTGTAGTACATAATCAGTCGGCCCAAAAGTATAACTTCAACTGAATTTACTCAATGCAGTTCTAACCAAGATAGGTCAATACCCAAAAACATCTTAACACAACTTCATATGTTTTCAAAAACCATCAAAGCACATGGCACAAGTAAGAGAACAAGCCCTGTCAACCAAATATCCACAAATTTCCGAGAAGACCAACTCAAACACAATGCAGCACCAAAAGAAATCAACCACAAATGTGCAGATCACAAAGAGATGTTCCTTGAACATCCAACAACACTTCCAAGCACTTCTTTCATATTGTTATGCTACCAACATCTACCGCAAACCAAACAAGAAAAGAACACTTCATCTCAGAAGCACAAAATACACAACCGTGAGATAGAACTTTAACATATCAACTTGCAAACCACTTCAACACATGAAATTTGAACTAAGACACTGCACAAACACTAAGATCACATCCACCAAGTTGTAGGAGTAGAAAAATCAAAGCAGATAAATGTTGAGCATTTTTTGAACCAATCCAAACAACCAACAAAACTGTCAACCTTCTACGATTAACAAAACCTCCTCAGTAACATCAGTGCCCTGAAAAATATAGCAGTGCAACATCCACATAGCATAAACTTTGAATCCCAAACCACAAGACCATATCTTCCATTGCAGAGGAATGCAGAGAATTCTCCCAAACAGTCTTCAACACAACTTCCTGGAACAAAAAATTTTCATCAAATTGTAAAGGCCAAAACTTTCTTACAAGAACACATACATCCTTAGGAACAGTAGGAGAGATTGTATAGCATACATAGACCATCAACACCATCTCTCCACCATCAACAAAACTTGTAATGCTCATCTTAATGCGTCAAATCCTCATCTTAATATATCATCATGAAATCAACTTTGTTGACAACAACCATACTCGACACTTCTTTCATTATCATTAGACAATACATGACATCCAACCATGAACTTTAGCAACATACAGTTGAAGACACCAATGACGGTAGCAAAAATGACATTTAATGTCAAATAGAAATATTGAAAACATATGCAACAATCTCACCAAGTGTTGACAAACAATGCCAACCAACACACTAAGTGTTGATAACAATTTCCTCAAGTATTAATGACAAACAACAACAAACTCACCAAGTGTTGATATCAATGACAACCGATACCGATAATCTCCCTCTTTGGCATTAATGGAAACACACACCTGCTCACTCTCCCCCTTGACATCAAATACAAAGGGCCACACACACTTGCACATTAAAAGAAACATCACATTCTTTGACTTCAAGAACAAAGGACCAAAGATCTTCAATTGAAACAACACATTCTCCCCCTTTGACCAACAACTGTATAACTCTCCAAACTCCCCCTTACTACCAACTCCTCTTGAGAGAGCACACATCAATCTAGGAGAAAAAGGATATGACCTAAATTTCCCCCTTAGATGCACCATTTATGCATCTAATTAAAACAAGGAGGGACAATAACCCCTAACTTCTTTTAGAGATACTCAAAAGTATCCTTTGAAAGTGCCTTTGTGAAGATGTCTACAATTTGATCCTTAATAGGCACATATCCCAATCTGAATTCATGCTCTGCAACCTTCTCCCTTAGAAAGTGATATCAAATAGAAATGTGTTTATTTCTTGAATGCATCACTGAATTCTTGGAAATATTAATTGCACTGTTATTAGCACACAATCTAGGAATAGGTTCATTATATACCACCTTTATATCCTTCAAAATCTACTTTATTCAAAGCACCTAGGTGCAACAAGATGTTGCAAAAATATATCAGCTTATGTTGTGGATAAGGACACTAAGTCCTGCTTCTTACTAAACCAAGAGACCAATTTGTCTCCTAAGTAAAATGCACTACCACTGGTACTTCTCTAATCATCCAAGCATCCTGCCTATTCATCATCAGTATAAGCACTCAAAGAAAAATCATCATCCTTTTTATACCACAAACCATAATCTAGAGTTCCCTTCAAGTATCTAAAAATTCTTTTCACTACCTTCTCATGAGATTGCTTAGGATTAGCTTGAAATGTAGCAACCAAGCATACTACATGTATAATATCAGGTCTAGAAGCATTCAAGTACAACAAACCTCCAATCATGGACCTATATAGAGTTTGATCAACCCCCAGAGACCCATCAGTTTTTTTTCAAGTGACAACTAGTCACCATAGGAGTTCCTACAGGTTTGGAATCTTCCATGCCAAACTTCTTCAACATCTCTTTAACATACTTAGCCTGAGAAATAAAGTTACCACCATCTTGCTAAATAATTTGAAGCCCAAGGAAGAAGGACAAATTACCAATCATAGACATCTCAAACTCTTTTTGCATCTCTACTGCAAACTTCTTACACATATCATCATCTCCACCAAAGATGATGTCATCAACATATACAACCACAATCAACATATTTCTTTTATGAACCTTAATGTAAAGATTACTATCTGCAGTACCTTTCTTGAATCCTTGTTGAATTAAATAC
Organism: Sequoia sempervirens; assembly: GCA_007258455.2. NCBI lineage: Eukaryota > Viridiplantae > Streptophyta > Pinopsida > Cupressales > Cupressaceae > Sequoia > Sequoia sempervirens. Next base: position 37,345,015 of record VDFB02109042.1, read on the forward strand.
TTATCCAACTGAGCATACCAAGCTCTAGGAGATTTCTTGAGACCATACAAATCTTTGTTGAGTCTGCACACCATGTATGGACCTTCTAATAATTGGAAACCATCTAGTTTCTCAAATGATACCTCTTCATCTAGATCACCATTCAAGAAAGCTAACTTGACATCCATCCAATAGTCTTTAAAATTCTTGTAAGAAACAAAAGCAAGAAACATCCTTATTGCCTCCATTCTGGCTATCAGAGCAAAAATCTTCTCAAAATCAATGCCCTCAACTTGAAAATATCCTTTACATACCAATCTGCCCTTGTTCCTTAAAACTTCACCATCTTCATTCAGTTTGTTCTAGAACACCCACTTTGTTCTTATCATATTCTTATCAGTAATTCTAGTAACCAATTCCCAAGTATGATTCTTCTCTATCTGATTCAATTTTTCTTCCATTGCCTTTATCTAACCATCATATTTTCTAGCATTAGCAAAGTTCTTGGGCTCAATATTTGACAGTAAACACAAATTTACTTGCTCACTCGCTCTTGCAAGCCTTCTCTTAGTCACCACACCTTCATTCTTGTCTCCAATGATCTGATCTAATGAATGGTTCCTCTGCACATACTTTGTTGGAGTATTGGGAACCTTCAATTGTTCTAGTTCCTTCTCTTCTTTTTCTTCTTCTTCTTCTTCAATCTAGGGAGGCATATCAGATCCACAAACCTCTTGTTCTTGTGAGATCTGATACAAGTCTTCATCTACCTTAACATTTGTGCTTTCAATCATCTTTCCCAATCTCTTGTTGTAGCATCTACAGGAATTTCTCTTGGTTGAGTAACCAAGAAAGATCCCTTCATCACACCTTGAATCAAACTTTCCAAGGTCTCCTTCATCTCTCCTAATATAACATTTGTTACCAAAAAAATTGAAGTATGTGACACTGGGAGGTCTTCCATACCACAGCTCGTAAGGGGTCTTAGTGTTATTGACCCTCAACTACACTTTGTTAAGCAAATAGACAGTTGTGTGAAGTGCTTCCTTCCAATACATATCAGGAATATCAACATTTTTCAACATGGTTCTAGCCATCTCTTACGCAGTCCTATTCTTTATTTCCACTACCCCATTCTGTTGAGGGGTTCTAGGAGTAGACATATGTCTCCTAATGACACGATCTTCAAAAAAAATTTAAATTAATTTGAAGAAAATTCACCTCCTCTATCTGATCTTAAGAATTTGATCTTAACATCCATCTCATTCTCTAATTTTGCTTTGAATATTTTAAACTTATCAAATGCTTTAATTTATCTTTTAAAAATGTAAAGATATTCTAGTGTAATCATCAATAAGTAACATGAAATACCTTTCACCTTGTTGACTCCTTGTTCGTGTAGGTCTACAAAGGTCAGTGTGAATCAAATCCAATGGTATTGTAGCAAAGCACTCCTTGCTCTTGAAACATGTCTTTCTTTGCTTTCCCATTTAACACTCCTTGCATAAAGTGTTTGCAAGTTTGGTTATCTTAGGTATATCTCTCACAACATGAGAGGAAATGATTTTTATCATGTTATCAAAGTTTATGTGTCCCATCCTTTTATGCCACAACCAACACTCTTTGGACTAATCCAATAAGAAGATTCTTCCATTAGCCTCCTTTAGATGATAGACATTTCCATTTTTCCTTGTACCTTCAACAACTAGTCTTTTGAGCCCTATCTTCTTGATCTCACAACCATTGGCATGAAATGTAATATTGTATCCCTTGTTGCACATTTGACTAACACTAAGAAGATTATGCTTTAGACCCTTGACATAGAGAACATCCTTAGTCCTACTCTTTCTATCAATTGTTATAGCACCTTTTCCACAAATTTGTGCTAACTCATCACCACCAAACTTAACAGCTCCACCATTAACCTTCTAAGACTAATGAACCTTCTCTTATCACCAGTCATGTGGTTAGAGAAACCATTGTCAATCACCCAAGCATTTTCCTCTTCCTTTGCATGAAAGGCAGTCCATACTGTCATTGATCTTTCATTAACCTTATCGACTTGCAAGGTATCGGACCTCTTACATTCTCCAATATTGCTCTTTTTATTGCCATCTTTCAAGGCCATGAATAGGGTTTCAATATTTTAATCAGTATCCTCATCTTTTGAGGAACAACTGCTTCCCTTGGAATAGAAATTCTTTTTAATCTTATCTCTTTTGATACCGTCTTTAGATTCTTTATAGGGACATTTAGATGCAAAATAACCAATCCTTCCACAATTGCAACATTTAAAAGGTAACTTACCTTAGTATTTGTTGATGCCTTTCTTCAATCTTCTTAAAAATTTTGCTTCAACTTCATCAAAGTCATCATCCTAATCCACAAATTCATCTTCTATCCTTTTACTGGTTTTGAATGCAGCTTCCTTCTTTGGAACATCTTTGTCAAAATCTCTCATTTTAAAGGATGTAAGAACACCAAACATTTCATCTACTGAATACTTATCCAAGTCCTTAGATTCTTCAATAGCAGACACCTTATTACTATAGTATTTAGTGAGAGATCTCATAACCTTCTTCACAAATCTTATTTTACTACACAACCAAGATTTGTGATGCCAAAAAATAATTCATGCACCCAAAGCATATAATTTGCAATGCCTCCATCCTCTATCATCCTCAGGGTCTCAAATATGCTTTTGAAAATTTCCATCTTGGTTTGCTTTACTTTGGTGTCTCCTTCATATATGTTGCTAAGTTTTTCCTAGACATCCTTAGCAAAACTACAATTCGTCACCTTCAAGAGTTCTAAATCAACCAACCCACACAAGATAGCAATCTTAGCCTTGGCATTTTTCTCATGCAACCTAGTTTCATCTGGATCTTTTAGAGGAGTAGCAGGAGCAACATAACCATCCCTGACTAATTGCCAAACACCAAACCCTAGAGAGTTTAGATGGCCTTCCATTCTCAATTTCCAAAAGATGTAATTTGTCCCATCAAACCTAGGACTTTTGTAAGCTCCATCATGTGCCATCTCGGACCTTTTTCTTAAGCGGTTAAGCTTCTTCAGAGGAACTTGGCTCTTATACCAATTATTGAACATGCTAGATACTGAGGAGGGGGGTGAATCAGTATCTTCAAAAACTTAAGCCCCTCTGGAAATTAAGACTCCCAACACAACTCAAACTTCTTAATCAAACCAAAAATTATTAAATAGATCAATAGTAATGAAATATATAGCAATTTAATCTCTTAACAAGTTCAACAGCCCTTAACTAGATTGACAACGATTAAATATAAAACAAGGAAGACACATGCACAAGGTGACACTACATTTACGTGGAAAACCTAATGAGGGAAAAACCACGAGGAGATTTAACTCACAATATATGTAGTTCACTACTTCCAAAATAAGGCTCACTACCAAAAGACTTGTAGAATAAGGCGCACAACCTTAGGGAAAGATACAAAGACCTAATGAGATTCACTATGTCAAAGTAGGATACATGAAAGTTTAGAATTTACAAAATATGTCGACAATATAGTTTGTTGATTGAGGCATTAAAGCACATCTGATCTTTCTTTCAAACTCCTCCACACTTCTATGAGATATTCAATACATTCCACACTCACTCTTTGCAACTGATTTGATCTTTTATTTATATCCACCGCAAGATCTCAAAACATTAATTAGGTCAACTAGAAAGAAGATAAACAATAATCTCAACAAGTCAACCATAGAAACATAGTGTGGTCCTATCCAAGGGATAGAGGGGACCAAAAGAAAATTAATGCATCTTCTAATGTGATCACAAAAAAATCACATGTTGGCGCACATCAACCCAAGTCGACAAGAAGGAAACATGTAGATGAAACATGTAGCACATAATCAATTGACCCAAAAACATAACTTCAACTAAATTTCCTCAATGTGGTTCTAACTGTAGTGTAGAAAAATGTACTCCTTTACATTTTCACACTTTATTTGGGCCCTCTTAATTAAATTGGACTTAATTATGCCTTAATAAGCCCTATTTTACATCTACAAGCCTAATAAATTACATTTTCTAAAAGGGAAACCCGACAATAATTAATGCCAACACATAACACTTTACCTTGAGCAATGTGTGTTCCAGCAATAGGGACCTGGGACCCATTCGCCTATGGGTGAATGGGTACACCCAAGGCCTTTGAACCTAAATTTAAATTATGTTTTTGGTGGTATTTTAATGTCTCTAAATTTAAATTTTGATGTCGACTTGTAAATTTTAATTTTTGGGGACTTAAGGATACATACCTATAAATACAAGGTTATTTTATCATTTCAACATCTAGAATTTTTATGAGAACTTCATGAGAGCATTAACTAAATTTTACAAGAGCTAAATTTTATGATCAAGGGCATTCAAAAGTAGATTTATCAATGATTTGTTGCAGCAATCAAGAGTAGATTTATCAGTGATTGCTTGCATCATACATGTTTTTGGAGCTAACATTGTGATGTAGGTTTCAAAGATCAAGTCAAATATTCAAAGCATCAATTCAAGCATCAAGATCCACATCCATTGAAGCCATTTCATGCAATATCAAGATCAACATTGCATAATTCCAAAGGTTTATTGAAGGGTTTAGTGAGTTGAAACATAGCATTGTTCATTCATCATTCCTTTCATATTTTATTTCAATTCAAGGTTTAATTACCCAAATGGGGTTTGACCAAGGAAAACCCCCATTCACCAAAAACAAACAATTTTACAATTTTTCCCTCTTGTGTTTGTGTTGCAGATCTTAGGTTGAAGAAGGATTGAAGATATCTTGAAGAGTAAGATTGGAAAAGTTGTCAAAGTTGTCAAAGTTGTCATCAAATCACAAAATCTCACCTATAAATCTAATTTTTGACTTTTTGATATTGAAACCTAGATCAAACAAAAGCTACACATTGGCATCAGAGGAACCCAAAATTTGTGTGTAATCCCTGAGAGAAGACCCAGTCACCCATGGGTGAATGAGTCCCATTTTTCCTCCTGAAACTTCCTTTTGGTGATTGGTACACAGTGTTCTACTCTTCTCAAGTTTGAATTGGCATGATTGAGTTGATTTACTATTTTTATTTTTTCTCCCAAAAGTGTTGTTCAAGTTGATACCCCGTCCTCAAGCATAAGGAAATCAGTAGATTTCCTCATTGGTTTGACTCACCTAAGGGTTGTAAGTTAATTCCTCGTGTGGATCTCATTGCCTAATGAAATAGTGAGAATAGTTCCATCATACCCCATTTCAAATTAATAAAACCCTGTTTTTCATCATTTCACTAACCAAGATAGTTTAGGACCCAAAAACATCTTAACATAACTTCATATACTAGCACAAACCCTCAATAACATAGCGCAAGCAAGAGAACAAGCCTTATCGATCAAATATCCACAAATTTCCTAGAAGACAAACTCAAACATAATGTAGAACCAAAAGAAATCAACCACAGATGTGTGGATCACAAATAGATGTTTCTTGAACATCCAACAACACTTCGAGACACTTCTTTCATACTACTATACTACGAACAACTACTGAAAACCAAAAAGGAAAATAACAGTTCATTCCAGAAGCACAGAATACACAACCATGAGATAGAAATTTAACAGATCAACTTGTGGACCACTTCAACACATGAAATCTAAACTGAGACACTGTGCAGACACTGATATAACATCCACTAAGCCATAGGAGTAGAAATATCAAAGCAGAGAAATGTGGAGCATTTTTCAAACCAATCCAGACAACCAACAAAACTGCCAACCTTCTACAATTAACAAAAACCTCCTTGGAAACACTGGTTCCTTGAAAATATAGGAGTACAACATCCAAAGAGTACAAAATATAAATCCAAAACCATAATACCATATCTTCCATAGCAGAGGAATGCAAAGCATTCTCCCAAATGGTCTTCAACACAACTTCTTAGAATTGTGAAACAAAAGAAAATGATAGGTGATGGAAAAATGGGTAAATGGAGAATGCATGCACCTATCTTATTTCATTAGGAAAAAGAGATCCCCAAAGTTAGGATTGACTTTAAACCCTTAGGTGATTCAACCCTATCGGAGATCTTGGCTATTTTCCTTATGACAAGATGGGGTAAATATGTCTGAAATGCACTTTTGGGAGAAAAACTAAAAAATACTAAATGAACTCAATTATGCAATGTGAAACTTGAATCATCAATTTAAAGCATAAACAATCAGAAACAACAAAATTTTCGGAGATCTGAGAAGGGTAAGATGATGTGTACCAGTCACCAAAAGTTGTTGTTGAGTGTCCTCCTGGGACAGATTCACTGAATGGGTCCTACTACAGGGATCCAAAATCTGATTTCACAATCGTCTGCTCCTGGATCTACACTCTTGATTCCTCAAGATCTCACTATCAAAAAGTCAAATAAATTTTACAAGATTTTGTGTCTTGACAACTTTGATGACAACTTTTCAAAATTGCACTTTTGATCCAATTTCAATCCTTCTTCACCTACAAATATGTAAACATAAAGAGAGGGAAAATTGTTTGTTTTTGCTGAATAGGGGTTTTCCTTGGTCAAACCCCATTTTGTTAATTAAACCTTGAAATGAAATAATGATAAAAATAAGGAATGATGAATGAACATTAGCTTGTTGCAACTAAAATCTAACACATCAAAGATTATATCTTGCATGAAATGGATTGATTGGATGCTTGATTGGACACTTGATTTGATGCTTGAATGCTTGAAACCTACATCACAATGTTAGCTCCAAAAACATGAATAAATGCAAATAACTTTGACATGATGCTTGAGATTTTGAATGTTGATGTAGAAGACTGATAAAACTGCTCTTGAATGATCTTGAAAATAATTTTTGCTCTTGTGAAGATTGAATTATGCAAATTTTTAATTCTCTAGGATTTGAATTGATAAAAAGACCTTGTATTCATAGGTAATTTTCTAATTTTCCAACAATTAAACATTAAAGGCGAACAATTGAAATTTGAATTTGAATCATAAAAATACCACCAAAATCATATTAAAAAATGGGTTCCTAAGTCTAAGGAGGACCCATTCACCCTTGGGAAAATGGGTCCTAGGCCCTAAACCTAGGAAACACATTTTCCAAGATGTTTAATTTGATGTTTGCAAAGCAATTGTTTAATATAGGTTCCCCTTTTAGAAAATAGGATTAATTAGGCTTTTAAATGCATAATTAGGTCAATTAGAGGTTTAATTAAGTCCAATTAATTAAGGGGAGGCAAACAAAGTGAGAAAATGTAAAGGAGTACATTTTTTGTCACTGCATTTATCCCCCACTTTAGTGAGAGTATGAACTTGCGCTCAAACTCACACTAAAGTAGAAAAATAAGCGTCAAGAGGGATCCAAGTATACAAATGTTAATGAGATAGGATGACAAAGATCAAGGATGTGCTCAATCCCCCAGGATCAAGATCCCATGCCAAACCAACATAAGCAACAAGGAATGCACATATATGTATTATATACATCAGCAAGACAAGATACACAAGCATACAATGCCAAAATTGATACAAAAAGAAAAGAAGAAAAGGGTGGATCAAGCATCAACTATTTTTCCAATAGGTATGGATCAAGCCTTAGCTATTTTCCCAAAAAAATGTTCACAAGTGGAAATCCATTGTCCTCTATGCAAACAAAATATACTCACATAGGCTAGTGAAATCCGTTGTCCACTAGGTGAGCCCCAAGAAAGGGTGGCTGATGGGAAAGTCATGCCAAGTCTACAAGCTCCCATATGTCAACCATACCAAAATTTATACCTCTTAGTAAATTTGATAAGATGCCACACAAAAATGTCACAATGCTACCAAGTTTCATTATGCTAGACACTCATGAAAAACAAAAAAGGCTCCACTAACAAGCAAGTTGTGTTATGCTTGGTGACCATGACAAATATTTTAAATACAATAGGATAGGATGGTCAAAGGGCTTTTGCTTAATTCATGAAAGGTCTCACCTTAGGGAACATTTTGCTTGACATCACCAAGAGAGTACTAGTCGAGGATAAAAAATTTGCAACTTAGGGAATGCAAGCCATAGCATTACCACTAAGAGGAATGTCATATGCCAAGAAATGTCATTCTCTTGAAGGACGTAGAACCCAATGTCACAACCAAGAAGTAATAAGAACAAACTTTGACTAAAATTTTCACCCTTCCTAGGAGATGTATGCTAGAATCACTAAGAAGGGAACATGCGAACAATGAATGAGGGACAATATTCCCCCCACTTAAAATGTCAACATACTTGCTATGTTGGTATTTTAAGTATAAATAGAGGAAGAGGGGGTCTTGGAAAGAATGCACACCTCCAAAAATAGTTATCCTTTCCCCCCAAGCATAGAGACAAATACAACCACCAAGGACTATCATGTTGTTTCCAAGATAAATATGGTTGCACTTAAGATTGTACCACCATGAATGGTAATGAGAAAGACACACAAAGATACTAATGCCACATAGTGATGAGCAACATGATAGGATGAAGATCATTATCAATTAGAGGAAATAGGTGCATCAACACAAGGAAGAGCACCACAATCCTTAATATGTTCAATTTTATTGCTCAAAGTCTTACATTCATTGGTAGAATGACCATGAACTCGATGATAAGCACAAAATTAGCTTTTGTTATAAAATTTCTTTTGTGTTCTTGGAGGAAAACTAATCAAGCGGGCTTTGAGAATCCTCGACAAGATAGTCTCTTGATCAATAGTAGGTGACATTTCTTTCTCAAGACAAGATGTCATACACATAGTATATGATAAGGCATTAGATGAAGATGAAGATAAAGGTTGGAAACCTAGACCTCACTTGGAAATTTATGGTATAGACTTGACTTGATTCTATCATTTTGTTCCATGTTTTAATTATATCCATGTCTAGAAAGGCTTTTGTATCCAAGACTATAAAATGCTTCTAACTCAGATGAAGAGATTTTATGCTTCTGAGAAGGTTTGGATTCTTCACAAGAACACATCATTTTTAAGTTTTTTAAAGTAATGTATCTTCCTCTCATGAGGGATGGGAGTTAAAGATCCCCCATCATCACCATGGGGTAATGTTGTTGATGTAGAACTAAGTTGAGCAAATGAAACATAAGATTCTATAGGTGTAGATTGTGAGATTGTGTACTCTCCAATAAAGGAGGGTGTAAAATCTAATGAACCCCAATCATCCCTAAAACATGTGTTTGAAGATGAATTTTTGTATATGACTCTTTGGACTTTGATGGTGTGATTTTGGACTCTTCTTTGAAACAAGGTGTAAAATCTAATAGCCCTCAATCATCATCTAAGATTTTTGTTGTAGGTGAAAGAAAATTAGGATTAACATCAACTTGTATAGGTTCTACCTTCGAATTTGGAATCAAATTATTAAGAGAGTTGGAAGTGTCATGATCATGTTGAACTCGTGAATTATAACTTTGTTCATATGCTTCAACTGTGTATATCTTATTGTTATATTCAAACTTCATCTCATGGTGAAGAGTAGATGAGACTCCTTTCATGGCATGAATCCATGGTCTCCCTAGGAGAAGGTTGTATGAAAGAGGTCCTGGAATGATATGGATAGGGGTAGGAAAAACCACAGGTCCAACCTCGATGGGTAATGTGATAATTCCTAATGGTTTCCTATTAACATTGTCAAATCCACGAATATTAACATCATTAAGTTGAATAAGCTTCTTTTCCACACCAATTTTATCTAGGAGATCAATGCTACAAACATTAAGACCTGCTCCATTGTCTATAAGGGTGCACATAACTATTGTTTCATTAATGATCACCTTTACCATTAAGGCCTCATGTTTATTTTGGATCTCAAGTGAGGGTAATTCTTGTTGAGGGAATGTAATATCCGACTTTTCACTTACATACAATCAAATGAGGTTGCTACATCATTCAATTTAACAGAAGATTGGATATTATTCTTCTAAAAAAATTCTTGGAGCATCCTATTGTATGTAGGTGATGTTTGAATCAAATCCCAAAGGGATAAATTTATCAGAGTACGAAAAAGTTTCTCAACAAGATCATACTCTTTGCCTCTACACTGAGGAATGTCATATGTGTGAGCAGTTGTGTGATAACTTGGTTGTTCTGACACATTATTACTACAATGTTGCCTTGCAAAGTTTAATATAACACTTGGAGGTAATGGAGGTCTAATAATAGGAGGTGAGTTAGGAGGCTCACTAATTAAAGGAGACCCAATTTGTGTGTTCATAACCTCAACTAAGTTGCCTAGATGACCTTCTAGTGAGGGGGGAAATAATGCAAACTTAACATCTTCATCTATGCCATCCATCTTACTATTTTTTGAGAGAAATGTAGCATTGGAAGAGGGACAAACAAGATTCTCATGATGCTCAATAATTGGGTCTTCTAACACCAAGATACCTTCGTCACAAGTAGGAGAGGTATCAGGAGAATAGCAACTAGGATTGTCATGATTGTCTATGATTGCATTCTCTTGCACCAAAGTTTTAGTGGATGATATAGGTGAGATGAATTCATCAAGGGCTTCATCTAACATGTCAAAGTCATCACAACTAAAGGGCTTGAAGGATATTCTTTCTCCAAGGTTTATCATTTATTTTATGCTTTTTTGTTTGATATTTTTTAGGGTAGTTTATGGTTTCCAATGATTGTAAAATATAAATTAATCTATCTAAACTATGAAATGATGCTGAAAATAAATAAAATGTATATAGATATGAAACTATCCACAACTGTAATGTGCAAAATTTTCCCCAATTTATCTCAATATTTAAGCAAAAAGATAACTATCTTTGATATTCAAAACAAACTATTTCAAAAACCTAATTTACAGATTTGACAGCGAAAACGGTAATAAAAAACAGAGACCAATATGCGCCCAAGAATTGGTCAGGACGCCTACATAGGGACTTATTTTCCCAAGGGAAAATGAGTCCTTGATTAGGGTTTTGAAAAATAAAAAATGAAAAGTCTGATTTAATGTCTATGTTCTCTATTTCAACTTGTAGAAGGTTGTTACTGTGACAAATTTTTCCAGATTTAGGTGTCTTAATGCCAATGCAAATAGTGATAAATAGTGAACAAAGTGATAATTTTTGGATTACAATTTTGAACTAAAATTGAATCTAAATGACTAAAAAACACTCTTAATATAACCATAATGTGAGATCTATGAAAAATGAATGCAATTTTTTTTATGAATTTGAATGATGCAAACATGCAAAACCAAACCCTAAATACAATGCAAAGCACACTAATGCAAACCTAGATCTAGGGTTTTGAATGTCTCCAATCATAATTTAAGATGTACAAACTCAAGTTCACCAAAATGAAACAAAAGAAAATGATAGGTGATGGAAAAATGGGTAAATGGAGAATGCATGCACCTATCTTCCTTATTTCATTAGGAAAAAGAGATCTCCAAAGGTAGGATTGACTTTCAACCCTTAGGTGATTCAACCCTATTGGAGATCTTGGCTATTTTCCTTATGAAAAGACGGGGTAAATATGCCTGAAATGCACTTTTGGGAGAAAAACTAAAAATACTAAATGCACTCAATTATGCAATATAAAACTTGAATCATCGATCTAAAGCATAAAACAATCAGAAACAACAAACTTTTGGTAGATCTGAGAAGGGTAAGTTGATGTGTACCAGTCACCAAAAGTTGTTGTTGAGTATCCTCCTGGGACAAATTTTCCCTAGGGCGAATGGGTCCTGCTATAGGGATCCAAATTTTGATTTCACAATCCTCTGCTCCTATATCTACACTCTTAATTCCTCTAGATCTCACTGTCAGAAAGTCAAAAATAAATTCTACAAGTAAGATTTTGTGTCTTGACAACTTTGACAACTTTGCAAAAGTCCACTTTTGATCCAATTTTAATCCTTCTTCGCCTACAAATCTACAAACATAAAGAGAGGGAAAATTTGTTTATTTTTGGTGAATAGGGGTTTTCCTTGGTCAAACCCCATTTTGGTAATTAAACCTTGAAATGAAATAATGATAAAAAGAAGGAATGATGAATTAACACTAGCTTGTTGCAACTCACCAAACCCTTTAATGGTTGTCCTTGGAGGACTGAAGTCTAACACATCAAATATTAGATCTTGCATGAAATGGTTTGATTAGATGCTTGATTGGACACTTGATTTGATGCTTGAATGCTTGAAACCTACATCACAATGTTAGCTCCAAAAATATGCATGAATGCAAATAACTTTGACATGATGCTTGAGATCTTGAATGTTGATGTAGAAGACTGATAAATATGCTCTTGAATGCTCTTGGCAATAATATTTTCTCTTGTGATGATTGAATTATGCAACTTTTTAATTCTCTAGGATTTGAATTGATAAAAAGACCTTTTATTCATAGGTAATTTTCTAATTTTTCGACAATAAAACATCAAAGGCTAACAATTGCAATTTGAATTTGAATAATAAAAATACCACCAAAATCATATTAAAAAATGGGGTCCTAAGTCTAAGGAGGACCTATTCTCCCTTACGTGAATGGGTCCTAGGCCCTAAACCTAGGACACACATATTCCAAGATGTGTAATTTGATGTTTGCAATTGTTTAATACAAGTTCCCCTTTCAGAAAATGAGATTAATTAGGATTTTAAGTGCATAATTGGGCCAATTAGAGGCTTAATTAAGTACAATTAATTAAGGGGAGGCAAAAAAATAGAAAATATAGAGTACATTTTTCGTCACTACAAACAAAAACTTTTTGTCAACTTGTAAAGGCCAGGCCAGGGATAATCATCATTATTTGACCTTTCATCGCCAAGTGTGACATCTATGATAGTCAAATAGGGTTGATTCCCTACTTGAGTTGTGCTCCTAGCCAACCACACGTACATAGGATCCTTCGAGGGGATGGTCTAAACCTACTCAAACTGTCATGCCACCCAATGCCAATAATATAGTACTATAATATGGTCTAACCGACCCACCAAGAGTCGATCGTGTTGCATGCTATGCAATTGCCTCTTGTCAATCGGCCAAGTGCCCATCTACCTATACGATCTCCATCTAATGTATCACGCCCATAATGAGTTCATCTATAAGTACCAAAATGCCATGTTGTCATATCACCAATTACGTTTTAGGGGGTATGCATGCATGAGATGTGTACCATGTGCCAAGACAATGGGAAACCCAACCAACCTCATGCATCTGATATGATCAAATTCCTACACTTGTAGTAGTATGCAGATGATGAGGCTATAGTACTCATAGTGCACATAACGCTCAAGGTCATGGTAGAGATGTGTGAGCATACTCCTACCCCAAGCAAAAATTGTGCCTCTCTCCTCCATCGTGCAGATGCAATGGATGACGCCCCCGTGTAGGTGTGAGCCTCATCCATCCATCACAACACATAATTCAATGATAACTATCATAACTCAGTGGACGAGTGGCATCGCCACTCACCCATGCTCCAGCCACCACATGTAAATGTGGACCATGGTGTCCCCTGAAATCACCTGCTTAAGGTAGTACTGCTAAGCATCCTAGGCGTCCTATGCCATCTTGACCTTGTCATAGGCTACCTCCTCTCCCCAGATGAGTAGGCCCATGATGTGGTAGGTGTCCTCAAGGGCGACGGTCATCTCTTCTTTCGGTAGATGGAATGAATATGTGTCAACATCCCAACGCTCCATGAGTTCCATTAGCATCAAAGTATGATAGTGGATCTTTGGCATGGTGTATACCCACCAGAGTCTAACACGTCGTAGTAGGTCCTGATCATGGGGAGGCATCTCATTGCTGCGATGATACAACAATGAGAAAATAGATATGTTGGTATGCTAATAGATCTTCGACCACTCTTGTAGAAGAAACCAAATTCCATGTCAGCATATTCTACATCATGAAAAAATTATATCTCTACATCATTTTTTCCTTAAGTCCACCTCTAGACGAAGGCACACTATGCAGACATCTGTGTGATGCACTGACATCTGAGGCTAAATAGCTCTCGATGACAACATGTGGGATGGATGCCAACATGACTGAAGGACATTGATGAGCTATCAGGATGGCAACGCGCCAGCTAGACACCTTCATGTGAGTTGGACACTTGTGCTACTCGAAGAAGACAAAAAGCTAAAAAATCACTAAAATGACAAGTTGGGTCAAAATTTTACATGCCTCATTTGGCTCGTCGCCCATCACTACTGTTGTGTGGAGTTGCTCGATCCTTAGGGCTACATAATCATGTCTACAAGGTATTTTGTTGACTTATCTCTCATAAAATTCAACAAACTCCTTGATATGAATAGTGAAAATGACCTTCCATGAGCCCACCTGGGACATATATAAGTCATTTTTTCCCATTTTTTGCTGTGAAAATGTTCCTTCCATCCTTCTTGTTTTTACCGCACCTATCTGGGAGAAAAAATAGGTGGCATATATTCATCTCTTCATCATATTTTTCTTCTAAACCACTGAGTTTTTCTTAAGCATTCTTCTCACTGTGGTAGATTCTTCCAATTTTTTAAATTGACTTGATTTTAAGTTTTGTAGAATAAAAATTCACGTTAGGCATTATAGTTTCTCATTGACCTTGAACACTTGGGGAATCACTAGTATTTTCTTGCTTGACCTTTGTAGCCTCTACAATATACTTTTTCATGCAAATATGTAAAATGTTCAAATTTTTGATCTCACATTTATGTCTTCTTTTCTACTTTAGTTTAGTTGGTTTTTCTTTGAAAATTCAGCTCACTAAAGTGGGGGAAAAATATAGTGTCATAAAATTGTACCTTGTGGCAATTTCACACTTGCTCATTTAGCTCGTTGCATTTATGGAACATTTTTGAATTAATGACAAAACCAATGACTCAAAATTTACAATGACAAAAAGCGTTAGCAGTCTGTGCAACTCATTTCTTGCAAAAATGTTACACCTTGAGTGTTATTATCTATTTACTATTACCTAGTTTGGTAAATTTCTCAATAAATGTGAATGTGTTTTATTTATGAATTATGATGGAAATATGATGAATGAATGTTTGATTCAAATTAAATGCTTTATGATTCAGTATATGAAATATATATTATGAATATGTATGTGATGTATATGAATGCATTGATTCGGCTAACTATTGTTATGGTGAACTAAGTTAATTGCAGGGACAGGTTCAAGCCTTCGGAAGGGAGGGGAAGTATCACTCAAGAGAAGAACTTGGTTTGGTAACCTTTAATTTTCCCTTATTGGGCATTCACACATTCACACCCTAGTTGGTCTTAGTTAAGTCAAGTTAGTTTGGGTAATTGGTAAGTGATCTTTAGTCTAGTTGTGTATGTTTATATTGATTTGTGATCTTGTTGTATGAATGTTTGTAATGAGGTAAGTGATGAAGTTTTGATGTTGATTTGAAGTCCTTCCTTGTGTGTTTGTTGTTATGTCGATGAGATATATGCATAAAATGTATATATATGTATATATGTGCATATCTGTGGTAAACAAATACATATGAGTGAATACGTACATGAGTATATATAGGTAGATGTACCTACAAATGCTCATGGATGGATTACCCATATGCATGGAATACCAATTACGGTGTATATATATATATATATATATTGTGTATATATGTTGATCAATGGAATTATGAGTATGACTGTTTTTATAAAGATATTGAAATGGTATTACATATATGTATATATGTGGTATATATATTAATATCTATGTGTAAATTAATATAGTAACATATATATTAATATATATATATATATATATAATCATGTGTATATATATATTTATATATAATCATATGTATATATATACGTAATATTATTTTTTATATTTATATGTTTATTAATTAAATGTATTTGATAACTTAATGAAATGGATATATATATATATAATTTGATGGATATATATACATACATATATATGATATATATATAATATATATATAAATTTAAAAGTTGTTGGAGATAATCTCCAAGCACATAACATAGCGCTATTCTTAAGTGAAGTGTTGTAGTGAATAAAGTGCATATATCACATAATGCATAGCCTTTAGTAGAATGCAAACCAGTGCATAAAGAACTTTAAGACCAAGGCAAACCAATGAATAAAGCATGTAGGAATTTATTGTTGTTGTGTAAATGTTTGAGAAGGAAGTTAATACTAATTTAAAATCCTTTTGAATCTGTCAAAACGCTTCATAATTGTGGGCATCAACATATGAATGTGGTGTCATATTGAAAGTGTTTGGAATGAACAAGAGGTCTGCAAAATGCGCATAAGCTTGCAAATAGAATTTAGACTCGGTCAAGAGCAAACTTGGCAGCATCATGTGAAGGAATTTGAATTAGGAAACTTTTTTTGAAGCTTGTTCTCCCTTATATCAAGTCAACTCAGCCATTTAAATAGTGAGGATTGTGATGTGTTGCAAACTTGTGAGTTAGCTCGGTGAGTCGTTGCATGAGGTTAGAAAGGTGGCATAAATATTAACTTGTTTGTAGCGATCGGTTACTCACAAATTAGTATAAATAGAGGTGCTCATTCTACCAATTGTTACACTTATCAATCTGATTTTCCTTGTGTTATTTTGCTGCAATTTTTGTGTGAGTTGAGAATTGTGAGATAGAGAGTTTCTTGTTGTTTTATATTGGTTTTGTTGAGAGATATAGAGAGAAGCTAGTAGAGGTATTTGGGTTGTCCGTAGTGGAAGTTGCAAGCGATCTTGAGCCAATAAGCTAGGAGGGAAGATTATTCAGTTGGAGCTTTAAAAAGGCATGTTGATTTCTACTCCCTTGTCATTATGTTGAAAAGATTGTTTATTATGATGCCATGTTGGAAAGATTGTATTTTATGTGTGTTTTGATGCTTGCAAGTCTTTTGAAAGTTCTTTAATTACTTCTTGTATTGGAAAACCTTTCTTTTGGGTTTATACATATATAGATAATTATACTATCATAGGTTTTCTACAATTGTATACTATTTATACTATTCATAAAATGTCAAAACTATACATAGTTTGATAATACTCTAGGTGCATAGCATAAGATAGATTTGTATATTGATTTATATATCAAAGTCATTTAGATATAAGTTAACAGGAAGGTTATTCTTGGGGTTAGGATAATCCACGAGAAAGGGGATAACCTTAGAATAGAATACTAATGGTCAATACAAATCAAGCAATTAAATGTGGTGAAATAGATGACCTCACTCAAAGTTACTGGGTGATGAATCTTTGGCCAAATTAGTGTAGGTAGCCACTATCTACACTATCAATTCACTATGTGATCCAATTTACATTCTAGGATGAGGTAATCATATATGAGGTAGTGTAGACATTATGGTAGCTTTGGATATGTAGAACACGTCACTATGCTCAAAAAATGTTATTTGAAGGATGAGGTTACCAAACCAATCTCTTCATCGAAGGGAGGGCCATCTTACCAAGTTTGGTAGATGTGCAGGGGACCACGGTAAGTCCATGGTTGGAGGAAAATCGCTTGAGTGATGCTTCTCCTCATGCAATTAGCGGCCAATATTTGGGAGAAGGCCATTCTGGACCATTTGTATTTCTAGTTCTTGTAAGCTTGTCGAAGAAATGTATGTAATCATGTGTCCATCTATATGGAAATTGTAATGTGAAACATTATCTTGAATATATTTATGTAAAGTTAAATAATACTTATATTATTGGAATGATTCTTTGATTATGCAATGGAAAATTTTAGATAAAGTTATATTTCAAATGATGCATTTATTATTGAATAGAAAAGAAAAAATGTATTTCTTTTATATTAGATGCATAGAAAAATTACATGTGGGTATAACTTAGTAGATTTACTAGGTACAACAATGGGCATGTTACAAAAACTTGAGAGGATGTATGCGCAATGTAGGGACATCTGCATAATGCACTAGCATCCCCAAACATTCTAAGTTTCAAATGATGGAATCTCGTATCATTTTCCCATGACACATGTCATTGTGGTAGTGTGTAAGGGGGAAATCGATGGTATCAAATGACATAATTGAATTGAATTGAAACTAATCTAACTCAAAAAAAAAATCAAGATTCATTCCCATTACTCATGAGATGAACGATACAAGAACAATGCATTCAAGAAAAGTAAATGAAACAAAACAAGAAAAAATGAATTCACTAAGCTATATCATTACTCATCTCGTGTCGGAGTGTGTTCGCAAAGATGTTGGGTTGTCTGTATCAATGTGAAGCCTCCATTGTGTGTGCAATAGCTTGAAGAACATGCATGTGTTGACCGAAGATATATGTTGAAGCTTTGTCAAAATATCGATTAAGATCTTTGCATTACTTCATTGTGTAAAATGTGTTGATTCTTCGATCCTTTTTGAGGAAGAAGATGGTTATATAGATTTTGTGTTTTGAAATGAACGCTCGAGATCGCGTAGTAGAATATCTCGATCAACGGTTGAAAGATGTTGAGAGGATTTAGATGGAAATAATCAATGCAAATTGATTACGTAATCGGTGTAATTGAAGAAATCATTTTGAGTGTTCAGTGGGATTGAGGAAATAGATTGAACCTTCAGTGGGATTGAAGAATAGATTGATCTATCAGGAAATAGATGGATCAGTCAGGAAATCAGATCAAGCAATCGGTGGTTCATAATTTGCTCAATCATGAAAGTGGGTGAGGATAATTAATTAATTGATTTAATTAATTAATCTTTTAGAGTTGAACATGCAAATCATGTTTGACTTTTACAAACAAAGTTGTATTTTTTTATTTGACCTTTTTGATGATGTTTTGAATGATTTATTTAATTATTCAAATTTGGGGGAAAGTGTTTAATTAAACTATTATGTTTTAATAATTTAATTGACTTAGGGGAGTAAAGTGAATTAGTGACATAATTAAAAAATTTATGTTATTTTATTAATCAGGAAGAATAAAGTTAGATTAGGACTTTATTAAATAAATGTAATTTATTTAATTGGTTGAAATGATGAAAAAGTGATTATTCAATTAATAGAGGAAATTAGGGTTTTTGAGGTTTTTGATGTGAAATGCAATGATATTTGATGATAATGATGTCGATGACGAGAAAATGTCATTTAGGACATGTGATAAGTGTTAGGTCAATTTTACATGTTTACATTTTGCCCCTCTTTGAGACAAAGTACTGGTTGCTTTGTTTCAAATATTTTGATGTTAAGATAAAGATTTTGAAAAAAAAATATGCCCCACTATAATTCGGCGATTAGCGAAATGATGGTAGGACTTTGGGCTGCCCCCTCGAGAGGTTGGCCGAAAAAATCACTTTTGAGGTTGAGCTCATGACACTATTTCATTTTAGTTCTAATGTGTAGAGGACAAAAAATTAAGTCGATAGGTCTCTTGTTGATAGTTTAAATGTTCCCGAGAGCTCCTAATTTCAACCTAGGAGGGTTTCCTAAGTAAAATTAGGATTTTAGGGGTTAAAATAGGTAATTAGGGTTCAAATTACCTCATTTGCACTTTGAGCCTATAGAAAAAATTTGCCTCTAGATTTTTGTTTTGTCAATTGTCGAGGAGCTATGGTGAGGATTCAGGGAGCCCCACATCGCGCGGATGCGGTTCATGAGTTCAAACGGCCTACAGGCATTGGTGCCCCAGTTTTTTTTCATCTTTTTGTGTTTGCATAATTAATGCCTAAAGTCCAAGTAGTCAACAGTGCTAGGTTTAGGAATTTTTCGCTTTTCCATCATTTTTCTCACTTTTGCTCTTTATGAATAGTTTGCTTTGTCATTTTTCGCTTGCACCTGCTCAAAACTTACACATTTGACCTAAATTTTTGCTTTTGATTTTCACCCTCGCATGAATTTTGCACTTTTGTCTTTTTGTCTTCATTTGGTTCGCTCTTGTGGTAAAAGTTCCCATTTGAATAACATTTGCTCTTTTGAATTTTTTACTATTGCATTTATTTGTCACTTTTGACAAAAAATTGTTTGCTTTCACCTATTTTGTTCGCTTTTATCAAAAAAATTACCGCTTTTGACTATTTTGGATTTTTAAGTCTATTTGTTCATCGTCATAGGTTTGTTTTGAATTTTCATAGTAAATCTTTAACATCATGGGTTAAATGGTTGTAGGAAGTTCTTAATCTGCTACAGTCGAGAGAGTGACGACCACGTGATTTGTTCAATTTGATCGTTGGTTTCCATGAGCTAGAGCAAGATGTTTTAGATGTTGTTGGGTTGTGACATATCTGCTACATGTCGACTATCAGATGTCATAGAGGTATGATGACCGATCTTACGGAGAGGTGGCATTAAGAGACCTCATCCTTTCATTTACCTATAGGGGAGGCTACCATCACCCTTGAGGATGTGTGGAGGATTCTCCATATACCTATTGATGGAGAGCTTGTTACTTATTTTGTTCGACGGGGCACCCACACTATGCGTCGAGTGCCTGGGGTGAGACATCTTGAGGTTCGCGAGTCAGAGATAGACTTATCTGATTTTGTTGGAAGTTTTGATCTTGTTTCACTTGTTCTCTATGGTTTGGTTATGGGGATCATTGTTCCTGATAGGAGAGGTTGGTAGTTTCTCATTGGTTGGGGTGTGTGCATTGAGCAGATGTTTGAGCACGGCACTAGATATGCATGGGGCCCATGTCTCCTTTCCCACTCGTATAGAGATATGCACGAGGTTGTATACCATGGCAGGAGATCTATTTTTGCTTGTGTCTCTCTTCTACATGTATGGGCCTAGGAACACATCCCAGTTGCTCGACCTGATGGTATATTGGATCAAACTACTGGGGATCCATATTCTTATTGTTATGGATATTTCCTTCACTATACCTTGCCCGTAAAGCTTCCCTACTGGCGTCGTGTTTTTGATGATATGTCAAGTTTTGTATGGAGACTGTATATGGATTGTGAGGCATGGCTTAACGATCATGAGCAGTTGGTATTTTGTAGACAGACTAGATGGCTCATTGGTCACATGTGCTCTTTACTTGAGAGATATCTACCTGATAGGGTTTGTTGGCAATTTGGAGAGACACAAGGTCATTTTTTGGATGCCTATGAGGCTCATTTTTCTCAGACAACCAGAGAGGTCCATGTATGGGGTCTACAGGTCGATCATGATGCAGCTATGGAAAATTTCAGAGCTCTTTCCCCATTTAGGTTGGGTTGTCTAATGGGTATAGCAGATCCTGGTACAACTGCAGATTTTGATTAGTGGTGTGCATGGCGCATTCCCTTGAGATTTATAGATCCTATCGGTGTTCCTGCAGTGGGTAGAGCAAGCATTACCGATCGTCGTAGGGAGAGGCATGGTGTGGAGATTTTTGTTGAGCAATTTTCTAGGGCCAGACAAGATGGTGCACAAGGTGATTTGATGCAGCAAGATCAAGGACAGGTCGCAAATCCTCCTCCACCACCTAGAGATGGAGGTGTATAGTTAGCACGATGACAACTATGAGATAGACAGAGGTAGGGTGGTGATAGGTCGTAGAGGCTTAGGTTTCTATATTGACAGTGGAGAGGGACACTGCTAGACAAGAGAAAGATGGATTTAGGGGTGAGCGAGACATCGAGATTAGGCGTTGTCTTGTTATCGAGACACAGTTGTAGGCTATTACCATTGAGAGGGATAGCCTTAGGACAGAGTGTGATAGTCTTGTGTCGAGCGAGATCAGTCGCTACAAAGGGTGACATATTATTAGACACTATATGATGCCTTTGTTCCTAGAGTGTAGTGGTGGCCACGATTTGGAGAGCCTAGTACTGCTATGGAGGTTGTGTTCGGTGGAAATTTCATTATACACTTTGATCTGCAGCCTAATCTTTAAAGTCCTCTTCCGGCTAGGCAGTGGCATATTTGTACTTGATTTTTATGATGTTGTTGTTTAGAGACTTATATTGCAGACATGATTTTGTATATATATATTCATCACCCAGTTGAGGCCTCATATATATGTATATTTTTGTAGTATCCTATCACACTTGTTTCATTAATGATGTACCATGACATTCTAGTTTTTACAATGATATATATGAGATATCCATGCTTCGATTTGGCTTCATTATGTGTTATTATGATGATTATGGATGATGATGTATGTTGATGTATGTATGTTTATATATGTTTTTGTACTTTTCTAATTTATGCATATGATATGGATGGATGGATTGATCATATTCTATTTTATATGATGTTTTATTATGTATATGATGGATATATGCCTTATACATGATACATGATGTTTTCATTGCTTTATTATCATCATGATATGTATTGAAAATATTGTGGATGCAAGATGGATATGATACTAATGATATTGTGATGCAAGATGGATGTTAGTTAGAAGACATATTTGATGATGGATAGAAATTTGATGTTGTTAGTTTTTGATGAGTTTTGCTTTTGCTTCGCATAGAGACTTCACATTTTTAACAATCTTTTTTGATGTAGCTAATGAATA
Organism: Sequoia sempervirens; assembly: GCA_007258455.2. NCBI lineage: Eukaryota > Viridiplantae > Streptophyta > Pinopsida > Cupressales > Cupressaceae > Sequoia > Sequoia sempervirens. Next base: position 37,367,510 of record VDFB02109042.1, read on the forward strand.
CGATGCACTAGGGTATTAATAACCAAGGTGGCATTGTATCCATTACATGGACTTTGACTCAACATACAAAAAATATTCTTGCTCATACCAGACATACAAAAACTTTGTTTAAAATATATGGTTGGGTTGTGTTAAAACTTTTTGGACCAGTTACACAGAGAGGTATAAAATACCTAACATGCAACTACTACACAAATTGTCTTAAAACAACTTCCATACACTCAATAAAGCAACTATTCATCGTGGTAGTATCATAAAAATATCTTACAAACAACAAACCGAAATGATGCTCAATTTCCCCCATTCCTTCTTCTTTAAATCCTTATGGACATCCTCAAGAGATCCTGGGAATGAGTCAATAAAGTAAATCATAAAGATAAGACTATAAAAAGATAAAACAATGTTGCAGTATCACTTTCCATATCTATTTTGAGGTTTCGGGCTATCATCCATTGTTGATCATGTCTATCATAGGAACAAATTTGTTAAGGAATATCTCAGGATGTTGGTGAATTGTCAAGAGATAGGTAGTTAATACTTTGGCATTGTTTTTGTCTATTTATGATCAAATATTTGTGATTGTTTTCTTGAAAGTTATAGCTTTTGATGTTTGCTATGTTTGATTTGTCAAAGGGTGAAGATGATAATTTGTTTATTATGTATGAAAAGTTTATTGCAGATTGTGATGATGGAGTTAGGCTCTTTTTGATTTTTTGAGTTTTTTGATGTTATTTTTGTTGTTTTCAGGGGACTAACCTAGGGCCTCGAGGGCTCATCAAAGATAATCCTTTACTACGTTGTACACGTAGAGGCTCGTAGTTTGCTTAGTTTTATAAGAACATGTTTTTGATCTTTTATGCTTTGCGAATGTTTTTGGATTTTGAATTTTTTGACTAAGTTGAAAGAAAGCATGATAGACACCTAAGGGGATTGACTTAAGGCCTTGGGGGATGATGAGCCTTACCTACGTTATACATGCAGAGACCATGTAGTTCAACCGGTGTTGACTCAAAGCATAACACTTTTTTGGAATTCAAACAACGTTGATAACTTGGATTGATATTCCACTTTTGTTTCTAGAGGATATGTTGCAAGAAATCTACTTGAACTAGCTGTGAGGTTTCAGTAAATGTTGATATCTTAGAATTTTGAGGGAAGGAATAATCCAAAGTTGTTTTTTATTTTATTGTTTTGACCATGATAGGAAGCACAAAAATCTAATCCATGACCAGCGTCAGGAAGTTGCCCCCAGTTCGAGACAAGACTACTTTCCTAAATCAGTAATGATCCATGGTTGGACACATGCTTTATTATGGTATGAATGGGTGGATGCTTTGGATAATGTTGATAGATAATGATGCAAATATTATTCAAACATAACGCTTGTTTGCTAGGTTTTCACTATGGTACCTATTCTAGAAGCGCCACAAAGTGGTTTTCACTTAAAGAACGCTTTATTTCTCTTTATTGTTTTTCTTGCTTTTTGATTTGTTTGTCTTTTTATCTTTTTTTTAATCTTTTTTTCTACCCTTTTGCATGGGGTATTCTGGCGTGCTTCAAGTATAGAACTTCTTGAGGTAGTTGTTGTTTAGTGGTTCAGCTAAGGGTTCTCCTTCAGGAGTATCCAACTGATAAGCTCTTGAACCATAGCTTGCTATGATGATGAATGGGCCTAACCAGTTGGGTTCAAACTTACTTTTTCCATCTTGATTCAATTATACCTTATGATTCTCTTTGATTACCAAGTCACCAACCTAAAAGTTTATGTCTTTGATCCTTTTATCATAGCTTCATTTGAGCTGATTCTGATAAGCCTGAAGATGGTTTAACATGCTCAAATGCCTTTCGTCTAGGAGTTCCAACTCATTTAATCTAGATACCCGATGCTCTTCATTGCTAACTATGCCTTTTAGTGAGATTCACAATGAGGGGATTTCAAATTTAATAGGCAAGACAGCTTCCTATCTGTAGACCAAGGAGAAAGGTGTGGCACCTATAGGTGTTCAGATACTGGTTCGATAAGCCCATAGGGTTGGGTTCAATTGCAAATGCCAATCATGGTCGGCTTCATTAATAGTCTTCTTTTGTATCTTCAGGATGGTTTTGTTAGATGCTTCAGCCTGACCATTTCCTTGGGGGTAATAGGGCATGGAGAATTTATATTGGATACAGAATTTGGAAAAAAATTCTTGGATGTCTTGATTCTTGAACGGGGTTCCATTATCTGTTATTGTGGTTTGGGAAATTTCATACCTACAAATCAAATAATTTAGAATGAATTTTGATATTTGTTTTCCAGTGATGTAGGTCAATGGAATTGCTTCTATCCATTTGGTGAAGTATTCAGTTGCGGTAATAATAAACTTATGCCCATTAGAGGAATCACGAGAAATATTTCCTACCAAGTCTAATCCCAATTGCGAGAAAGGCCATGGTGTGGTGATAGGTCCCAACTCTTGTGCTGGTGTGTGAACAAGGTCACTCTATTACTAGCACTGACGACATTTTTTGGAATACTGAATACACTCTTGTTCCATGGAGGACCAATCGTACCCTATTCTCAACAACTTTTGTATTGGGTTAGCTCCACTAGAGTGGGACCCACAAACACCTTCGTGTACCTCTTGTAAGGAAGTTTGTGCTTCTTCTATGTTAAGACGTCAGGAAGTCCTATGGGTGAAGGTCTTCTTTTGGGTTGTAGTCAAGTCAAGTGGTATGATACCATGCTAGATGTAATTGAATGTGTCTTGGTACCATGGTGAATTGGGATCAACAACAATATATACTAGTTTTGATTATGGGATATCGAACGTCGATAAGAGTAATTGCTCTATAAGGAACTCATACTTAGGAATTTTCTACTGAATATCAAGGAGTGAACCTACTGTTGCCATGGCATCGACTACTTTGTTGTTGATTCGAGGAATTTGTTCAAAGGTGATGGTGACCAAATATTCCTTGAAGCTATCCACCATTCTTTTATACAGCATCAGCTTGTCGTATTTTGTTTGGTACTCATCATTCACTTGCCTAATCACCAATTGAGAGTCTCCAAAGACCTGCAATTCTTTTATCCTACATTCAATAGCCATCTTGAGTCCTGTGATTAGGGCTTCATACTCTAAAATATTATTTGTACATGGGAAAGCAATTTTGTATGCCTTAGGTATACTATCTCCCTAGGGTGTGAGAAATAGGATACCTACTCCAGAGCCATGTTGAGTGTGGGACCCATCAAAATACAAGGTCCAATGGCTTGTCTATTTTGTCAGCAATATACTTTCATCTGGGAAGTCTATTATAAGAGGGTTGTGGTCTTCCATTGGTGCTTTTGCTAGTTGATCTATTATGATTTGTCCTTTGATGGCTCTTTTGTCTACATACTCTATGTTGAACTCACTCAGGATCATTACCCATTTAGCAATTCTTCTTGTTAGAGTTGCTTTTGCTAATTTAGATATTTTAGTGGATCTACCTTGGAAATCAACTTTACTTGTTTGTTTAAGATATAGTGTCTTGGCTTTTTTGTCGCGAATACAACTGAGAGACACACTCTTTCTATAAGCGAGTAGTTCAACTTGTATCCCACCAGTGTTCGAATGATGTAGTAGACCGCTCATTCTTTGTTATTATTATTATGTAGTAGTTCAACTTGTAACATTGCTTGTGTTGTAGACACATAGAGTATCATTTATTTTTCTAGAATAGACGGCATCAAGATCGGAGGAGTAAGTAGGTACTCTTTGACTTGTTGGAATGCTTGGTCACATCTCCCATCCCACTTGAATGTGGTGTCTTTGTGTAGGAGATGGATAAAAGGGTGACACTTTTCTGCCAGTTATGCGATGAATCACCTGATAGATTGTAGATTCCCTTGTAAACTTCTTAGTTGCTTCAATGTCTTCAGTGGAGGCATTTCTAATATGGCCTTTACTTTTGTAGGATCTACTTCAATGCCCCTTCTTGATACTATATACCCTAGTAGCTTTCCAAATGTTACTCTGAACACACACTTTTTTAGGTTGAGTCTCAAGTTATATTGTTCTAGTCTATCAAAAACCTTTGCAAGATTGGTCAAGTGATTGTCCCTTTTGATAGACTTTGCTAGAATTTTATCCACATAATCTTCCATAATTGTATGTAACATATCGTGGAAGATTGTTGTCATCACTCATTGATAGGTTGCTCTTGCCTTCTTTAGACCAAATGGTATGACATTCCAGCAGAAGGTCCCCCAAGCACAAGTGAATGTCATTTTGTGTTGATCATCAGGGGATATTTTTTTATGATTATACCCAGAGAAACCATCAATTAATGATAGCATCTCATGTCTTGTTGTTAGTTCTACGATCATGTCTATACTTGGAAGAGGGAAGTCATCTTTTGGGTAGGCTTTGTTCAAGTCTCAAAAGTCTGTGCAGATCCTTATGCCCCTAGTAGGTTTTGACACCTATACTAGATTCAATATCCACTCTGAATAATTGATGGGTCTGATAAAATCCACATCTAGTAATTTCTTTAGTTCTACCTTTACCAATAGTGTTCTTTAAGGATGCATTTTCCTTAGTTTTTGCTTGATAGGTTTTTCTCTAGGAGATACATCCAAATGATGTACAACTAATGTTGGATCTAGTCCTAGAATTTCTTCATAAGTCCACACAAATTCTATCTTTTTGTCATTGATGAATGTAGTGAAGTTCACTTTTTCTTCAAGATCAAGCGACGTTGCATGGTATGTGATCTTTGGGTTCTTTTTCGTGCCAACATTGATGAATTTCGCTTCTTCCACTAGGAGTGTTGAATTTTCTTGATATTCAGATATGGAGAGATTGAAACCTCCATCTTCAGGTGCCTCAGAGAGGTTTTCACCTTTAGATTCATCCTTTGTTTTCTTCTTTTTAGGATCTGATAGAGCCACATTGTGGTTTTCTCTAGGGAATTTTTTTTGATCTTTATATTATCGTTTTCACTTTTGCGACTAGAGGACACAATCTCCCCACTGAAATACGCTTCCTATTCAAGTTCCATGACAAACCCTACTTTATGATCTCCTACTGGTATGTCAATTTAGAGTCCTATAAACTCTGTGATTGCTTCATCATTTTGGAATTGATCCAGAATAGGTGTATGTTGTTGTTGGTCCCAATCTATCAACTGTGGGTAGCAAAGGGGTAGACTATCATTGTTATCGGCAAAGCTTACCAAAGTTCTTGAGATGGTCATTATGGCTCTAGCATCATTCTCCCATTGGGTGTTTAGGTCATCATCAGTTGAGGTGACAAAGGAAGGAGAATCCCATTTGTACTCGTTAGAGTCTATTCTGGAATAATAATAGTCATTAGGAATAGTTTTGATAAGTTGGATAGGGAACATATCAATGCTAATTTTTTCAAATAAGTCTTCAATGGGTAAATCGTTGTCCATAAGGTGGTAGATATCCAATGTCTTAATGCTAGTAGAAGGAGCTCGTTTCTTAAAAGAGGTACTTCTAGGTTTTGGAGTAACCACATTTGTTGATCCATAACCTAGTCCCATATTCTTTTTTCTTTGTTCCATTATGATAGGCTACCATCTACCTTGTTTGTGTAGCCAAAGGCCACATGTTCTAGTATATACCATTTGTTTAGCTAACTAATAGCCTTTACTACTGGGATCAATTAGAAGGGGTTGTGGTTGTTCTAGCTCCTTTTGGTCCTCTTTATAGATCATAGATGACAAGTCTTCTTTGAATATCTCTTAATCCTTCATAGCTCCCCACTTGGTGAAAATTATGGGTTTGGCTATCATTTGCACTGTTTGAACATATTTGATCTCCTTAGGGCCTCCATAAACCTTGGGTGTCGATGGAAGCATGCCAATGCAAAATGCTTGATTAAAGTGATATTTTCCATTACCCTTGTCAAGTACTTGAACCTTGGTTTCAGTTTTTGGTTGCTCACTTGATGCTGGTTTGATTGAGATTGATGGTAGTGTGGAAGGGTCAACATATGAGAATGAATGAAAAGATATGTCATTGTTGGGTATATGTTGGATTTTGTTATACTTCTCCTCCAATTTTGTACAAAAGTGGAAGGGTTCTGGATCAGCATATAATGTAACCTCCTTTCCTTTGTGAGGAAACTTTAAAAATTGGTGAAATGTTGAAGGAACCGCTTGTAGTGCATGGATCCAAGGGCATCTTAGAAGGAAGTTGTATCGTAACTCAAGGTCAAGTGGCTAACATGTGGTTTCTATGATGGTTGGTCCTATCTATACTTGTAGTCTGACTATCCCTTCTGACTTCCTTTTGAGGTCATCATAGGCTCTTATAGTAATGCTCTTCCCCTTGTCTATCACATCATTAGAACACCCCAGTTGTTTTACAAATTTCAAAGCACAGATGTTTAGACCTACACTGTTATCTATCAACACTCTCTTGACCATATTTTTGTGGACACCAACCTCTATGTAGAGAGATTGGTTGCAGAATGACTTATGTGGAAGGCCTTTTTCAGAAAAAACTAAATGGTGATTGGCTGTGATTTTTCCAACCATGGCTTGAAACTGATCTAGATTGAGGTCATTAGGGACTGATGCTTCTAATGCTTTCTCTAGTATCTCCCTATGTGCAGGTGATTATTTTAGCAGTTCTAGGATTGAGATCAAGGCGGGAGTCTTCTTCATCTGTTCCAAAATACTGTAGTCATTTGATGAATTAGTTATGGGTTTAGGTGGGGCTATTTCTACTGTAACTTTCCCTCAACAGGTAGTTATGTTACATTTGGTGTCCCTACCTTGTATAGTCAATACATTTACCCTAGTGTCATCTACTTGAGAGAGGGTACCTAGAATTGTGTCACCATAAGTGTAGTTAGCATTGTGATAGTCTTGGTACTTTCCTTTGTCATTCTTCCTAGCATGGTTCAGAATTGGATTTGTGAATATTTGGAGGTCTTTGTTTCCAAAATGATGTTTGACATCCACTTCTCTTTTTTCAATCAAGTCTTGTATTATGTGCTTGAGTCTCATGTAATTGTTTGTTGTATATCCTTTGATTTTTGTGGAACTTGCATAATTCCTTCTCATTGTACCATGGTGTTTTGAAGCTTGGCTCCTCATAGTTTGGGAAATCGTTGACCTTGATGAGGTTTTGTTGCACTAGTTTGTGCATGACTATCTCAAGTGACTCTCCTAATGCAGTGAACTTCCTTCTTGGTTGATCGTATTTCCTTTGTTTCCCTCCCTGATTTGTCTACTGGTTGACTGCTTGATTATTTTGGGGATAGGTAAGTTGATTGTTTTGTGCACTATTAGGAGCATAGCTTGTTTGTGCAACTTGAGGTTTTTTTTAGGTACATTAGGATTTTGTACATTCCATACTGCCCTAGCATCCACTACCCCACCGTTTGTAATGTTTTCATTCTTGGCCCAAATTTTATGTTTCTCATTCGAATTAGAATAATTGTCTCTTGGGTTGTTTAGCTTGATCACTCCCCTTGCTTAGAGGGCCCTTTCTATGTGTATTCCCTTCTCAATGGCCTCTTCAATGTTTGCAAGGCATAATGGCGAGTTGGTAGTTGACTTCTACTTGGACATTAGAAATAAATATGTCTACCAGCTCTTTGTCGGGAATAGGACACTTGCACCTACTAGCCTTATGTCTCCATCTTTATAGGTAGGAGGTAAAGGATTCTCCTTGACTGTGTTTAATCTTGTATAGATCCATGATGGTGATGTCTTGTTCTATATTGAATGAGAAGTGGTTTATGAATTTGGTATTCAGTTCATCAAAAATTTTAATCCTTGGGGGTAGATGGGCGAACCATTCTATGGCGTGACCAATAAGACTATAGGGAAAGAGCCTCATTATGTAGGAATCATTGTTTTGAACTTCCATGCACGATACCAAGAAATCTTGTACGTGTTCTACTATATCTCTTTTTCCTTTGTACTTATCAAACTTTGGTATTTCGAAGTTTTTTGGAAAAGGAAAGCATAGTAATGGAACGATCAAAAGGAAATGGACATATATCTTGAAGGGTATAAGTCTTCTTTGGTTTCTCTATCTGCATGTCTGATATTCTCTAATTTATGGCATGTAGTTGTATATCCACCTCTATTTTTGGTATGTTTGTTTGTGGATCCTATGTGTAGTAACCTTGTCATCCTACCACGTTTTGGTCATAGGTTGGGTATTATGGAGGTACAGAACCTTGGTAATCATGTTGGATGGAAGGAGAGTTAAATCCTTATTGTGTAAAAGGAGGATTAGGTCCTTGTTGTGTGAAAGGAGGGTTAGGTCCTTGTTGTGTGTAAGGAGGGTTAGCTCCTTGTTGGACATAAGGAGGGTTAGCTCCCTATTGAATGGAAGGAGGGTCAGCTCCTTGTTGAACATAAGGAGGGTTAGCTCCTTGTTGAATGGAAGGAGGGTTAGCTCCTTGTTGGATGGAAGGAGATTTTAGCTCCTTTTTGGATATAAGGATTGTTAGGTCATTGTTGTTGTTGTTGTTGTTGAGGAGGGGTACCTTGGTAGTGCGTTAGCGGTGCACCCTGTTGTTGGGATGAGTTGTATTGAAGGTTACCTTGGTGGTGCATTGGCAAGTTACCTTGTTGATGGGACGAATTGGGAAGGGTACCCTATGGCACACCTTGTTGTTGGGTATATTTATTAGGAAGGGGACCATGTGTCCCACCTTTTTGATTGGAAAGGGTACCCTGTGGCACACCTTGTTGTTGGTACTATTGATTGGGAAGGGACCATATGACCCACCTTGTTGATTGGAAAGGGTACCCTATGGAACACCCTGTTGTTGGTACTATTGATTGGGAAGGGGACCATATGACCCACCTTGTTGATTAGAAAGGGTGCCCTATGGCACACTTTTTTATTAGTACTATTGATTGGGAAGGGGACCATATGACCCACCTTGTTGATTGAAAAGGGTACCCTGTGGCACACCTTGTTGTTACTGTTGATTGGGAAGGGAACCGTGTGACCCACCTTGTTTATTGGAAAGGGTACCTTGTGGCACAACTTGTTGGTACTGTTGATTGGGAAGGGGACCATATGACCCACCTTGTTGATGGTACTGTTGTGGAAATTTCCCTTTTTGATTTTGTACATTTTGGGAAGGGTCAATATATGAAGTGTTTTGATGCATGTATTGTCCTAAACCTCCCTAATATTGTTGGGCCACCGTTGCTTGTTCAATTTGGGTTGGTTTTCTATACAAAGGGTTTTCCATCGATTGATCATTGCCTTGTGCGAATACGGGTGGCATGTTTGGGATCTTCGTGGGTTTGGATGTTTTTTTCACAACTGAGTTATCCTCTAAGGGAATAAGGTTTGGATCTTTAAGAGCCTCCAAATTAAAGTCTATTGGAAATTTAGCACCACTTTGTGCTAATTTAAAGAAGTAAGAATTTGGGTCCTTTTTCAACAGTTTTCCATCAATTTGAGCACCTTGGGGTTGTTGGAATGTTGAAAGAGTTCATCATTTATTTCCTCCTCACTATCCACCTCTTCTACAACCATGTCTTTTGGGTTCTGGTTTGATTTCTCCATCATTTATTTTCATTTATAGTTTATCTCCTCCTCACTAAATGTTTCCTTAAATGTGGCTCTCTTTTGAGGGGTTTCGAGGTCACTTGGCCTATAGCCTCATGGGCCACTTTTGTTGTTTGTGGTGTTTGTTGGGGGGTATGCTAGTGTTGCTTTTGTTTTCTTCCATGTTTTTTCTATGTTATGATCTTGTAATCGTCATAAACAAGTGCCAAGATTTTGTGAATGTTTGGGGATTTCCTAACTATGGAAATAAAACAATGCTTTGTTTTTCTTTTGAGATTTTCTATTTTTAAGGAAATGAAATTACATTTTATTTTTTATTTTTTGTTTTTTGAGTAAATGAAATTGCGTTTGTTTTTTTGGATTTTTCGTGTTTTTGAAAAGAGGATATCTATTTCCACACATGAGGGGGTAATACGAGCCTTCTAGTTGCAAGATCGACTCTTTTCTCTTGTTTGTCTAGGATGTTTGTTGTGTTTCTCCACTGGGTTGGTGTTTCCTTTGTCTCGAATATGAAGCTCCTCAAACTACTGATTATGTCTATTTGTTCTCCTTCAATTAGCTCAAAGTTTGGTTGTATGATAGTTGGTGTAAGGTTCAGTTGTTGAACTGAAGCAATCAGATGTCAAATGGTCATAAGATGAAATGATGAAAATTTTGGTGTTTTGATATGGTTGTTGTGATTCTCAAGACCCTAAGGTTTGAGCAATGTTTTGGAATAACGTTATTCTTGGAACTCAAAATGTTGAAAGGCTTGGATCGATATTTCACTTTTTTCTTCTAAAGGATATGTTGCAGGAAATTTACTTGAACTAGCCTTGAGGTTAAAGAAAATGTTGATATCTTAGAAGTGTGAGTGAAGGAATGATCCAAGTTTGTTTATTTTGATTTTGATTTCTAAAAGTAGGACGGGGTGTTGAATTTGGATGATGGACTGATGTGGTTTATGACGGATTTTGGGAGTCTAATTGTTTTCATTCTCAAAGTATTTGTAACCAATTTTGCATTGGTTTTTTAATTTTCACCAGGAAACAGAGCATAAGCGATAGTTTTGAAGCAAAAGCGACTGAAAAATGTCAACTACGGCCAGTTTATGGTTAAGTGCAGCTAGATCAGAAAGGCAAATGTGGTAAGATTTTCCAAGTGTGGCCTCTGTGTTTTTTTTCAAATTGGTGAATTTCATAGTCAAAAGCAAGCTTTTTGGTCAAAAGTAGTAGATTTGTAGTCAACTACAGATAATTTTTTTTGTCAATTACGGCACAAAAAGGTCAAGTGCGGCCAGTTTTGTAGCAAGTGCGCTTAGTTTGTCAAAAGTAGCAGATTTTCATCAATAGTTGTCATAAGACAGAGAGCAAAAGTGAGCTATTTTTGGCAAGTGCGGCCAGTTTTTGGTCAAGTGCGGAAAAAATAGTAGTAAAAGCGGTATTCTATGCAGATGTTTTTTCTAGTTTCTAAATTTTGGTAGCAACGTTGGATAAATTTTCAATTTTGAAGGTTTTGTTTGGTTTGGTTTGAGACTTTGGCAAGTGATATCATAACACAACAATCCAAACTTATGTGACCCTAAAAAATTCTACAACTTTAAGCACGCTTCTTTCCATAAAAGCTTAATGTTCATGGAAGTCAAAATGTTAAAATCTATAGTTTCTTGAAATCTGAGCCTAAACATTCAGAAACCTTTCAAAGATATTTGTTTGAGATATATTTTAGGGAGTTGAAACATAGGGCTCTTTTCAAAGTATTCACACTAAATTCAAAGGGTTTGATATTTTAGAACCATGTTAAATGCTTGTTTTGATGTGTTCATTTTAATTCAAGCACAATGTTTGATGTTTTAAAGTAACCGAATAGTGGCAATTTCATGAAGACAATATACACCCTAGGGATAGACACTTCCTCCTATATGGGAATACCTCATGCTCTGAAGGGATGATTTTACATGCAACGAATGGAGAGTGTTTTACGCTCAACCATAAGTCAGACTTGGTAAGTAACTTCTCGGAATCAAAGTTCTGATGCACCACTTCAAAGAATGTTTTGGCTAAAAGGGGTAGCTTCTACAATATTGGTTCTTATTCATGTTTCATGATAACTGATGTCTATACATGTGACGATTCACTCAATTAAGAGGTTGCCCAACCCTTGCCAGTTTTTACATATCTAACGGATATTAGGGGAGACTTTCATCGGTATAGAACATCTAGACCAAGTGGGTGAGAACTTGCCTCACACCCAAAAATATTTATATAGCGGACCAAAACAAAGTACCGCTTAGGTCATTCCCTCTCACAAGTTGGGAGGCAATCCCTTTAAAGGTGTGCTTTGAAATGAATTAAAGTGTGTGAAACTCAAGATGCTTTTTGTCACCCAAGATTGCCGAAAGGCGCGAGGGGAGAGGATAGACACCTAGTTTTCCAAACACGAAATACATAGTCTACACTTCATCTCAATGTTCTTTTTTAAGTTAAAATATATATATATATAAAGTAAAATGAAAATAAAAGTGTGTTCAAGATAGCAATATTTTTTGTTCTTTTTACGTGCACCAAAATGAAATATTCTAGATTTCAAACAAAAAGAGGCAATGTGTAAGACAAGAATTTGATTTGTTCATTTTTAGGCACCAACCAAAGTGTTTTTCTAAAGCCTTGTCTTAATGGTCAACAAAATAAAATTGTGCATTCGTCAACAAAGATCAAACATTTTTTAGAGTACCAAAAAGGAATTGATTTTTCTAGAAAGCTTTGAAAAAAAATCCTTTTTAGAGCACCAATTGAAAACGTTCGTTTGTGGGGTTCTTTTTATAGCACCAATTGAAAACATTTCCCAAGCTAGAAAGCTTCGAAAATTTCTTTTTAGAGCACTAATTGAAAGTGTTTATTTGTGGGGTTCTTTTTATAGCATCAATTGAAAACATTTGCTAAGCTATAAAGCTTTAAAAATTAATTTTTAGAGCACTAATTGGAAATGTTCGTTTGTGGGGTTCTTTTTATAGCACCAATTGAAAACATTTGCTAAGCTAGAAGATTTGATAGATTAAAATCTTCAACCGTTTTCCTTCTCTGTAAAAAATGTGTTAATTGTTCTTGGATAAACACATGTTCGTACTTTCTACAAATCCTGCATAAACCACATTAACATTTGTCAAACACCCAAACTAGACGGTCATTAGTGTTAGAAATTGAAAGTGTTACTTGCAGATTTCAGATAAAAATTTGACAGTCAAAAATGAAAACATTTAGCAGAAGCGGCCTTGTCAAAAAAGCAAGTGCGAATGAAAAACTCAAAAGCGACCTCTGTTTTTAAGCAAAAGCTGCCCAAAAAGTCAAGTGCGCCCCTATTTTTTTGCAAAAGCGCAAAAAAGATTAAAAGTGGCTAGAAAAATGTCAAAAGTGATAGAAATGTGAAGTCAAGTGCATGAAATTTTTGTAGCTTTTGTATGAATTTTTTTCTAGTGCGCTTCTAGGACCTGCAACTTCAACATTTGCTCATAAAATCGTTAGTGCTAAGGATCAGGGTCCCACCATGCGTGCTAGAATGTGTAAGGGGGAAATAGATGGTATCAAATGAGATAATTGAATTGAATTGAAACTAATCTAACTCAAAGCAAAAATCAAGATTCATGCCCATTACTCATGAAATGAACGATACAAGAATAATGAATTCAAGAAAAGTAAATGAAACAAAACAAGAACAAATAAATTCACTAAGCTATATCGCTACCCATCTCATGTCGGAGTGTGTTTGCGAAGATGTTTGGTTGTTTGGATCAATGCAAAGCCTCCATTGTGCATGTAATAGCTTGAAGAACGTGTGTGTGTTGATCGAAGATATGTGTTGAAACTTTGTCAAAATATCGATTAAAATCTCTACATTACTTCATTGTGTAAAATGTGTTGATTCTCTGATCCTTTTCAAGAGGAAGAAGATGGTTATTATATAAATTTTGTGTTTTGAAATGAACGCTTGAGATCGCATAGTAAAATATCTCGATCAATGGTTGAAATATGTTGATAGGATTTAGATGGGAATAATCAGTGCAAATTGATTACGTAATCGGTGTAATTGAAGAAATCATTTTGAGTGTTCAGTGGGATTGAGGAAATAGATTGAACCTTCAGTGGGATTGAAGAATAGATTGATCTGTCAGTAAATAGATGGATCAGTCAGGAAATCAGATCGAGCAATCGGTGGTTCGTAATTTGCTCAATCATGAAAGTGGGTGAGGATAATTAATTAATTGATTTAATTAATTAATCTTTTAGAGTTGAACATGCAAATCATGTTTGACTTTTATAAACAAAGTTGTATTTGTTTGATTTGACCTTTTTGATGATGTTTTGAATAATTTATTTAATTATTCAAATTTGGGGGAAAGTGTTTAATTAAACTATTATGTTTTAATAATTTAATTGACTTAGGGGAGTAAAGTGAATTAGTGACAATTAAAAAATTGATGTTATTTAATTATCAGGAAGAATAAAGTTAGATTAGGACTTTATTAAATAAATGTAATTTATTTAATTGGTTGAAATGATGAAAAAGTGATTATTCAATTAATTGAGGAAATTGATTAAGCCTTCAGTGGGATTGAAGAATAGATTGATCTGTCAGGAAATAGATGGATCAGTCAGGCAATAAAATTAAGCAATCGATGGTTCGTAATTTGCTCAATCATGAAAGTGGGTGAGGATAATTAATTAATTGATTTAATTAGAATTATTTTTTTTGAGTTGAACGTGCAAATCATGTTTGACTTTTGCAAACAAAGTTGTATTTGTTTGATTTGACCTTTTTGATGATGTTTTGAATAATTTATATAATTATTTAAATTTGGGGGAAAGTGTTTAATTAAACTATTATGTTTTAATAATTTAATTGACTTAGGGGAATAAAGTGAAATAGCGACATAATTAAAAAATTGATGTTATTTAATTAATCATGAAGAATAAAGTTAGATTAGGACTTTGTTAAATAAATATAACTTATTTAATTGGTCGAAATGATGAAAAAGTGAATTAATTAAATAATGTCATATTATTCAATTAATATAGGAAATCAAGGATTTTGAGGTTTTTGATGTGAAATGTGGTGATATTTGATGATAATGATGCCAAAGATGAGAAAATGTCATTTAGGACATGTGATAAGTGTTAGGTCAATTTTACATGTCTATAGGTAGAAACGTGAGTGTAATGGCTCTTCCTGCCCATGCAACCTCACAAAACTCCTCTTTACACTCTCTCTCTCATTCATTCTCACTCTCTTGTTTGATCTTGCTCTCTTGCTCTATTCTCTTCTACATATTTTCTCTCTTGCTCTTCGTAGCAAAGATCTGCCAGATTCTCATCTCTTCAAGAGCCAAGGCTCTCTTGCAAGCAAGCGCGTCTCATATGCCAAGCTAAGAGGGAGCTATAGACTATTGGTAATACTCTTTTTGTCTAATTTATCTCTTCTATTTGTAATCATATACTTGTCTCATCTATTCATGATAGGGGCTCTCCTCCACATTGGGTTTTGTTCCTATCACATCTCTCGTGTATTATATTTTTATGTCATTTTTTCTATCTCTATCTATCCAACAATCTGTGGAGGTGGAAACACCAAAAAGGGGGTTTGACTGAGGCAAGCCTTGAAACATCCCCAACATTTTTCTTCATCCTTTTTTGTGTACAAATGTTTAGATTTGAAGAACTAGCTATTGAATTTTTTTGGATTTTATCCTTTGTTTTGACAGGGACAACAGTGCGAGGTGAATATGTCCTCATGGCATGTTGTCGTCCATTGACCAAGACTTTTCCCTTCTAGGGGTGGAATTTTTAAGTCCTAAGGTTTTTGTTTTTGTAATTTGTATTTCATAATTCTACATCAGTTTTTTCTAAATTATAGTTTTATCTTTCTTTCACTTAGTATCTTAACATTTTGTTTCATTTAGTTGTTCAAATATCCTCCATCACTTGAGCTTATACTTTGAGGTAATCGAGGTCTATTCGCTCCATGTAGACTCTTCTTTGTCCTAGAGACTCGAGAGTAGCGAATCTCCTCACTTACACTATCTTTAATAATTTCCATCGTCATCTTGAAAGGATCCCATAAGATCCCCAAACCTCCTGAGGCTCCATTTGAAGGGGAGAATGACCCTTGCAATTTCTTCCATTTGTTCAACATTTTTGTTGCTTCATCTCACTCAAAAATTTATTTCTTGATGCATCACAATGTTTGATTTGCTCAAGTCAATTTGGTATTTCAGCAGATTCCTTTTTTCAAGAGCGTTTAGGCCCCTAACATTTCATGATAGGAGAATCATGGCTCCTCAAGAAGGGTGCCTCCCTTCCCCAATCTCAGCTTTCTTTGTCCCTTCGCATTCCCAACAATCTCCAATTTCGCTTTGATTTATTTTCTACCTCTACCACCTTTTTCACCATTCTTTGCTTTCTTTAGCTTTGATGTGGATTGTTCCAGCATTCTTTCCTATAACATGTCCACATCATATTCCCCACTATCACCTTAAAAAATTTCCTCTAACACTTGCTCTTCACAACTGTGCATCATCATTTACTCCTTTGACTCTATATTGATGGTGACTAACTTTGGTATGGGTTGATCGCCTTCTAAACTTTGGGGATCTTCCTTACTTGTGTTAGTCAAGCATGCTTCCCTAACTCCTTGGGGTACCCAGCACTAAGATCCAACCGCGACTACAACAATGCATGGTCTGGTACCTTTAAGTCACATTCATCCCTCTTCACACCATCCCTTTGTATTGCCTCTAGGACTTTTCTCGAACCTCCCATTCCATTTGAATTGGCCAATACCATAAACCTTCATTTTTTAAGTTTTTCTATAGATTTGGGTTTTGGAGGGACATTGCCCTCTTTCCTTTCATTTCTCCTTGTACATTCCTCTATACAGTGTCCAAAAGTCACGTATGAATTGCATATTATCATTGGTACATCCTTTTCCACCCTCTACAACCATACCTTTGTGTCTGATAGGACTTCAATTTCGTAGGGGATTCACTTTCTTGTGCTCACCTCTACATAGATTGGAGCATAGATGCCAAAGTCTCCCTCTTCAATTTTCTCATCAGTTTTAATGATGGTCCCAATCTTATTTCCAATTGCTTTTAGATTTTCCTTATCCCAATATTCTTGTGGAAGATTGTATAACCTCAGCCAAAGCAGTGCCACCTCAACTTCTTGTTTGAGAGGGTTAAAATTTGTCTCTCAATATTTTATAAATAAGTCAACTTCGTCCATTAATTAGGGGTCATCATGCAAGATTTCAACCTTCTAGTCTATGTTAAGGAATTCAATCATGAAGAATCCCTTTGAAAGAGATTTCAATAATATGTCCTTTCCTCATTTTTAACACCAGTGCAAAATTATTCCCTTTGATGGTCATTTTCCAACCCATTTGATGAAAAAGGGCTTTTCTTTTAGCTTAACAACATTGTTCTTTAAAGTATCATTTTCAAGAATGAGTGAGATACACTTATCTAGAGGCTTACTATTGAGGGGAACTTTATTTGTGCCTATCATAGGGTTATGGATGTTGGAGCATCTACAATCGCCAAACTCATTCTCCTCCATTCTTTACAAAATTTCCCATTTGCTTGTTGATTGGAATTGTTGCCTATCATGCCTTGAATGTGGTATACTGATGTGAGCTTTGACCACCTTCGAACTACAAATCCCCTTCTTCTACCTTGCTACATTGCTCCATGAAGAAATTTCAAATGCAAGCCATGGTTATTGAAGACTACGTGCAACTTTAGTTATTTTATTCATTATAAATAGTTAAAATCATATTTTGATCTAAATTTACTTATTTATATACAAATATACAACATTTTATTATTATAGAAACCATGCATACATTTTTTTAAAGTTAAATGGAAATATATTATTTATTCTAACTTTTACTTCAAGAGATATTTTATTTTTATATGAACATTAAATTTAAGTTATTCAAACTATAACATATAAACACATAAACATGTTAATAACTAAGTAGGTAGATTAAAAAAAGATATAGAACTATTTTATTTGGCCTCAATAAACTAATATTAGGTGAAATTTCTTGATAGCTAAAAGAAATCATTTGAAAAAATAACATTTTTCTTTTGTAAAAAAATACAAAGACAAAAATGTTAATGTGTTCAATTAAAATAAATTGTGTTCATGTAATTGATTAGTTGACTAAGTGAGTTATCTTTTGGTTTAGAATTAACTACTTTATCTCTACTTGTGCTTGAATGCACAATTTTTAAAAATGAGAATAGTTTTTCTATTTACAAATAAGGTCTAGTCATATCTAAATATTATGTATAGAGAGAAGCAATAGCAATCACTTTTACTCTACCATTATTGTAGGTTAATCCAGTACAATGCTCTTTATATAATTAGGTGTAATTTGTTGTGAAGGTGGAAATTTAATATTTTTACTCACATGAACTCTTGTTGCAATATAAAACCATTCATTCTTTCTATTTATTATTTATAGAAGGATTTTCATGTTCACGTTGTTATTAGTGTCATGTAATAAATTTTTCATGTTCAATAAATCATTTGTGTTTATTTAACTGATTAAAACTAACTAGGTGAGTTGCCTTGTGGTTTAGTATTAACTATTTTTTATCATTGCTTGTGCTTAAATACATAAATGTTTGAAATGAGAAAAGTTATTTTGTTTATATGTAAGACAATCGTATCTAAACATTTTGTACAAATAGGAGAAATAGCATTCATTTCTACTCTATCCTTGAAAAATACTAATGATAAAATGCTCTTTACAAGATCAAGTGTTTTTTTTGTGATGGTGGCGATTGTTCATTCTTAGTCACATAATCCCTTGCTATAATAGAAACCTAGATCCATTCTTCTTTTTTATTACCAAAGAATTTTCATGAACAACTATCTCCTCCTTTTGTAGGTGAGAGCATTTTACAAACATACTTTTGATAGTTATGTCTTGAGAACATAAATGGGCTTCTTTAGTAACAAGGGATAACATTTTTACTATTATTTTTTACTCCATAAATACAATTTGCATCACATCTACTCATGTCACTTTATTCTTTGTAAGTTGGTTTGACTCATAAAAGTAATGGCATGCTCTATGTTTTTGATACGGTAAGCAACATTTATAGGGTGTTGTACCCTTTACACAGAGAGCCACAAGGGCCAAAAAATATCAAGTCCAAAAAAATTAACAACTAAGCCAAAAAACACATACATAGCGAACCAACAGTCGACAAACACACAACACAGCAACAGCAGATTAACTGGCATTTTCCTAGTTCTGAGAAAGGAGATTAGCAACATCATCCCCAACCCATTCAGGGCCTTCTTCAATAGTCTTCTTGTCCATTTCATCCTTCATCATAGCAAAGAGGGTGCTAGTAACACAATGGACTAACTTAACAGTGAAACGGGTCAAGCCACTGAATTTCTTGTCCATCTTTCCCATCCTTTCATGTAGCACACAGAGCTCCTCCCCTTTATCCACAGTCTTCTCAATATTAGCTCGCTCCACATCCAGAGGGTTCAAGGACTGGGAAGCCAAGTTCTCCTTATGCACTTTGTTGAAATCTGAAATGGTGTGGGGCCCTCCAACATACTCCTCGCCATCCACAGAATCCTCCTCATCCCTACAACCTTTGCTATTAGACCACTCCTCATCCGTTTCCATTTCATTAACCTGCACTTTCTTGTTATTTTTAGCGAGCCTATCAGACCTCTTGATGATGGGGTTTTCACCACCAGTCTCCACTGTAGCAGCGACTATAGTGTCCCCCTTGCAATCCCTACTCACAACATGCTTGCCTCTGTTGTTCATGGTTGGAGGCTCCATCAAACCATTCCCTGCATCCTTAACTTTCTTTTTAGAGGTAGGTTTGCTAATAGACCTGGTAGGGGATAACTTAAGCTCATAGAGACTAGTCGCAACACTAGTCTGGGAAATCCCCACACTCCCCTTAAACTTCTTGGTAGCTAGTTTAGGCTTATGAATTTCAGCGGTAACCAGAGGGGTTTTTTTATGGGACCTTTGGACTCAACCGAGGAGATATTAGCCACAATAGGGGGTTCAATTTCCTCAACACGAATAGCAGAAATGGGTTTGGGTAGGCATAACACAAAATGAAAGTGGTAGAGCCTCAAAATGAGGCCTTGGTGGAGTGGCAAGGGAGGAGTATCCTCCGGGTTTTGGCCAGTAGCCTCAATGCACTTCTCAACAAAGCTCACTAAGTCCTTAAGTAAGAAAAAAGGAAAGCTTAACAGAATTTTGTGTCGAAGGTGATTTAAAAGAGGGAAGTGATAGAAATAGTAGATTTTGTATCTACCTTCAAGGGTCACGTACTTCATGAGGGCGAGGCAGACCTAGTCCCAAGGTTGTGGGAGAGCTTCTCTTTCAAACCTCGACAAGTTACGAACCAGTTTCTCATTACCCACAAAGAAGGCATTTAGACTTTCGTTATCTTGGGCCTTAGTATGCTTCGGGTATTTCTTACCAGTACACAACAACCCTGTTGCTTGCACAATCACCTCCTTGTTCACTTTGAATGAAATACCCCCCATGGTAACCCTTTTATCTTTCCATGAATTTGTAAACTACGCAAATAAACTAGGGTCATGACCCACCAAAATTTCCATCAAAGGTGTCAGCCCGCCTTCAACGCAAATGTGCCACACCAACGGATCCTTGTGAAATTATCCACAATTGTCAAGCTCCATTCTCACCCTATCACCACCCACGTTGCCACTCTACACACGGAAGAACTAGAAAACCTGTGAGAGAAAAAGGTTAGAGGAATTGGTTAAGTGATAGGTAGCCTGCACACTTAATATTTTAAGTCGTACAATGCAACCTTGGGTAATCAAAGCAATGTACAGAACACACGCTTGAGGAGTTAAATCCCTAAAGGAAATCTTGGCGATCTCATTAATGAAAATATTCAAACACTTGCGGCTAGGTAAGCAAGACATGATGGGAATGGAAGGTTTTCCTTCCACATTGTTATTGCACAAGTACCAATGCAAGATGGCCACAGGGCCAAATTTAGATAAACCTAAGATCCTATCCTTTAGTAAAGGAGGAAAATTAGCGGAAAAGATATGACCAATCAAAAGCTTCACCTCGTAATTATTTGTCACATCAAAATTAAAATAAAAAATCTTCAAGGATATATGAGAGCTTAGCGCAAACCCCAAAAGGAGATTACATAAGGCACGGCCTAGCTTGGCCTTAATCATAAATTACTCTCCATAATTCCTCATAATGGAATTTTTAAAAATGGACTCCGCCCCATTATTCAATTTTTTCCACTTGTAAGACACCTCAGCATTCACACTCGTCCACGTAGCCCATAAGACAAGAATGTGGACCCCCCATAAGGCCCATAAAATTGCATAATTATATATTATAATGGATCAAATAAGGGCCTTGCTCCTTAAGGATTAAACCTTGAATACCTAGCGGTAGGTTCCCCAAATTACGTCAGCACTTAGAGACTTTCCAATGGGTGCCAAAGTTAGCTAAAGCATCAGCCACTTGATTACCCTCTTGATAAATGTGGGTAGCAATCTTCAAATTCAACTTAGACACAAAAAGCTTTATGTCTAATAAAATGTCTTTAGTACTCCACCCCAGTATTCTTCCAAAGTTAACAGTATCGATGATAGACTTAGAATCACCTTCTATATGTAGATTCTCAATCCCCATAGTAGCAACTAATTGGATGCCCTTTAGCAGTGCTCTAGCTTCCACAGTCATAGAATATTGGATGCCAATCCCCCCCCCAAGTAACCAGCCACGAAAATACCCTTGCAGTCTCTGATAACACCTCCTATGCTAGCTCTTCCTAGGTTTCCTTTGGCCACCCCATCAAAATTAAGTTTATACCAGCCATGGTCTAAAGGTTTCCAGATAGTGTCCCTTCTATCCAGGGATCTAGAGTTGTCATAGGAATTGGCTTCAAGGTTTTGATGCCAAGCTTTGGCCATAATAATTTCCCTCTCAATCGAACCTTTATCTGGGATTTTCCCTTTAAAAAGTGAATTTTTTTCTGAAATGAGCCGAGATCCTATACCAAACACCTCCTTTGGGATCATCTCAATATTCCTAAAAATCCTATTGTTCCTCTCTTTCCACAAGCACTAGCAAATAATGGGGGGACCTAGTTCCAAATCTCACAAGGTAAGGGGTGAATGAAGGGTCCAAACCAGCTCAAGATAAAGGATTTAATGTCCTTACACAAAGTTCATTGAATGCCCAAATGCTCTAAAGACGACTCCCACACACCAACAACAAACAAGCAATGTAGCAGCAAGTGGTCCACAGATTCTTCATTGCACTTGCATAACAAGCACCTGTTAGGGATCTAGAATCCCCTTTTCCTCAAATTGTCTTGTGTAAGAATCCTATTATGGCAGGCAGTCCACTAGAAGAAGTTTATTTTCAGGATCATGTGTATGTTCCAAACCTGTCCAAAGATCAAGGACTACACCCTAGTCCATCAGCAAATTGTAAGTCATTTTAACTGAAAGATCACCCTGCTTGTCATGAGTCTAGAAGAATTCATCCACCATGTTGGTTGACGGAAATCTAGTAAGGGAGAGTAGCTCCTATAGGGACTTGGAAAGGAGGCTCATCTCAGGGGATAAAGGGTAGCAAAGAACCAGATCATTCCACTTTCTGGTCCCTTGTAGGCCAAGGAGGTAATCTCTAATGTAAACTCCAAAGAAACATTGTGTCAACCTCATTAGATTCCTAAATTCAAAGTGTTCCAGAGGGGTGTCAAGTAACCAAGGGTCCTCCCATAATCTAATATTGTTACCATTTCCAATCTTCCATTTCATCCCATTCCTAAGCAATCCCTGTAGACTGCAAATGTTCCTCCAGGCCAAGGAACCCGAAGGATGATCATCAGAGAGACATTTAATCAAAGTTCTATTTTGAAGATACTTAGCATTCATAATATTGCACCAATATTTCCTATTCCTCAGTTGGTCCCAACCCTCTTTGGCCATCAAAGCCTTATTGGTACTAGAGATGCTCTATCTTGAGGCCTCTGATTTATTTTATTTTTTCCAAGTTCATTAACTAAACTATTTGGGGTTTTTTTATACACAAGATGCAATCTTTTATATTGTATATAACTACAACACTTATATCATTTTCTCCAATGGATATCACCATTATTGTTACAACTACTAAATCCATACCCTAAAACCTATCAAAAAGTTCCCAATGAGTCCATATAGGGAATGAACCCTCTATTTCTCCATAACTCAATAAAAAAATTATTCTTTAGAAATTAATGATACTTCCTCTTATATGAACTAAAGGTATAATTAAAATTCATGGTATAAATAGAGCAAAAGACTTACAGGTTTGATTCTTAGATTTGACAAAATTAAGGGTAGCATAGTTCAAATTATATGATGCTCAATGAAGACATTTTCTTGTTGGCTTGAAATTTTCATTTCTAATGACTATTTTTGTCAAATTTAGTGCAATACATGTATTATATTCAAATTTGTGGTATTAGGGTTTTAATTACACAACTTGTGATTTTGGTTGTATGGTGTCATTTAATCCAAATTTTCTAGTAGTTTAAATAGTTTGAGGCTCATATATTTCATTCCAATAATCTATCCTCAAATGACCAACTTTATAAAAGTGGTTATATGGTTATTTTAAGGTGACTTGTGCCTAAGTCTTTGTTGATATGATTTTTTGGGTTCAATTTTTCTTCCTAAATAATTATTGTTGCTATTAGTATAAGGGTTGCAATGATTCAAAGTTGGTTTGAAAGAGATAGGTTGTACTTCACATAATTTTGGTGTTAATGTATCTTGGTTTTAAAGCAACTTAAGTCATTCAATATTGAATAAAAAATTAAATATCTTCTCTTAATTATGTAATTTTGTAGTAATGGATATATATTTACCTAAGATAAATAAACATATAGATTTTTGTTGAAATACTTGAATATCATTTATAATACTTAGTTAAGATATAGCTCCAACATGTTTATAGTATTTTATTGGTACATATTCAAGTTGTTGATTTTTATTTGTACACAAAACAATTGATATGGTTGTTTATAATTCAAATGGATGAGGAAATTCGACCACTCATATTTAAGTAATAATTTCTGCAATATTTACAAAAAAACATATGATAAAAGAAATTATTTAATAATTAATTTACCTTTTTTATTAATAAATGAGGTATTTTCATTAGATAAGTATCAAAACACAAAATGACCTATCAAGGATAGTTCAATTAAATATGAAAATAAGATGTAGAAGCACTTTAAGTATGGGTGAAGAATAGCTTTGGAGATTAAATACTCTTGAAGCAAGAGTGTAACGGGATTATTTAAAAGAGGCACAAGAAAATCATATGACACCAATTGGAATAGTTGATGTAATGGTGAGATTGATACAATATTTTTCTAAACAAGGCACCAAGGTTAAGACGTGTATGTTAAATTTCAATGTAAAGTTTAATCTAGTCCTATTCTTAAATTACTTGAAGGAACTTGAGAGGTACTTTGATATGAAAAATGTTAAAAAAGGTTATCCTAGAAGAATTAAGTTATTGTCTCCAAAATAAAATCACATGTATTGTGTTTAGAAAGTCTTCATCAATTGAGGATAAGGTGAGGCAAATAGAATAAATTGTGGCCTAAAATGTTAAATCATCTCTAAATATTTTTTCCCTTCAAACTATCACATAAGTTACTTGAACAATTTCATAATTTTGAAATAAAAGGGATTTGTCTATCCAAGAGAATGTAAAAGAATTGTTGAGATTGTAAGTATTTTATTTTAGCTTCTACTATTTTTGTATATTAGATATATTATCCTAAAATAATCTATTTCCACCTCTTAGTTGTAGTTTGTTTTATGATTAAATTCTTCTAATATTTCATTCATAGATATAACTAAACTCTATTTTTTGGTCACAAGTCGTTTCATGATAGACTATAAATATTTGAGTCTATCAACCATCTAATAACACCTTTAGGTATTGTTACTATTTTTACTTTTTCTTAACATTTTATTTTAGACATATTTACTTTATTTTTATTTAAACTATTTTGTTTTTTTAACAATTTTTTCAAAAGACTAAATGAAAATAAATCATTTTCTACATATCTTGAGTACATAAATATTTCAATGGTTTTACTTGTTATTATTTTACTAGTTATTTTATTTAGTTAATGTTTCTTTTTTTTCACTTTTTTTTCCTTATTTGTTGCTAGTACTCGAGCCATTACACTTTGCCCTTACTCCCAATGTAGGTCACCCTCTCAGCGTAGTTATTCTAAGATTTTAATTAACATGATTCTATGCAACTGTTTATCTATAATTTTTTAGCGCTAATTAGAAAAAAAAATTAAAATAGTGTGTGTTGTCATATAATTTATTTTTGTTCAATCAATAAAGTGTGGGATTAGGGTCCACTTCTATTATTCAAGAATTAAAAAATAAACACTAGAAGGGAATGCTTTAAACCCAAAAATGGGGAACTCTCAAAATATAAATAGACTTAAAGTTACTATAGAACTAGAGAAGAGACGAGTCTTGTAAACTATCACATGCAAAATCAAAATATTTAAAATTAATTTAAGTAATCCAATTAGGTCTTTTCAAGGAATATATTATTTCCCTTAAGTTTTTAGTAGGAAGCCTTTTCATACTTCTAGTGAGGAAGGCACCCATAATCCACTAAGCTCCATCATCTACTAATTCATGACCTATGGATAGTTTCTCAAAGTTTTTTTTTTCATTTCTTCTTCATAGAGGTGTCAAAGTTTGGTTTTGAGATAAGAAACAAGGAATTCATATTGATCAAAAAAATCTAAAAATACTTCTTACTCCTCTATGAGGGAGGGACATTCATCCTCCATGATTTTCTCCAAGTAGTGTTACATGGAGGCAAAGGGGTTGGGTGTTGTGGCTCTATTGGGGCCCTCAAATATCTTTATTTGATTCATGGGCCTATTCTTCACCATAATTTACTTAAAAAAACTCTTCGATTGCACCAAAGGAGATCTTTATTAATCAAACTTGCTTTGTTATCCCATTTATTAAGGCTAATTTATTGCAATGCATGTGAATATTCAAAGTGCACCCAATGATTTATGCTCGATTAAAATACAATAAAATAACATCTCAAAGTAAGGATTTCGTAATATAAGAATTGAATCCAAGTGCCTAGTGAGGAATGTATTCGAGCATAGTGGTGTAAAGGCTTAGAAATGTTGACCATTATGCATGCTTTGATAAATCTATATTTTGGGTCCACCATATATGTGTCCAATTTTATAAAAATACACACCTATTTGATCATTTTTTTTATTAGTCCTACTATTAAGGCATTTTTAGATTTAAAAAGTTATTTTGGTAGCTATTGGATCAAAAAGGGGGGACCATGAGGCAATGAATAATATCATTTTTTTATTAGTCCTACATTCTCATGATCATTGGTATACTATTAAGGAATTTTTAGATTTAAAAAGTTATTTTGGTAGCTATTGGATCAAAAATGGGGGACCATGAGGCAATGAATAATATCATTTTTTTTTTAAATCTTAACCGTAGATTTTTGGGTAGGGCTTATAGGCTACTCTTGCTCTCTTATGATGTTTCACCTAAAAGGAGAGAGATAAGTTGAAACAACCAAGTAATGTTACTGTTGCTCATACATATAATACCCGAAACAACCTGCAACCGCCACAACCAACCCCACCCTCCTTACCTTTACCCAATCCGCTTAGTGCTCCTTGTTACCTCCCACACACAAAGGAGTGTGATCTTGTTGAAAAATTAAAGAATACTCCTACAAATATTTCCCTTTAAGATTTACTTCAAAACCCACCAAATTATCACAACATTCTTCAAACAGCCTTAAAACAAATTGTAGTTCCTCCTGGTACCACTCTGAATGATGTGGCAGCTCTAATCCATAAAACGAATCAAATTGATCTTGACATTACTTTCCATCAACATGAGCTCCCTCCTTTAGAGTTACACAAAAAAAATGAAGCCTTTATGATAATTGCTCAATTTAATCGCATAGGTATCAAACGAACCCTCATTGATAATGGCTCTACTCTTAATGTGTGTAGTGTGAATCTCCTTGATCGCTTACGCGTTGACAAGTCACAAATAATACCTAATTCTATATCCATTCGAGGATTTGACAATAAAACAAATAAACCGCTTGGGATAATTACTTTACCTATTATGGTTGGGTTGGCTACTTTACAAACTCCTATCCATGTCATGCCTTATGATATTTTGTATAATCTTCTTTTAGGCAGACCATGGATTCATGAGATGAATGTAGTGCCTTCGACCCTTCATCGTATCTTGAAATATGTCCATAACAATCACATTTATCAAGTTGAAATAGACCCTAAGCCTGAAAGTTGCTTGCACCTTGACAAAGGAGTTACAAGTCCTCTTAAAACATTAATTCCAACATCCGACATAGACCCTCTTGAAATTGAACAAAACGATGAGGAATTGGTATCTAAATTATTTGGTGACGATTGGGGATCCTTAGAATTCACACCTTTGTTTATGGGAGAGTACATAATCACACAAAAGAAAGATGAGAAGAAAGAACAACCAACAATCATGTCAACTTAAAATTTTGAACAATCTTCTCAAACATCTATCTCCTATACTTTGGACAAAAATGCAACATACACAACAAATTTTGATGAGCTAGATTATCATTCCCCGCCTAATCCGATAAAAATGGAAAGATTTTATGGAAAAGGCTATGAACTTGTAAAACAATTAGGATATATTGGAAAAGGGTGTGGAAAACATGAACAAGGTATTCGTGTTCCTATTGAACCTAATACGTAAGAGACAAAAATTGGACTAGGATATTATTTTTCTAAAATGACAAAAGCTACTCAACGATCATCTTTGAACATCAACGCTATTACATGTCAACCAAAAAACCAACTCACAATTAAACATCTTGAATTGCTTGATATGAACTTACCACCGTCATGGACGTATGTTGATAGTGATTAAAATTTGAAACAAATGTTAGGAGTTTATGATAACACATCCTCGCTTACTTCCATGAAACGAATTCCTTGTGCTATGATTGTTACCAAGCAAGAACAAAGTGATATAACTGAAGAACTCTATGAGTTTGAAGTTCTTAAATCTAATGCACTCCCTTTAGGAGATACAATTGATGTGCCAATGGACATTGATGATAGAGACAAAGCTATTAAGATTGGGAAGTTCCTTGACGATGAAGAACAAGAAGACAATACAACTTTACTTCATGATTTTCCTAAAAAAATTGCTTGGAAATATTCTATTATGCTAGGAATTGACCTGAAAATTGTGACACACAACATTGTCCTTGCTGAAAATGCTAAACCAGTTCGCCAAAAGATAAGAAAAATGCACCCTAACATAGCCTTGCATGTTAAAGAAGAGCTTGAAAAACTCCTTGATGTAGGCTTTATTTGACCTATTGATTATTCTCCTTGGATCTCAAACATTATCGCAGTTGCAAAACCTGATAATCGTATTAGGATATGTATCAATTTTCGTGACTTGAATAAAGCTTCTTTAAAAGACAACTTTTTGCTTCCTAATATTGACATGATCATGGATTCAACTATTGGACATGCTTTGTTGTCATTCATGGATGGATTTTCTTGTTATAATCAAATCCTTATTAATCCTCAAGATCAATACAAAACCGCCTTTACCACCGTTTGGGGAACATTTTGTTGGGTTGTGATGCCCTTCAGTTTAAAGAATGTCAGTGCAACTTATCAACGAGCAATGACATTAATCTTTCACAATTACATTCACAAAATTTTAGAAGATTATGTCGACAATATCTTAGCTAAATCTTTAACACGACAAGACAATGTAAATGTTCTTCGCAAAATATTTGAATGAATACGTAAATACAATATGCGATTAAATTCGAAAAAGTGTGTCTTTGGCGTAAATAGTGGTAAACTTTTGGGGTTTGTCATATCTCACAAAGGCATTGAGGTGGACACAAAAAAAATTGATGCAATCATTAACATGCCACCTCCTAGGAATATTTCTCAGTTGCGCACATTACAAGGTCGAATTCAAGCTATCCGTTGTTTCGTTGCATCTTTAGCCAATCGCACATTACCTTTCACACATCTTCTTAAAAAGGGTGTACCCTTTGATTGGGATGAGGATTGTAAATAGGATTTTGAGAGTTTAAAAGAATACCTTGCAACTCCACCTATTTTACAACCTGTCGTTCCAAATAGACCATTTATCTTGTACATCACTGCATCTTCCCATGCTCTTGCAGCATTGTTGGCTCAACAAGATGATCATGGAAAAGAGCACCCTATTTATTACATTAGTCGAACCTTAATTGATTACAAAACTCGATATTCACTAATTGAAAAACAATGCTTGGCTCTTGTATTTGCTACTAGTAAGTTGCGACATTATTTACTAAATGTTGAAATACAAGTCATAACAAAATTTGATCCTCTTAAACATCTTTTCAACAAAACAGATCTTTCTGGACGCTTAGCTAAGTGGGTGATGTTGTTAACTAAGTTTGACCTTAAGTTCGTTTCACAAAAAGCAATCAAAGGACAAGCCTTAACCAATCACTTAGCTAATGCTCCTTCCCCTTTTGCTTTACCTAATCATGACTCCTTTCCTGATGATAATGTCTTAACTATTGACATTAAACCATGGGAATTTTATTTCGATGGATGTAAGTGTAGAACAAGTTCCGGTGTTGGAGTGGTATTAATTCCACTCGACAGAAAACCTATTCCCTTGTCCTATCAATTAAATTTCCTATGCACAAATAATACAACAGAGTATGAGGTATTGATCGCAAGTTTGTGAGCTGCTTTAACAATGAATGCTAAACATATCAATATCTTTGGAAATTTGCAATTGGTTATCAAAGAAATCAATGTACATATCAAACTAAACATGACAAGTTATCAAAATACAAGGATCTTATAATGAAACTATTAGAAAAGTTTGAATCATTCACCATTGATAACATCCCATGAAAAGATAATAGACATGCGGATGCAATGGCGAGTGCAGCTTCTCTTATATCCCCACACGATCCTTCCACAAACTTCACCTTTGTTATCCATCCCATCATGAAACCTTTGATTTATACTCCGTTAGAAGACATTTTCACAATAACTCACGATGACTTGTGCAAATGGTATGATACAATATACAACTATTTAAAAGATGGTACCATTCCTGAACCTACAACAACAAACACTCGAAATCATTTATGCAAACTAGCAGCTAAATACATGATCCTTGTAAATGCATTGTATAGAACCTCCAATGGTGTCTTATTACGCTATCTTAAGGATTCTGAAATCCCTATAGCCCTTGAAGAAGCTCATGTTGGTGCTTGTGGAGGTCATTTTGGAGGTCGAACGTTAGTGCAAAAACTTATCCTACCATTCCTGCTCCAAAAGCAATAAATGGGAAGAGGTCCACTACCAAGGCACTTGAGTCAGCTCCCCCTGCTGCTTCTCAACCTACTCCTCCTACTCTCATTTAGGAATTTATTCCTCCACCAAAAATAGCTATAGTGGACACTCTCATGGCTGATCAGGAGCCTTCTATTCCTTCACAGCCTCCAGCCTCTACTTCAAAGAGTCGCAGAAACCACCTTGCGTACAAGTGCAAGCACCAGCAAAAGGCTCTCATGGACGAGCAAGCCACCTTACAGAGGAAGGAAGAGGAGACGACCACCCCTGTATCATGGCCTCTTATTATTTCCTCCTCTCCTCCCCTCTTCTTCCATTTGGTCTAGTTCTGTATCGCTTTCGACTTCCACTGTGAGTACGAATGTGCCTAACCCTAAAAAGGTGTAGGTGTTCATTGCTCCTTTGGTGGGGTCGCCTCTCTTGATATCCCTTTTGGATGTCTCACCTTTCCCAAAACTCGTAGATATGAAGAACACTTGGTGGTGTCTACTACGGTTTTCTCTTCCTCCTCTTCCTTTGCACTTCTTGTCTCATCTATGGGGAGTTCACATCCCCCAACGAAGCAGAAGGTGGAGAGTGGTCCTTCTAGCAATGGAGGATGTAAGAGGATCCCACCTTCTCTAAAAGGTGGTCCTACATTGACTTGTTATGTCCTAGTGACGGAACCAATCCTGGCTTCTCCTGAGTTCGTCACCACTCCCGAATCACTTGGCAAACCTAGCGATGAATCTAGGGCACAGCCTTCTCTGTCCGTTGAGGTAAAACATGGCACTCATGTAAAATGCATGGTTAACTCTTTGGACGAGGTTCCAGCCTTGTCGGTGACCTTCACAAAATCACTAACCTTAGCTCCACAAGAGCTTGGTGGAGAGGACCTTGTGGGGCCCTCTTCCTTAGCCCTTGTTGCGGGAGGGTCAAACGCTCCTCCTCTTAACATCCACCACTGCAGGATCATCCTCCTTCCCCCTACAATGATCTAGAGTGGGAAGTGGACGACCTCTTGGTCGATTAGTGTTAGGGGGAGGCCCCTTCTTTAAATATTTAGATTAGATGTGTGTGTGTTGTGATGTGTTCCCACGTTATTATGCTATGTGTGTCTGGATGACCCTCGTCACCCCTGTTGGTGCTTGGATATAGGTGTGGTTTTGGTGTCGCAAACCTTCTTCTATTTGTATCATCATTCTTCCATGTTTGTGATTGATTTTTGATAAATTGGGGACAATGCAAAGCGTTGGGGGCATTCAGGCTTCCCTTCCATGTTGACCCATTTTTTATTTTTTACTTTGTCTTCTCGTGCATTCTTCACATGGTCTGATATAGTAGGGGGTCAATGACAGTTCATTTTATATACTATTACTATACTTATATATATTTATGAGTAGCTCTTACCCTGAAATATTAGGCTACCCCTGTGCCCTTTGTTCATGATGTTTTCTTGTAGCTTTTCCTTTATCTTTCTCTCTTCTTTGCTTGAGTTGTCCCTCTCATGTGTGACAATGCCACTTATATAATATTTTGATTTTTAGAAAATGCATTCATTTCCAACGAATCTTTTCTCAAGAATCTTCACAAACTCCTTTTCAAGAATCGCATTCTCAACTTGAAACCCTAATGGAACATGTTTCCTTCATCACAGGTTCCTAAAGAAAGGACTTGACAACCTTCATATGAGGTGGGAATAGCTTTGACCTTCCCCTCGCGTGGGGGCATCTTCTTCCTTTCAAATTCCTTGATGAAGTGAACATCAAAAGGATCCCTTGATGATGAATCAATTCGAGAAGAAACATCTCTTCCGTACTTTCGAGCAGTGTGTCCCTTGAGTGGACCCCTTCTTCACACCGGGTTCCTGAGGGACCCCTTTGAATGTTTTCCAACTTGTCGATGATCTGTGTGACTTTCCGCTTACTTTCCTATGTGGCCTCTTTCTGACATGTTCTATATGCGGGTAAACATGCCGCTTTATAGGTGCGCCTGTGAAGCCACTCTCTGACTCTGCGGAGTCCCCTTTCCTTGGATTTCCTCCATGTGAGAGATCTTGGGGGATACCTTCCTGCAGGTTTGCGGGCCTGTAGGATGCTTCTTCTGAGCTTCCTCCATGCGAGAGATCATGGGGATGGCTCCCCTACAAGTCTACGAGTTTGTAGGGCACTTTATTTGGGTTTCCTCCATCTGATAGATCTTGGGGGATACCTTCCTGTAGGTCTACGGGCTTGTAGGGTGCTTCTTCTGAGCTTCCTCCATGTGAGAGATCTTGGGGGTGGCTCCCATGTAGGTCTACGAGTCTATAGGGTGCTTTCTTTGGGTTTCCTCCATGTGAGATCTTGGGGGATACCTTCCCTGCAGGTCTGCGAGTCTATAGAGAACTTTCTTTGGGTTTCCTCCATGTGAGATATCTTAGGGGATACCTCCTTGCAAGTCTACGGGTCTGTGGGGCGCTTTCCTGGGTTTCCTTCATGTGAGATATCTTGAAGGACACCTTCCTTGTAGGTTTGCAGGTCTGTAAGGTGCTTTTATGGGTATCCTTCATGTGAGAGATCTTGGAGGACACCTTCCTTGTAGGTTTGTGGGCCTGTGAGGCACTTTCTTCTCGGCGCTTCCTTCATGTGAGAGATCTTGGGGGTTGCCTCCTTGTAGGTCCACGGGCCTATAAGATGCTTTCATTCTTCAGCTTCATAGTTTTGTGGGGCTATGAAGTCTTTTACTTGTCCTACACTCTCAAGTTCACCAAATCACGGTCTGCTTCCCCAATGGTTCAGGTATACATTTCTAACCCTACTACCTTTCTGATCTACTTTACTGAAGCACTCATCAATATTTTTGCTCACTAAAGTGGGGGAAAAATGTATAGAAGTGAATTTGCACCCCTCACGTAAACTCCCCTTTTACATTCCCTCACCTTAGAAAACCAAATTCAAAGGAAAAAATCCACATCAACCCACTGCCTTCGTTCCACTTGGCGTCTATTTTGTGCATCGGCAGAATAATAACTATCAGGGATGCCCATGCGAAGCGTATATGTCCACACGGTGCGCTTACGTCCCTGATGGATTCCTACGTCTGAAGCCAATAGAGGCGTTACACTTCCCATTGGGATTGATTTGTAATGCCCCTCCTCGACCAACTGACCCGAATATGGCCATTTTTCTCATTCTCCCTTCAAATTCACTCTTCCTTCATGTTTTTCATCTCTTTCCATCCTCTAACAATCTTCTTTTGGCACTCTCTAAGCATTATAGCATTCACTTCTTGCATTCTAAGCTTTCAAGCAGCACTTTGGCACTCCATAGCAGTAGCAACAACACTCCATCAACTTTGTAGAGCAAGTGTGGAACAACACCATTGCAGCAGGGGCTTGAGTCCTCTCGTTTTATCCCCCATTAGCTAGTGAGCTCTTGGTGGAGGTAATAAGAATTTTCACTCCTCTCCTCTATGATTTGGTTGAGTAGCATATTACTATTTTTTAGTGCCTATTGTGTTCTTTACTTTCATTCCTTCTTTATCACATATTTCTCTATCGTTGCTATCTTGGTTGTTCGTGGAGGTGGAAACACCAAAATGGGGGTCTGACTAAGGCGGACCCCTATACATCCCCCCAATAATTTTCCTCCTTATGTGTAGGTGAACGCTCATTTGGAGCTAGCTGGTGAATGAATACCTTTGTGAGATCATTCTTGTCACCTTAACCCTCATATATTTACTTTATAACTCTGTTTTGTCCCTTTGAAAGTGATTAGCTAGGTTGTCAGCTCATTTTTTGGTAGTTCTCATTATACTTTCGGTCCTCTGGTCTGAGAGACGTCAGCGCACCACGCTGTCGTCCCAGAACCGCACTTTCATCCTTGGATAGAGAGCTTCTTGAGGTACAGTGTTAGACCCGAAAACTAGCTCGCCTAGCCCCAAAACTGATTTCGAGTCTGCAGAGTGATTGAAGGGCCTTATATTCCTCATCATTCTCGTCCCTCATTTCAAAACACCCCTTTAAACTGAGGTAACTTAGGGCATCCTTCCGCTCTTACCTCTCTATGACCCCCAGGGCGGCCTTGAACGTGGTTGGTCCCCCTCTCTTACACTAATTTACAAATTTGATAGCATAATCAATAATAAAAAATAGAGACCAAGATGCACCCAAAAATTGGTTAGGACACCTGCACAAGGACTTATTCGCCCAAGGGTGAATGAGTCCTTGATTAGGGTTCTGAAAAATAAAAAATGCAAGTCTGATTTAATGTCTGTGTTCTCTATTTCAGCTTGTAGAAGGTTGTTATTGTGACAAACTTTTCCAAATTTAGGTGTCTTAATGCCAATGAAAATAGTGATAAATAGTGAGCAAAGTGACAATTTTTGGAATGCATTTTTGAACTAAAATTGAATCTAAATGACTGAAAAACAATCTTAATATAACCACAATGCAAGATCTATACAAAATGAATGTAATTTTTTTTATGAATTTGAATGATGCAAACATGCAAAACCAAACCCTAAATACAATGCAAAGCACTCTAATGCAAAACACACTAATGCAAATCTATATCTAGGGTTTTGAATGTCTCCAAATCATAACTTAAAATGTACAAACTCAAGTTCACCAAAATGAAACAAAAGAAAATGATAGGTGATAGGTGATAGAAAAATGGGTAAATGGAGAATGCATGCACATATCTTCCTTATTTCATTAGAACAAAAATATCCCCAAAGCTAGGATTGACTTTCAAGCCTTAGGTGAGTCAACCCTATTGGAGATCTTGGCTATTTTCCTTATGAAAAGACGGGGAAAATATACCCAAAATGCACTTTTGGGAGAAAAAATAAAAATACTAAATAAACTCAATTATGCAATGTGAAACTTGAATCATCAATTTAAAGCATTAAATAATCAAAAACAACAAACTTTCGACAGATCTAAGAATGGTAATTTTATGTGTACCAATCACCAAAATTGTTGAGTGTCCTCCTAGGACATATTCACCCTAGGGAAAATAGGTCCTAGTACAGGGATCCAAAATTTGATTTCACAATCCTCTGCTCCTGGATCTGCACTCTTGATTCCTTTGGATCTCAATGTTGGAAAGTTAAAAATAAATTGTGCAAGTAAGATTCTATGTCTTGACAACTTTGATAACAACTTTGACAACTTTGCAAAATTGCACTTTTAATCTAATTTCAATCCTTCTTCACTTGCAAATATGCAAACATAAAGAGAGGTAAAATTTGTTTTATTTTGGTGAATAGGGGTTTTCCTTGGTCAAACCCCATTTTGGTAATTAATCCTTGAAATGAAATAATGATAAAAATAAGGAATGATGAATGAACACTAGCTTGTTGCAACTCACCAAACCCTTTAATTGCTACCCTTGGAGGATGAAATCTAACACATCACTCCAAAGATTAGATCTTGCATGAAATGGCTTGATTAGATGCTTGATTGGACACTTGATTTGATGCTTGAATGCTTGAAACCTACATCACAATATTAGCTCCAAAAACATGCATGAATGCAAATAAATTTGACATGATACTTGAGATCTTGAATGTTGATATAGAAGACTAGTAAATCTGCTCTTGAATGCTCTTGAAAATAATATTTTCTATTGTGGAGATTGAATTATGAAACTTCTTGATTCTAGGATTTGAATTGATAAAAAGACCTTGTATTTATAGGTAATTTTCTAATTTCCTGACAATTAAACATCAAAGGCCAACAATTAAAATTTGAATTTGAATCATAAAAGGACACACATTTTCCAAGATCTGTAATTTGATGTTTTCAATTGCTTAATACAAGTTCCCCTTTCAGAAAATAGGATTAATTAAGCTTTTAAATACATGATTGGGTCAATTAGAGGCTTAATTAAGTCCAATTAATTAAGGGGAGGAAAACAAAGTGATAAAATGTAAAGGAGTACATTTTTTTTCACTACAAACAAAAACCTTTCATCAACTTGTAGAGGCCAGGCTAGGGATAATCATCATTTTTTGACCCGTCATAGCTAAGAGTGGTGTTTGTGATAGTCAGACAGGGATAATTCCCTACTTGAGTTGTGCTCCTAGCTGACCACATGTACATAGGAGCCACCGAGGGGATGGTCTAAACTTTCCTGAACTGTCAGGCCACCCGATGCCAATAATACGATACTATAATATGGTCTAACTGACCCGCCAGGAGTCAATTGTGTTGCATCCTATGCAATTGCCTCCTATCGATCAGCTAGACACCCATCCACCTATATGAGCACCATTTGATGTCTCACACCCACAATGAGTTCATCTATAGCTTCCAAAATTCCATGTCATCGTACAGCCAATCATGTACCAGGTGGTATACGTGAATGAGAGGCATACCATGTGCTAGGCCAATGGGAAACCTGACCAACCTCATGCATCTAATATGCTCAAATGCCCACACCTATAGTAGTGTGCAGACAATGAGGCTATAGTAATCATAGTGCACATAATGCTCGAGGTCATGGTAGAGATGCATGAGCATAATCCTACCCCAGGATAAATTGAGCCTCTCTCCTCCATCGAGCAAATGCAATGGATGAGGCCCCCATGTAGGTGCGAGTCTCGTCCATCCATCATGACACATAATGCAATGATAACTATCATAACTCAGTAGACAAGTAGCATCGCCACTCGCCCTAGCTCCATCCACTGCATGTAAATGTGGCCCATGGTGTCCCTTGTAGTCACCTGCTCAAGGTAGTACTACTAGGCCTCCTAGGAATCTTGCACCGACCTGCCCTTTTCATAGGCTACCTAGTCTCCCCGAACGAGTAGGCCCATGATGCAGTAGACGTCCTCAAGGGTGACGATCATCTCTCATGTTGGTAGATGGAATGAATATGTGTTGGAATCCTAACACTCCATGAGCCCCATCAGCATCAAGGTATGATAGCGAATCTCCGGCATGGTGTATACCCACCTAAGTTTGACACGTCATAGTAGGTCCTGATCATCGAGAGGCATCTCATTTCTGCAGCCATGCAACAATGATAAAATCGATTCATCAATGTGCTCAAAAATATTTGACCACTTCTATAGAAGAAACCAAATTTTGCGTCAGCATATTCTACACCATGAAAAAATTATATCTCTACATCAAATTTTTCTTAAGTCTGCCTCTGGATGAGGCACACCATGCAGATACTTACGCGACACATTGGTGTTCGAGGTCGAATATTTCCTGACAACAATGTGTGGGATGGACATTAATGCTCTATCAGGATGACAACACGCCAGCTAGACACCTTCGCACGAGTTGGAAACTTGTGTTGCTCGAAGAAGAAAAAAAGCTAAAAAATCACTAAAATGACAAGTTGGGTCAAAATTTTCCATGCCTCGTCTAGCTCGTCGTTTGTCGCTACTGTTGCACAAAGGTGCTCAATCCTCAGGACTACATAATCATGTTTACGAGGTATTTTGCTGACTTCTCTCTCATAAAATTCAACAAAATCCTCAATGTGAATAGCGAAAATGACCCTTCCATGGGCCCACTCGAGACATATATAAGTCATTTTTGCCCATTTTTTGTGACGAAAATGTTCCTTCCATCCTTCATGTTTTTACCCCATTTGTCTGGGAGAAAAAATAGGAGGGGGAATATATTCATCTCTTCATCATATTTTTCTTCTAAACCACTGAGTTTTTCTTAAGAATTCTTCTCATTGTGGTAGCTTCTTCGAATTTTTAAAATTGACTTGATTTTGAGTTTTGCAGAATAAAACTTCACGTTGGGCGCTGTAGTTTCTCACTGAGCTTGAACGTTGGGGTCATCAATAGTATTTGCTTGCTCGACCTTTGTAGCCTTTATAGTATCCTTTTTCACGCAAATCTGTAAAAAAATTTAATTTTTGATCTCACATTTATGTCTTCTTTTCTACTTTAGTGTAGTTGATTTTTCTTTGAAAATTCAGCTCACTAAAGTAGGGGAAAAATGTAGTGTCATAAAATTGCACCCCGTGGCAATTTCACTCTTGTTTATTTAGCCTGTTGCATTACATTTTTGCATTAATGACAAAACCACTCAGTCAAAATTTACAATGACAAAGAGTTAGCAATTTGTACACCTCATTTCTTGCAAAAACTTGAGTAGGATGTATGCACATGATGTACAAACATCCGCATGATGTGTTAGCGTCCCCAAACATTCTGAGTTTTAAATGAGGGAATCTTGCATCATTTTCCCATGACACATGTCATTACAGTAGATTCGTGAGTGCAATGGCTCTTCCTACCCATGCAACCTCAAAAAACTCATCTTTTCACTCTCTCTCATTCATTCTCACTCTCTTGTTTGATCTTGCTCTCTTGCTCTATTCTCTTCTACATATTTTCTCTCTTGCTCTCTATAGCAAAGCTCTGCCAAATTCTCATCTCGTCAAGAGCCAAGGCTCTCTTGCAAGCAATCACGTCTCATCTATCAAGCCAAGAGGGAGACACAAACTATTGATAACCCTCTCTTTCTGTCTATTGTGTCTCGTCTATTTGTAATTGTCTACTTATCTCATCTATTCATGATAGGGGCTCTCCTCCACAATGGGTTTTGTTTCTATCATGTACATCATTTCTATTATATTTTTATGTCATTTTGTTTGGCTCTATCTATGGAGCTATCTATGGAGCTAGAAACACCAAAAAGGGAGTTTGACTAAGGCAAGCCTCGAAATAACCCCAACATTTTTTCTCGTCCTTTATGTGTGTAGATGTTCAAATTTAAAGAACTAGGTATTTCAAATTTCAGGATTGTATCCTTTGTTTGATAGGGATGGAAATGCAAGGTGAAGATGTCCTCATGGCATGTTGTCATCCATTGGTCAAGACTTTTCCCTTCTAGGGGAAAAATCTGTAAGTCCTAATATTTTTGTTTCTGTAATTTGTATTTCATAATTCTACATTAGTTTTTACTAAATTATAGTTTTATCATTCTTGTACTTAGTAGCTTATCATTTCATTTAGTTGTTCAAATATTCTCCATCACTTGAGCTTATACATTGAGGTAATCGAGGGATATTCACTCCCTATAGACTCTTCTTTGTCCTAGAGACTTGGGAGTAGTGAATCCCCTCCCTTACACTATCTTTAATAACTTCCCTCATCATCTTGAAAGGATCCCATAAGATACCCAAACCTCTTAAGGCCCCATTTGAAGGGGAGAATGACCCTTGCAATTTCTTCCATTTGTTCAAAATTTTCCTTGCTTCATCCCACTAACAATTTTGTTTCTTCAAGCATCACAATGTTTGATTTGCTCAAGTCAATTTGGTATTTGAGAAGATTCCTTTTGTCAAGGGTGCTTAGGCCCTTGAAATTTCATGATAGGAGAATCATGGCTCCTCAGGAAAGGTGCCTCCCTTCCCTGATCCCAACTTTTTTTATCCCTTCACATTCCCAACAATCTCCAATTTCACTTTCATTGATTTTCTACCTCTACCACCTTTTTCACCATTATTTTCTTCCTTTAGCTTTTATGTGGATTGTTCCAGTATTCTTTCCTCTAACATGTCCACATCATATTCCCCACTATCACCTTTAATTCTTTCCTCTAACACACGCTCTTCCCAACTAGGCACCGCCATTTATTCCTTTGGCTCTATATTGATGGTGACTAACTTTGTTATGGGTTGATTTCCTTTTAAACTTTAGGGATATGCCTTACCTGTGTTAGTCGAGCATGCTTCCCTAACTCCTTGGGGTACCCAACACTAGGATCCAACCACAAATCCAATGATGCATGGTTTGCTACCTTTAAGTCGCATTCATCCTTGTTCACACCATCCCTTTGTATTGCCTCTAGGACTTTTTTGGAACCTCCCATGCCATTCGACTTGGCCAATCCCATAAACCTTTGATTTTTTAGGTTTTTCTACAAATTTTGGTTTTGGAGGGACATTTCCCTCTTTCCTTTCTTTTTTCCTTGTATATTCCTCTGCACAGTTTCCAAAAGTCATGCATGAGTTGTATGTTAGCATTGGTACATCCTTTTCCACCCTCTACGACCATACCCTTATGTCTGATAGGATCTCAATTTCATAGGGGATTCGCTTTCTTGTGCTCACCTCTACATAGATTTGAGCGTAGATGCCAAAGCCTCCCTCTTCAATTTTCTCATTAGTTTAATGATGGTCCCAATCTTATTTCCAATTGCTTTCAAGATTTCCTTATCCCAATATTCTTGTGGAAGATTGTATAACCTCAGCCAAAGTGGTGCCACCTCAACTTCTTGTTTGAGAGGGTTAAATTTTGGCTCTCAATATTTGATAAATAAGTCAATACCATCCATTAATTAGGGGTCATCATGCAAGATTCAACCTTCTACTCTATGTTAAGGCATTCAATCATGGAGAAGCCCTTTGAGAGAGATTTCACTAATATGTCGTTTCCTCTTTTTTTTTAACACCAATGCAAAATTCTTCCCTTTGATGGTCATTTTCCAACCCATTTGATGACAAAAGGATTTTCTTTTAGCTTAACAACTTTGTTCTTTAAAGTATCATTTTCAAGAATGAGTGAGATACACCTATTTGGAGGCCTACTATTGAGGGGAACTTTATTTGTGTCTGTCACAAGGTTATGGATGTTGGAGTGTGTGTGATCGCCAAACTATTTCTCCTCCATTCTTCACCAAATTTCCCATTTGCTCATTGATTGGAATTGTCGCCTATCATTCCTCGAATGTGGTTATCCATACTGATGTGATCTTTGACCACCTTCGAACTACAATCCCCTTCTTCTACCTTGCTACATTGCTCCATGCAAGAAATTTCAAATGCAAGCCATGGTTATTGAAGACTACGTGCAACTTTAGTTAATTTATTTATTATAAATAGTTAAAATCATATTTTGGTCTAATACTTATTTATATATAAATATACAATATTTTATAATTATAGAAACCATGCACACAATTTTAAAAAATCAAATGGAAATAAATTATTTATTTTAACTTTTACTTCTAGAGCTATTTTATTTTTATATGAACATTAAATTTTAATAGTTATTCAAACTATAACATATAAACACATAAACATGTTAATAACTAAGTAGATAGATTAAAAAAGAGAACTATTTTATTTGGCCTTAATAAACTATTATTAGGTGAACTTTCTTGATAACTAAAAGAAATCATTTGAAAAAATAACATTTTTTGTTTTGTAAAAAAATACAAAGACAAAAATGTTAATGCATTCAATTAACATAAATTTTGTTCATATAATTGATTGATTAATTAAGTGAGCTATTTTTTTGTTTAGTATTAACTATTTTTATCTCTATTTATGCTTGTGCTTCAATGCACAATTTTTTTAAATAAGAATAGTTGTTCTATTCACAAATAAGGTCTAGTCATATCTAAATATTTTGTATAGAGAGAAGCAATAGCAACCACTTTTACTCTACCATTATTGTAGGTTAATGGTACAATTTTCTTTATATAATTAGGTGTAATTTGTTGTGAAGGTGGAAATTTATTATTTTTACTCACATGAACTCTTGTTGCAATATAAAACCATTCATTCTTACAATTTATTATCTGTAGAAGAAGGATTTTCATGCTCATGTTGTTGTTGCAATATAAAACCATTCATTCTTACAATTTATTATCTGTAGAAGAAGGATTTTCATGTTCATGTTGTTATTAGCGTCATGTAATAGAGTTTTCATATTCAATTAAAATCATTTATAAATTTATTTAATTGATTAACTAACTAGGTGAGTTGCCTTGTGGTTTGATATTAACTATTTTTTATCATTGCTTGTGCTTGAATACATAAATTTTTAAAATGAGAAAAGTTATTTTGTTTATATGTAAGACAATCGTATCTAAAAATTTTGTACAAATAGGAGAAATAGCATTCACTTCTACTTTATCTTTGACAAAGACTAATGATAAAATTCTCTTTACAAGATCAAGTGCATTTTTGTGATGGTGGTGATTGCTCATTCTCAGTCACATAATCCCTTGCTATAATAGAAACCCATCCATTCTTGTTGTTTATTACTAAAGGATTTCAT
Organism: Sequoia sempervirens; assembly: GCA_007258455.2. Classification (NCBI taxonomy): domain Eukaryota; kingdom Viridiplantae; phylum Streptophyta; class Pinopsida; order Cupressales; family Cupressaceae; genus Sequoia; species Sequoia sempervirens. Next base: position 37,409,602 of record VDFB02109042.1, read on the forward strand.
TAACAACTATCTCATTCATTTGTACACGAGAGCGTTGTACAAGCATTACTTTTGTTAGTTATGTCTTGAGAACATAAATGGGCTTCTTTAGCAACAAGGGATAACACTTTTACTATTATTTTTTACTCCACAAATATAATTTGCATCACATCTACTCATGTCACTTTGTTCTTTGTAAGTTGATTCGACTCATAAAAGTAATGACATGCTCTATGTTGAGCCCTCTGATTTCTTTTATTTTTTCCAAGTTCATTAACTAAATTATTTGGAGCTTTTGTATACACAAGATACAATTTTTGTATTGTCTATAACTGCAACACTTGTATCATGTTCTCCAATAATTATCACCATTATTGTTACAACTACTAAATCTATACCCTAAAACCTATCAAAAAAGTTCTCATTGAGTCCATAAATGGAATTAACCATGTATTTCTCCATGACGCAATAAAAAAAAATCTTTAGAAACTAGTGATACTTTCTCTTATATGAACTAAAGGTATAATTAAAATTCATGATATAAATAGAGCAAAAGACTTGCAAGTTTTTGATTATTAGATTTGACAAAATTAAGGGTAGAATTAGTTTAAATTATATGATGCTCAATGAAGACATTTTGTTGTTGGCTTGAAATTTTCATTTCTAGTGACTATTTTTGTCAAATTTAGTACAATCCAGGTATTAATATATTTAAATTTATGGTTTTAGGGTTTTAATTGGTTGTCCGGTGTCATTTAATTTAGGTTTTATAGTAGTTTAAATAGTTTAAGGCTCATATATTCCATTCCAATAATTTATTCTCACTGATAAACTTTATAAAAGTAGTTGTATGGTTATTTTAAGGTGTCTTATGCCTAATGCTTTGTTTATGTGATTTTTTGGGTTGAATTTTTCTTCCTAAATAACATTGTTGTTATTAGTATAAGGGTTACAATGATTTAGAGTTGGTTTGAAAGAGATAAGTTGTAATTCACATAATTTTGGTGTTAATGTGTCTTGGTTTTAAAGCAATTTAAGTTGTTCAATATTGAATAAAAAATAAATATCTTCTCTTAATTATGTAATTTTGTAGTAATGGATATATATTTACCTAAGATAAATAAACATATAGCTTTTTGTTGAAATACTTGAATATCATTTATAATATTTAGTTAAGATATAGCTCCAACACGTTTATAGTAATTTTATTGGTACATATGCAAATTGTTGATTTTTATTTGTACACAAAACAATTGCTATGGTTATTTATAATTCAAATGGACAAGGAAATTTGACCACTCATATTTAGTGTTAGGTAATAATTTTTGCAATATTTACAAAAAACATGATAATAAAAATTATTTAATAATTAAATTTACTTTTTCTAATAATAAATGAGGTATTTTCATTAGATGAGTATCAAAACACAAAATGACCTATCAAGGATAGTTCAATTAAATATGAAAATAAGATGTAGAAGCACTATAGAAAATTAAAGTATGGGTGAATAATAGCTTTGGAGATTAAAAACTCTTGAAGCAAGAGTGTAACGGGATTATTTAAAAGAGGCACAAGAAAATCATATGACACCAATTGGAATAGTTGATGTAATGGTGAGATTGATACAATATTTTTCTAAACAAGGCACCAAGGTTAAGACATGTATGTCATATTTCAATGTAGAGTTTAATCTAGTCCTATTACTTGAAGGAACTTGAGAGGTACTTTGATATGGAAAATGTTAAAAAAAATTATCTTAGAAGAATTAAGTAATTGTCTCCAAAATAAAATCGTGTGTATTGTGTTTAGACAATCTTCATCAATTGAAGATAAGGTGAGGCAAAGAGAATAAATTGTGGCCTAAAATGTTAAAGTATCTCCAAACAATTTTTTCCTTCAAACTATCACATAAGTTACTTGAAAATTTTCATAATTTTGAAATAAAAGGGAGTTGTCTATCCAAGAGAATGCAAAAGAATTGTTGAGATTGTAAGTATTTTATTTTAGCTTCTACTATTTTTGTATATTAGATATATTATACTAAAAAAATATATTCCCACCTCTTATTTGTAGTTTATTTTATGATTAAATCCTTCTAATATTTCATTCACACAAGTTGTTTCATGATAGACTATTAATATTCAAGCCTATCAACCATCTAATAACACCTTTAGGTATTGTTACTATTTTTACTTTTTCTTAACTTTTTATTTTATACATATTTACTTTATTTTTATTTGAAGAACTATTTTTTTTTTTTTACAATTTTTTCAAAAGATTAAATGAAAATAAATCATTTTCTACATATCTTGAGTACATAAATATTTCAATGGTTTTACTTGTTATTTTGTTTAGTTAATGTTTCTTTACTTTTATTTTTGTTTTTTCACTTCTTTTTCCTTATTTGTTGCTAGTACTCAAGCCATTACATTTTTCCCTTACTCCCAATGTAGATCACCCTCTCAGCGTAGTTATTCTAAGATTTTAATTAACATGTGTTGATGGTCAAAATAACACAACAAACATTAAGCAGAATATCTCTATCCTACTTCTCTTGAAAAAGATAGCTAATATCAAATCACCTATCTTCCAAGGTCTCGGTAGTTGGTTCTCAACTGTGTTGTTTTCACTCAATGGTTAATGTAACTATAATGTTCAAGGGGGCTTTGCTAGTAATGAGGGACAAAGTGATATTATTAAGACTTTCCGACATCATATTTTTAATAAAATAGAAAAAAGATAGATCACAGTTTTTGGAACAGGAAAACGTGAACAAACATTCTTCTTAAATTCAAACATATAACTTTTGTAACAAGAATTTTTGTAAAGTCTAAAACAAATGAATGAGATAACTCACAAAAAAATTCATACAATTATACCCATTCATAGTGCAGATTTAATAAACATACTTGCATTTATTTATTTTTTAGAATCAATTTAATAACGAACATCATTAACTTGCCATAGAATTTTACAGATCAACAAACAATGAGAAAATAACATTCATAGATAATGCAACAGATGGTTTTAAATTCAACCTCTTCTATTGATTTTAACCAATTAAGAAACATTTACTCACAGCAAGATCCACTGGCGTACGGAAAACCATTGTATATTGTCATAATCTTAAAACTTAAGAAATCTCTGAATTTTAACTAATTGCACAAAAGCTGTAAAATTGTAACTATTTTCATAAAACTTCAAAAAATATCTAACTTAGGCTACAAATCTAACTTCAATTTGTCGACCTTTACAATGAGGAGAATTTTCTAACTTATAGAAAAATAAAAACACTAAAAATTCCCTCCAAAAATCCTCTATCCACAAAATGGGTGTCAAGATCCGCAATTATAGGGGGTGCCTAAGTTGAATTGAAGTAAACACCGTTCCAAATATGCATGCATATGAGAAGCAACCCTTCTTCCTTGATTTATTCAGGACGCCCCTAATTGACTATGATGATCTTCCTACAAAATTGGATGGGAAAATTTGGGCCCCTGTTGACCAGATTCCAATTCAAAAAATAAATGTTCTCTTTTCATTTAGTTGCCTTAGCTTATTGTAGATATTCTTCAAAATTACTAAAGACTTGTTGCAAGACATCTTTGTCAGGTCTGTCTACCCACTCTACTTTAAACATCTATAGACATGTAAAATTGACCTAACACCTATCACACATACTAAACGACATTTTCACATCATCGACATCATTATCATCAAATATCACTACATTTCACATCAAAAACCCTAATTTTCCCTATTAATTGAATAATACGACATTATTTAATCAATTCACTTTTTCACCATTTTTTATTAATTAATTAAATTTTCTTTATTTAATAAAGTCCTAAAACCAGGTAATTTTTGCTATTAATTGAATAATACCATATTATTTAATTAATTCACTTTTTCATCAATCTCGACCAATTAAATCAATTCCATTTATTTAATAAATTCCTAATCTAACTTTATTCCTCCTGATTAATTAAATAACACCAATTATTTAATTGTCACTAATTCACTTTATTCCCCTAAGTTGATTGAATTTTTAAAGCTTAATAATTTAATTATATCACTTTCCCTCCAAAAACTTGAATAAATAAACTATTCAAAACATCATCAAAAATAAAATCAAACTAATGCAACTTTGTTTGCAAAAGTCAAACTTGATTTGCGCATTCAACTCCAAAAAGGATTAATTAATTAAATCAATTAATTAATCATTCTCAACCACTTTCCTAATTGAGAAAATTATGAATCACTGATTGCTCAATCTATTTCCTAACTGATTGATCTATTTCCTAACAGATCAATCTATAATCTATTTCCTAACAAATCAATCTATATTCCTGACTAATCAATCTATTCCTCAATCACACTAATCATGCAATCAATTTACACAGATTATGCCCATCTAAATGCTTTCAACATCTTTCAACTGTCAATCAAGATATTCTACTACGCAGTCCTGATCGTAAATTTCAAATCACAATTTTTATATAACATCTCTTTCCTCACAAAAAAGGATCGGAGAATCAACATACTTTACACAACGAAGTAACGTAGAGATCATAATCGACATTGACAAAGCTTCAACCAACATCTTCGATCAAACGTACACATGCTCTTCAAAGCTCTTGCACGCAATAATGGAGGCTTCGCATTGATACGAACAACCACATCTTCACGAACACACTCCGACATGGGATGGTAATCTTTCTTTTTTTTTAATTCATTTTGATATCGTAAGATTTCATTATTTGTTTTCAATAGCTTAGAAAGCTTCATTTCATGAGTGAAGGAATGAATCTTGATCATTATTTTGGATTGATTAGTTTCTATTCTTTGTTTTGATCTTATTTACACTCGTAGATTTCCCCCTCACACAACATCGTTCTTTCGAATTCTTTTGTAGCCGTGAGAATTATGTCTTGCAATTTACTAACATATGTGGCAACCCACCTCATGTTGAATCTAATTTCCATTAGTTTTTCAAGGATGGTTTCTTCAGAGTCATCCCCCTCCCTCAATAATCCTTCCAGTCGGGTGTTCCATTGATCCTTTATTTGGACTGCAAAGAAATTGATTTACAATCCACTAAAGCATTCTTGTTAATGAAGCTAGCAACAACTTCCTCAAACACTTTTGTCTGATCTAACACACTTTGCTTAGCCTTGTGCATTATTTTCTTGTCCTTCACAATAATTTCTATTTTAAAAATAAGTATGTTCAGTGTTTTATCAATATAACTCAAGTCCTCATCCTCCAGAATACCATACTCAATAATTGTTCCTTTGGGCAACTTATTTACTATTTGCAGCTTTCGTAAATACTCCCTAAACTTGTCTTCATTTGCACACAATTTTTTAACATATCCATCCATGATTTTAACAAGTTCATCTACTTCAACATAAAGTTTATGTCCTCCAATGAGAAGTTCTTCAACTGTTGTTTTCAAAACTTTGACCCAATTATCAAACATTTGAACTTTCCTTTTCATCTATTTTAAATCATCAACCTCCTTACAACTCATCAGCACAAGTACTTCTAATGTTGTCGGCTATTTTGTAGTTGGTGAAGTAAGTTCTTTCAAAACCTCTTCATTTTTCCTAATTGAGTCTTTAGCTCATCCTTAGCTTGTTTATCTTTGATCAATCTAGACTTTGTTGAGGTAGCCCTAATGTCAATGAGATTCAATTGTTGAGTTCTTGTTTGCTTACCCAAATTAACCGTACTAAGATGGTAATCAGAGGCTTGCAAGTCCCTATCATCTTTGTCCACTGTTGGGGTTGCAATATCCACCACCAAGTCCCCATCATCAGTAAGCCTAGTAGAATGTATGGTCCTTGGTTTCTTCTTCAGTTTCACCTTCTCCATTTCTTTGAGCATCTCATCCCAGTTTACTGGTTGAGCTTGTATTTTTTGTCTTTTCTCCAAGTTTAACTTTAGCCACGTGGGGGCACTTGGTGGAGTAGTCATCTGCTGAGAACTAAGAGGGGTTTGCTTAGGATATTGAGGAGTAGGAGAAATTATCTCCACTGTTTGCTTAAAAAAATTCTTTTGTTTCTCATCCTTTTCCTTCTCGACCCTTTCTCGTGCAAGCCTTTCATTCTTCACTTCTTCAATTTTCCTCATCTTTGTTCCTCTTCTTCATCTTCCATTTGTTTCTTTAGCAACTCTTCCTTCTCAACTTCTTCTTGAACTGCTTTTTCTTGTTCAGCTTTCTTCTCTTGTTCAACTTTTTTTTGAGCTTCTGCAACTTGTTTCTCAACACTTTCAATGATGTCTCACTGCTCATCCTCAGTGAGGATATTTTCACCCCCAGGTTCCTCCCAGATGTCTCCCTCTTGAAACTCAATGTCGTCTGCTTCAACCTCTTCTTCATCTTCCCTTTCGGATACATTATCTTCATCAGTTGCGAAAGGGGAATCAATGATATGTACCACTGGACCTTTACCCCTTTCTTCCTCAACAGGAACTTTAGACTATGATGGGGCAGTGAGGACCTCTTTTGCAAGAGCCTCAATGGTAAACTCAGTGGACAATGGTTGTATACTTTCCCCAGAGATCACTCCTCCAAATGTTGTAATAAATGTTTCTTTTCTTTCACAACTTCTTCAGCCAATTCATCAAAGATATTCTCCTCTTCCACCAGAGGTTTCTCATCTATTGTAGAAGTCTTCTTCCTTAACCTCCTATATCCCAAAGGGGCAGTGGAAGAAGGAAGCTCTGATGCTGACACTTTTCTCTTCCTAGAAACTTGGCCTTATGGTCGATGGATGTGAAGATCAATCTAGTTCAAACTTCTATCAACAACCACTTGTGAAATTTTATCAATATTTGTTTCTTCCTTCTCCATCTAATTGATGGGATCTAAATATTTAGTGTGTTTATCAATCTCATATTGCAGATCAAGAATAAGCCATTCATCTAACATCTTCTCTAGTGTATATTCTTTGACCCCAAAGTCTCTCATTTGTGAGATAGTCAGTCTATCATACTCCCTCTTTCTAACCTCAAACTGATCCTACAAGTTAGCCCATAAGTCCTCGATAAGTGGCACATGTTGAGGAAACAATAAAGCATACAAATTATTCATCTTCCCCTTTGGATCAAAATATCTCCTTGATGTATACAACTTCAAATTCAAAGCTTGAAATTCCTCTATGGTTGATTTAGTAGCTATAGTGTTTGAGCAAGACTTGAATCCCAACTGAGTAGGGAATGTGAAGCACCCAGCCTTGTGCTTTTCTATAAATTTGGCATTGACCTCAGTCATTTTTTGAGAGAATTTCATTAGAACCCACCTATCACTACAACATCTTGGCAACTTGAATGATGTTTGTCAAAAGAAAACAACTTGATATAAGTGGATATTGGATATTGGATATATCAATAACCCCACTCCCCATTGAATGCCATAGCCTCTCTACTTAACCTGAAACCAATGTCCCCCATGAGTTGGTTGATGACTACATACAAAAATGCATCGTTCACCATTTTGAAGTGTGATTTTGATGCCTTAAGTTCTAACTGGCCATAGTATTCCCAAACTTTATTTTTTCTAGGAGCCTCTTTGAGCACTCCTATGTTTAATCCTGGGAATCTACCCATCCTTGCAGCGCAATAAATGACATACGAAGACATGTAGAAAACCTTAGTGTCTCTCACCTTGGTTATTTGATCATGGATGGCATTAGATACCAGTTGCCCCCAGTCTAAGAATTTCTTTCCATCAAGTTTCATCTGAATAAAGGGAAACATCCAATTTTCAAATGCATGGGAATCTTCCTTCCCAAATTCTCTAGACAACAATGTGATAATGTCTCCCACCTCTCTAGAGAAGTCAGACATTTTGGGTTATTTTTCTTGTAGACTTATTTTCTATATTCAACCATCTCTTATTGATATATGTCTTGTTTCCCTCCACATCTGCCTAAAATTGTGCCAATGGCTCAACCTCTATCATGATTTTCAAGTTTGGGTGAGGAGGTATATTGAATAGGAATCTTATCATCTCAGGGGATAGGTCAATGATATCATTCCCAATGAGTCAATGCACTTCCTTTGTACGGGGTTGTATGATTGTGCAGCAGCTAATATAAATTATGGGCACTGTATTGCTATGGGAAACACAGCTACATGAGCAAGTCCAGAATTTGCAATCTTCTTGGCTCTTGGGTTGGCTTTCTCTAAAAAGATATCCTTAGAAAATTGTTTTAGGTCAACATGACCCACTAAAGTATCAGTGATTTTCATCACCTTTGATTCAAAAGTTGATGGCACTGGCGTTCCTTGGAACTTATATTTCATACTGAAGGGAGTTTGCTCTGGTCTCAATTTCTTAGCTTTTGTCCCCTTTCGGACTTCTTCAACACTAACATCTTCCCCTAACTCAGAAATTTAATAAACCTGCAACCATGACATTTATTAGGTAGAAGGGAACACTACAAAGAGTTAAGCATTAAATATTTTGCATATCAAAACCCACTATTCTCAAAAGCATATTCATTCTCGTGATATTTTTTTATCTTTGGTGGTCAGGATTGGGATAGCACTTGGAACATGACCCCTACAAAATCCTCTTATCATACTATCGAACATCAGAATAAGGTTGAAACTAAGCACTTGAAGTTTACAAAAACACCCATCGAAGATCGGGATTGGGATAGCATTCTGCATTGGAAACTTAGAGAAAGCATATCAAAAGTCAGGATCAGGTCGACACCTGACACTGGAAATTCACAAACAGAACTAGTTCAAGTTTTGCTTCGAGTTATGATCCCAATGAGAAGTCAAAAGTCGAAATAGGGTTGAAAGTTTAGAGAGACAACTGAATATCAGAGAGACCAAAATAATGGTCCCTTTGATATTTCAAAGGAAGCTCATCAATAGGTTAAGGTTTCATTCTGATTTAGATCTCTGACAAAGAGTCTGGGGTCGGGATTGGGTTGGAAATTGACACCAAATTAACAATTTTGAACAAGGTAGGGTTTCATTCTAATGTATGATCCTGACACAAGGTCGGAAGTCAAAGTCAAAACAGTGCCAAGAACTTTGAACTACATGATGGTGCACCATTATGGTTTAGTTCTGAAACCCGATTCTACAACCTATTCAGAAATCAAAATTGAAACACAATCAAATGAAGGTGATAAAAATATTTTCTAATTTTTAACATCAAACCCTTCGGGATTGAGATCGGTATTATTTCAAAATGTTTGAACCCTAATTATAGACCAACCTGATACTTGGTAAACTTGATAGCTTCAGCGATAGAACATGGGAAAAACGTAGGGTTCCAACATTAATTCGTAAAGTTGGTATGGAAACCCTAGATAGTCAGGGTTTTAGTGGGAACAAATAAACCTGCACACAGCAAAAATGACATGAAAAAAAAACAATGAAAACCCAAAAAGGAAAGACATAAGCTAGCCAAATGGCCAAAAGAAGAATAAAAAAAAAAGCAATGACAAACAGAAAGAAAATAAGAAGCGAACATGTGAACAAACGAGTAGGAAAATTACACGAGCACGAAAATGAGAAAAAGAGAGAAAAAACAAAGGAACGGACACCCCTACCTCAAAAATCATGACGCTAAAATGAATGATGCCCTATCAAAAATTAGCAAGCCCGAACTTGCGCCCTACTTCTCTGCTCCTCTCTGGCTCTTTTCGTTGAAAATGTAAAACAACAATGAGCCAAAACCAAAAAATGGAGGGAATATAAACTGGTATATGCGTGTGAACCAATTGTCATTAATACAGAGTAGGTCAGGCCTCAAGATCGGGGCAGTAGTCATAAATGCATCGTCACAAAAACCCATAAGGCAAGTCGGAAGTCAAGATTGAGAAGGAACTCGACACAAGAACCTTCAATGAGTGCAAGGTTCTAACATAGTTCTGAAACCTGAACCCAACAAGCAAAAGGCAAGATGGTCATGGGAATCAGGATTGGGATGAAACCAGGAACAAGAACCTTCAATGGTTCTCATTTCTGATTCTAGTTGGATACCCGATTTTGAAACCACAAGGAAAAACAAAGAATCAGAAATTGGAATCAGGACGGAACTAGGAACTAGAACCTTAGAAAGGTTCTAAGTGTCGGTTCTATTCTGAAACCCAATTTTGATAAACAAAAGACAGAGAACAAACAAAGATCAGAGTCGAGATTGGGACAAGAATGAGAACTCACACTTTTTGAAGGTGCAAGGTGATAATCCCAGTCCAAAACCTGAATCCGACAAAGCAAAACAACACAAGGAAGAAACAAGGGGATCGAAATTGGGATGAAAATGAGAACTCGCACTTTTGAAGGTGCAAGGTGACAGTTTTAGTCTAAAACTCGACCCCGACAAATAGAAGAAAACAAGACTTGGAAAGAAAAAAGACAACTTCCAAAGCTAGAACAAAAAACACCAAAGGAAAAACAACAATGGGGACCCATTCTGACCAAAAAGAAAATGAGGTGGTTATGCAAGGCATAACAACATGATTCTATGCAATTTTTTATCTATAAATTTTTAGCGCTAATAAAAAAAAAAAAAAATTAAAATAATGTGTTGTCTTATAATTTATTTTTGTTCAATCAATAAAGTGTGGGATTAGGGTCCACTTATGTTATTCAAGGATTAAAAAATAAACACTAGAAGGGAATGCTTTAAACCCAAAAATGGGGAACTCTCAAAATAGAAATAGACTTAAAGTTACTATAGAACTAGAGAAGAAACGAGTCTTGTAAACTATCACATGCAAAATCAAAAGATTTAAAATTAATTTAAGTAATCCAATTAGGTATTTTCAAGGAATATATTATTTCCCTTATTTTTTTAGTAGGAGGCCTTCTCATACTTCTAGTGAGGAAGGCACCCATAATCCACTAAGTTCCATCATCTACTAATTCATGACCTATGGATAGTTTCTCAAAGTTTATTTTTTGTCATTTCCTCTTCATAGAGGTGTCAAAGTTTGGTTTTGAGATAAGGAACAAGGAAGTCATATTGATAAAAAAAAATCTAAAAATACTTCTTACTCCTCTATGAGGGAGGGACACTCATCCTCCATGATTTTCTCCAAGTAGTGCTAAAAACCTTCCTCTTCCTTTTAGAGCTAATTCATGCCACCAAAATCTTCTTTTTGTGGGTGCTACATGGAGGCAAAGGGATCGGGTGTTGTGGCTCTATTGGGGCCCTCAAATATCTTTATTTGAGCCATGGGCCTATTATTCACCATAATTTACTTAAAAAAATTCTATGATTGCACCAAAGGAGATATTTATTAAGCAAACTTGCTTTGTTATCCCATTTATTAAGGCTAATTGATTGCAATGAATGTGAATATTCAAAGTGCACCCAATTATTTATTCTCTATTACATTACAATAAAAGAACGTCTCAAAGTAAGGCTTTTGTAATATAAGAATTGAATCCAAGTGCCTAGTGAGAAATGTATTCGAGCAAAGTTGTGTGAAGGCTTAGAAATGTTGACCATTATGCATTCTTTGATAAATCTATATTTTGGGTCCACCATATATGTGTCCAATTTTATAAAAATACACACTTATTTGATCATTTTTTTATTATTCCTACATTCGCATGATCATTGGTATACTATTAAGGCATTTTTAGATTTAAAAAGTTATTTTGGTAGCTATTGGATCTAAATGGGGGGACCATGAGGCAATGAATAATATCATTTTTTTAAAAAAAATCAAGGGTCATTATGTTGCACAAAATTATAGTCATCCATGGAGTTAAAACAAAGATGAAAAAATTCATGGTCTAGAACCTCGGCAATGGGAACTACTAGATCATTCCAAGTTTGCTTTGTCTACAACACAAAATAATCATACAACATGTTCTTCCTCAAAAATCTAATGATAATGGAGCAATTATAAATGTATATTGATATTGCATAAACACAATCATTAGGAACATGGGAATATATTGGATTCTCTACTAAAATCACTATAGAATCACTAAGGAGAAGGGGAGGTATGTTATGTGAGGATTGTAGTTATTTGCATAATCTAAAATAACTATAGGAGCCAAATGTATCTTCCACCCAATTTAGTTCTTACAATTTGGGAGAGATACAAGGATTAGCTTACAAATTTGTGTCTTGCAAAAGGTGTTTCATTCATGATAAGGTTTGACTAATTCTTGCATAACTTTTTCTTTCCCATATTGTGACAAATTGACGTTGTCATGCCAAAAGTGGGGGTGGGGGAGAGAAATAATTTGCACAACCCAACATGCTCTATTTTCTTCTTTGTTTTCTATTCTCACTCTTGCATGCTCAATCTCTAGCCTGCACTCCCATCTTCACACATAATTTGCTTTATTCCCCACAATTTTTGCATTATATTTTATTTCAAGTAGTTGTCACATTATTATATTTTTTAATTATTATTTTATAGACTTATTTTAAATAATCATAAAATTATGGTTTCTTTGGAGTTACTAAGTTTTTAAGCCTTATTTCAAGTAATTATCAATTTATATCTTTCTTTAATTGTTAATTTTATAAGCTTGAGATATATCACTAAGATGTAAAGGATTGTTGGATCTTGCAAGTCTAGAAAGGATACCAAAAATGGAATAGTTTCTCATTCACAAGTAACACCTTTGCATCTTAGACGTCTTAATTTGGAACTATAGTTGAAAATTTTAAGTTGAAAATTTTAATGTAGCTTTAACCATAGGGATTGTGTGTGACGAGGAAGACCTGATATTTAAAATATTGTTAGAAGGATGCATACCTCCTCAACTTAAATTTTGAGAGAATATATTTATAGTGCTTCATCTTAGGCATGATTTTACAATATTGATTCATAAATTAAAAAATTCACCTTTATCTATCAAGCTTGAACGATTATATATGGAAAGCATGCAAATGAATGTGATAAAATAAGGTTGCACGCATGTCCTTTGAATTTCATTAAATAGATGTAATATATCATTTCCATATCCATGCATTCCATGCCCTACAATTACTTGAAATGATTGTTTACATCACATGATACAAAATATTTTAGTGGAAGGTCAACTTTCCTTATTGACGATCTACCCCAATTACCCCTTGTGTGTACATACCATGTTATATGCAGTTGTCTCCCATTTTAATATTCAACATGCTTGATAATGATTTATCGATGTACATGAATGTCATTATGTAGTATTTGAGGTAACCATATAAAATTTTGTATAAATTTTTGTACTCTTTGTGTTGTATACAACACTTATGGTAGAGTGCTTTGGACTATATTCTTAACAATCATTAGTTGTGATATTGGATAGATTTTTATCAACAGGGACATATGATTTAGAGCAAGTTAGATTTAGAGAGATTAAAAAATATTAGGAATTCATTTACAATATGTGAGGATTAGTGAGTCTTTGTGGGATGAACAAACATTTCAATGAGTGTCGGGAAATAAGCAAGACTTGATACAACCTATGAATTTGTATGCCACATATAATATGTTCATGTTTTACAGTAAGAGAATGATACTCATTGACCATACTAGTTGTGAGTAGTGTGTCTGTGTAACGCCCCGCCACGCAACCCTAGGGGAAGTTGCAATTTACTACACAAACGAACTAATTTTTTTTTTGAAAAGAATAATTAACACACAAGAACACTAACCATTGCCAACCAATCCCCTAAGGTTACGAGACTGAGTTACTTAAACCCAAACATGAAACATGAATTAAAACCATTACATATAATTGATTAACAATTAATTGTACATACATTCCATACATGATAAAATTAAATCAAAGATACAAGAGTTCCACATGATTCCCAATGATATGCTTTACATTAAGGTTACAACACTCATTCCCCGAATGAGATACTTCCAGAATATAAGGTTACAATATACAACTTCCACCTCAATACAAAGAGGGGTATTAAATTACATTTATAACTGAAAGAATAATCATGAAGAACTGGATCCCACAAGCTCTCCAACTGGAAATCTCGTCCAAAGAACAACAGCCAACCCAACGGAATAAAAAGCACGTTCCACCCAACCATGTGATACTCGAAGGCTCACCCCCCGTGCTAGGAGATAGTAACAAGGATTCCTAGGCAAGACCATCCACCACTAGACACAGGATGACTAACACTGACCCAACCAATCACATGAGCCATACAACCATAAGAATAACACAAGAACAACTCTAACATCACTGACATAAGTCACATTGCTTCCAGAAGTAAAATAGATCGAGTAAGATAAGAAGTCCAAACTCAAGAGAACCAAATACCAACTGTTGTCGTAGAAAGAGTGTCATCACACAGCTCGTCATGGGATATCCATCTGGGAATCTTCCTAGGCTCCAGCCCCCACTATGGGTTGTCCTGGTGGCCTCTACCGAATCCCGGCACCCATACTCTCTCATGTGGAATCAAATACCTTTCGTAAAGACAAGATATATGACCTTGCCATTCCAA